>BLSH010361081.1:100415-124213 GCA_018402905.1 Glandirana rugosa | reverse complement strand
GGGCGCAATCCTGTTTCCAGGGGGGGGGGACTGTGACTGGCCACTGCTAAAGCACTCCTATGTAATGCATCCCGTAAGGAGCTGCAAGTGAACTGGGATCCCCCACCTTGCACAGCCAGGCACACTGAATTTCCACAGTCTCCCGGAGTCAGAAAACAGTCAAGCTCTTTGTGACAAATAGGCAGAGCACATAAGTCAGTCTCCCCAATGTTAACCCTCAGTGGTACTGGAACAAAGCACAGCTTCTAGGCTCAATGAATCTCCAGTTGCTATGAGCAACTACTGTGCAGGTTGCCGTGGGTGACGATATCCCGGACAAGCCCCCAAATGTAGCGCACCGCGCAAGGAGCCGCAAGTGAGCTTGGATTTCTCACCCTGCACAGCCAGGCACTCCAAAATTCCATGGTCTCCCAGAGTCAGAAAACAGTCCAGCACTTTGCTTTTTTTGTATTTCATTGAGGAGATAAAACTTGGATGGGGAAGAGGGTATTATGGAATGCCTACTTGACTTCAAACATCTTCAGTCTATATACACTCCTCTGCTTCCTCCAGCACACTTGCTTGCAGAACTTCACTGGCACACAATCCTGACACAGCACTCAGTCAGATCTTAGAACAGTCTGTTATAGGCAGGAACCCAAGGCTCCTTCAAATGTATAGCAAAAGCAAGTCAATGTCCAGTTTACATCCCTGTGGCTACTGATCCCAATACCACCTCTTCAGACACTACCAGCCTGCCTAGCTGCAGCTGCCCCTTTCACTAGGCCTCCTGGCTACTTCTCCTCAGCTCTCCCAGACTGACACCACAGTCCTCCCAGACTGCTCACTCAATGGCCCACTTGGCTGACTCCTCAGGAGAACTCCTGGATGCTCTGACCTGCTCCTGCTGTCCTCTCCTTGCTCCTGTGCCTCCACTAAAGGATTCTTCCGTGTAATGTAGAGGGTCCCTCTGGCACCTGAGCCCCAGGCCCGAGGCCACCCCCCCCAGACTAGGGGCACCTTTAAGGGACAGCCTCTTTAGCACTTAATCTCCATTTTCCACCCAACTGCCCCTGATGGCATGACCCATGAGTATTTATGAGGTACCTGACCCTTGCCAGTCCATGTTGCTGGGGATTGGCTGGGGCCCTCATCAGTACTCCAAGCAGCTCCTCCTAGACTCCACCCTCTACCTCTGGAAGCTTCTCAAAGTTTACTGAGAGCAGGGGGAGTTACCAGAGGTACTGCTTGCTTACTCATTCCGCCTCCCTGAGTCACTCAGCCCCAACGCAGATACAACCCAGCCTGGCTCTCAACCAAGCCAAATTTTCCTACACTAAAAACTAGACACAGAAAAAGAGAACTACCCTTGATAGTGGGACTTTTAAGGCACTGACACAGGTATAATATAAAAGTATCAAAATGTTTATTAGGTTACATATAGAGCAAAAATGTATATCATAAAATCTATAGGCATGAGGTTGAACAAATATCACCAGGATTGTACAATCTTAGCATTACAAAAAATGCCTCAATCCGACGTGACGTGTTTCGGAGTATCCTCCTTCTTCTTAGGATTTCTAGAGGACATTTATGCATAATAATCCATAGTGTCTATCTTTCATATTTTCATTCCGATATTAAAAACAATGCTCTACCCAGCCAGTGGGACACTATCCATGATATGTCCAAAATGTTCATCTTTCTCCTGAATAACCACCAATATATGCAAGTAGATGGAAAAGAGATAAAAATCTATTGTGGGGGAGGGTACAAAATTCTCATTCCCCCAGGGGTATGTACGCCGACCTCTACAGGCAAAGATTTTGTGTTGTCCACATACGAAGGTTGGTGGTGCACTTGCAAAGTGGGCCCTAGGGGACACTGAGGTCAGAAATTGGAAACCAACCTCAAGGAGGAAATCTCCTTGTGCGAATGGTTAGAGTTGGATGCAATCACATAGATGAAATCATGGCAGTATTAAGTTCTGGCCTGCATATGGGCAGGATAAACCGTCCTATTACCGATCCAACTCTACTAGGTATAGGTAGAGTTGGATCGGTAGTAGGACGGTTGAGTATGGTTTCCAATTTCTGACCTCAGTGTCCCCTAGGGCCCACTTTGCAAGTGCACCACCAACTTTCGTATGTGGACAACACAAAATCTTTGCCTGTAGGGGTCAGGGTACATACCCCTGGAGGGAATGAGAATTTTGTACCCTCTCACCACCCCCCCCCACAATAGATTTTTTATCTCTTTTCATCTACTTGCATATATTGGCGGTTATTCAGGAGAAAGATTAAAATTTTGGACATATCATGGAGAAAGTGCGACTGGCTGGGTGTGCATTGTTTTTAACCACTTCAACCCCCGGAAGGATTTCCCCCTTTAGGACCAGAGCACTTTTTTTGCGATTTGGCACTGCGTCATTTTAACTGACAATTGCGCGGTCGAGCTTTCTTTTGGTGGTATTTGATCCCCTCTGCGTCATTTCTGATCACCGCTATAAACAAAAAAAGAGCGACAATTTTGCAAAAAATATATATTCTAATATATATATATATATAAAAAAAAAAAATTCTAATATATAAAAAATTTTTTTTTTCATCGGCTTTGGCCAATTTATATTCTTCCTCATATTTTTGGTAAAAAAATTGGCAATCAGCGTTTATTGATTGGTTTTCGCAAAAGTTGTCGCTTTTACGAATGACGAGTATTCATTTATGGGGTTTTTATTTTTTTTTATATCTTACTAGTAATGGCGGCGATCTGCATTTTTTAACGGGACTGGGATATTGCGGCGGACATGTCGGACCATTTTGACACTTTTTTTGGGACCATTGGCATTTATACAGCGATCAGTGTGTAAATGCCATTGACAGTGAAGGGGTTAACCTGGAGGGGGCGCTCTAAGGGTTAACTGTGTTCCCTGAGTGTGTTATAACTGTATGGGGGCTGGGCTGGCAGGGGGAGGGGAGTGATCATGGCTTCCATATGCAGGAAGCCTGTGATCACCGCCCTTCCCCCTCTGTCAGAACGGAGATCCGTGTTTACTTACACTGACCTCCGTTCTGTCGCTCCGGGGGAGGGGGTGATCGCGGGTAGCCAGCAGCGATCGAGTCCACCCTACCCACTCCCTGCCCCCCCCCCGGAACACAGTGACTGTGCACGCACTCACAATACTCGTTATCGCGGTCGCCGTCAGGTGACGGTGTTTCGCGATGACGAACCACTTTGCTGCCGTCAATCTACGGCGGGCGGTCGGCAAGTGGTTAATATCGGCATGAAAATATAAAGGATAGACACTATGAATTATTAGGCATAAACTTCCTGTAGAAGTCCCAAGAAGAAGGAGGATACTCCGATGTCACGTCGGATTGAGGCGAAGATTGTACAATCCTGGTGATATTTGTTCAGTCTCATGCCTATAGATTTTATGATATATGTTTTCTCTATATGTAACCTAATAAATATTTTGATACTTTATTATTTCTGTGTCAGTGCCTTAAGTCCCATTATCAGGGGCATTTCTCTTTTTCTGTTCCTATTCGGGATGTGGCACCACCCATGACCCTCACCAATCACCTTGTTTCCTAAAAACTAGACACGTTCAATTCGTTTCAATCCGAATACAAATTCGGACTAATTTTTGATCATTCAGATGTATCTGAATCTTCGAATGAAATAGTAATGAATAGTAACAGATTTGGTTGAAATCCATTAAAATTCCTTTTGTTTATTCGTTTTATAATGAATTCCAACTGTTCAAAACTGTAAAAGTTCAGATCGGTCCAAAAACGATCGACCGATTCGAATCCTGTGTAAAGAATAGCTGGTTGTTAAGCAGTGGGCCGCTCGCATCCTTAACAATCATGACTCATCTTCTGTCAGCTGACTTCCCCTCTGACAGATGAATGTAAAGAAAAAAAAAAAGGTCGCCCCCCCCCCCAGTCCATACCAGGCCCTTCGGATCTGATATGGATTTTAAGGGGAACCCCACACCAAAATTTAAAAGAAAAAGGCGTGGGGACCCCCTTACAATCCATAACAGATTCTTATCCGAGCGTGCAGCCCGGCAGGTCAGAAAAGGGGAATGAGTAAGCGCCCTCCCCTCCTGAACCGTACCAGGCCACATGCCCTCAACATGGGGGTGTGAGGGATTTTGGGTGGGGGGGGCTCTGCCCTTCCTCTCCCCCCAAGCACCTTGTCATGTTGATGGGGACAAGGGCCTCTTCCCCACAACCCTGGGCGGTGGTTGTGGGGGTCTACAGGCGGGGGGGGGGGCTTATCGGAATCTGGGGTAGAGGGATGTGGAGGAGGGGAGATGAAGAAGTGGAAGATTGGAGAAGGGTGGGTTGGGATGATGATGGTGGCACCTAAAGGGGAATATAAAAGCACCTGTGTTATAAACAATAAAATAACCCCAAAAAGCGGTATTTTTAGGCCCTTTAATAAGAACATGGGCATTCACGACAAACACTTGTAAAGCGCACATCAAACTGATCTTAAATGGAAGACATTTTTCCTGAAAATGCTATAAATCTGACCTCCAGGCTTCCCTTCAGTCTTGTTCAGTTGTAGAGGCCCAATGGTATTGCCTTATCACTCCTGTGCTAATAAGGACCAAAACAGCACCGTGCTGGGAACTGCGCTGGGCCTGTGTGGAGTGGTGATCATTCCGGTTACCGCAATTGTCTCTTACTGCCAGCAATACTGCACCTGTTACTGCCAGCGATACTGCGCCTCTTACTTCCAGCGATACTGCGCCTGTTACTGCCAGCGATACTGCGCCTCTTACTGCCAGCGATACTGCGCCTGTTATTGCCAGCGATACTGCGCCTGTTACTGCCAGCGATACTGCACCTGTTACTGCCAGCGATACTGCCCCTGTTACTGCCAGTGATACTGCGCCTGTTACTGCCAGTGATACTGCGCCTGTTACTGCCAGTGATACTGCGCCTGTTACTGCCAGCGATACTGCGCCTGTTACTGCCAGCGATACTGCCCCTGTTACTGCCAGTGATACTGCGCCTGTTACTGCCAGTGATACTGCACCTGTTACTGCCAGTGATACTGCCCATGTTACTGACAGCGATACTGCGCCTGTTACTGCCAGTGATACTGCACCTGTTACTGCCAGCGATACTGCGCCTGTTACTGCCAGCGATACTGCACCTGTTACTGACAGTGATACTGCCCCTATTACTGTCAGTGATACTGCACCTGTTACTGTCAGTGATACTGCACCTGTTACTTCCAGCGATACTGCGCCTGTTACTGACAGCGATACTGCGCCTGTTACTGCCAGTGATACTGCACCTGTTACTGCCAGTGATACTGCACCTGTTACTGACAGCGATACTGCGCCTGTTACTGCCAGTGATACTGCACCTGTTACTTCCAGCGATACTGCCCCTATTACTGTCAGTGATACTGCACCTGTTACTTCCAGCGATACTGCCCCTATTACTGTCAGTGATACTGCACCTGTTACTGTCAGTGATACTGCACCTGTTACTTCCAGCGATACTGCGCCTGTTACTGACAGCGATACTGCGCCTGTTACTGCCAGCAATACTGCACCTGTTACTTCCAGCGATACTGCCCCTGTTACTGCCAGCGATACTGCCCCTGTTACTGCCAGTGATACTGCGCCTGTTACTGCCAGTGATACTGCGCCTGTTACTGCCAGTGATACTGCGCCTGTTACTGCCAGCGATACTGCCCCTATTACTGTCAGTGATACTGCACCTGTTACTGCCAGTGATACTGCCCATGTTACTGCCAGTGATACTGCAGCTGTTACTGCCAGTGATACTGCACCTGTTACTGCCAGTGATACTGCCCATGTTACTGCCAGTGATACTGCACCTGTTACTGCCAGTGATACTGCCCCTATTACTGTCAGTGATACTGCACCTGTTACTGCCAGTGATACTGCCCATGTTACTGCCAGTGATACTGCAGCTGTTACTGCCAGTGATACTGCACCTGTTACTGCCTGTGATACTGCCCATGTTACTGCCAGTGATACTGCACCTGTTACTGACAGCGATACTGCGCCTGTTACTGACAGCGATACTGCACCTGTTACTGCCAGCGATACTGCGCCTGTTACTTCCAGCGATACTGCGCCTGTTACTTCCAGCGATACTGCGCCTGTTACTGCCAGCGATACTGCGCCTGTTACTGCCAGCGATACTGCACCTGTTACTGCCAGCGATACTGCACCTGTTACTGCCAGTGATACTGCCCATGTTACTGCCAGTGATACTGCACCTGTTACTGCCAGTGATACTGCACCTGTTACTGCCAGTGATACTGCCCCTATTACTGTCAGTGATACTGCACCTGTTACTGCCAGTGATACTGCCCATGTTACTGCCAGTGATACTGCAGCTGTTACTGCCAGTGATACTGCACCTGTTACTGCCAGTGATACTGCCCATGTTACTGCCAGTGATACTGCACCTGTTACTGACAGCGATACTGCGCCTGTTACTGACAGCGATACTGCACCTGTTACTGCCAGCGATACTGCGCCTGTTACTTCCAGCGATACTGCGCCTGTTACTTCCAGCGATACTGCGCCTGTTACTGCCAGCGATACTGCGCCTGTTACTGCCAGCGATACTGCACCTGTTACTGCCAGCGATACTGCACCTGTTACTGCCAGTGATACTGCCCATGTTACTGCCAGTGATACTGCACCTGTTACTGCCAGTGATACTGCCCCTGTTACTGTCAGTGATACTGCCCCTGTTACTTCCAGCGATACTGCACCTGTTACTGCCAGTGATACTGCACCTGTTACTGCCAGCGATACTGCACCTGTTACTGCCAGCGATACTGCACCTGTTACTGCCAGTGATACTGCACCTGTTACTTCCAGCGATACTGCGCCTGTTACTGACAGCGATACTGCGCCTGTTACTGCCAGCAATACTGCACCTGTTACTGCCAGCGATACTGCACCTGTTACTGCCAGTGATACTGCACCTGTTACTGCCAGTGATACTGCCCCTATTACTGTCAGTGATACTGCACCTGTTACTGCCAGTGATACTGCCCATGTTACTGCCAGTGATACTGCAGCTGTTACTGCCAGTGATACTGCACCTTTTACTGCCAGTGATACTGCCCATGTTACAGCCAGTGATACTGCACCTGTTACTGACAGCGATACTGCCCCTGTTACTGACAGCGATACTGCACCTGTTACTGCCAGCGATACTGCGCCTGTTACTTCCAGCGATACTGCGCCTGTTACTTCCAGCGATACTGCGCCTGTTACTGCCAGCGATACTGCGCCTGTTACTGCCAGCGATACTGCACCTGTTACTGCCAGCGATACTGCACCTGTTACTGCCAGTGATACTGCCCATGTTACTGCCAGTGATACTGCACCTGTTACTGCCAGTGATACTGCCCCTGTTACTGTCAGTGATACTGCCCCTGTTACTGCCAGTGATACTGCCCATGTTACTGCCAGTGATACTGCACCTGTTACTGCCAGCGATACTGCGCCTGTTACTGCCAGCAATACTGCGCCTGTTACTGCCAGCGATACTGCGCCTGTTACTGCCAGCGATACTGCCCCTGTTACTGCCAGTGATGCTGCACCTGTTACTGTCAGTGATGCTGCCCCTGTTACTGTCAGTGATACTGCACCTGTTACTGCCAGTGATACTGCGCCTGTTACTGCCAGCGATACTGCGCCTGTTACTGTCAGTGATACTGCCCCTGTTACTGCCAGTGATGCTGCACCTGTTACTGTCAGTGATGCTGCACCTGTTACTGCCAGCGATACTGCCCTTGTTACTGTCAGTGATACTGCACCTGTTACTGCCAGTGATACTGCCCCTGTTACTGTCAGTGATACTGCACCTGTTACTGCCAGTGATACTGCCCCTGTTACTGCCAGTGATACTGCCCCTGTTACTGCCAGTGATACTGCCCATGTTACTGCCAGTGATACTGCACCTGTTACTGTCAGTGATGCTGCCCCTGTTACTGCCAGTGATACTGCCCCTGTTACTGCCAGCGATACTGCGCCTGTTACTGCCAGCGATACTGCGCCTGTTACTGTCAGTGATACTGCACCTGTTACTGTCAGTGATACTGCCCCTGTTACTGCCAGTGATACTGCACCTGTTACTGCCAGTGATACTGCACCTGTTACTGTCAGTGATACTGCCCCTGTTACTGCCAGTGATACTGCACCTGTTACTGCCAGCGATACTACCCTGTTACTGCCAGCGATACTGCACCTGTTACTGCCAGTGATACTGCCCCTGTTACTACCAGTGATACTGCACCTGTTACTGCCAGCGATACTGCCCCTGTTACTGCCAGCGATACTGCACCTGTTACTGCCAGTGATACTGCCCCTGTTACTGCCAGCGATACTGCACCTGTTACTGCCAGCGATACTGCACCTGTTACTGCCAGTGATACTGCACCTGTTACTGCCAGTGATACTGCACCTGTTACTGCCAGCGATACTGCACCTGTTACTGCCAGTGATACTGCACCTGTTACTGCCAGCGATACTGCACCTGTTACTGCCAGCGATACTGCGCCTGTTACTGTCAGTGATACTGCCCCTGTTACTGCCAGCGATACTGCCCCTGTTACTGCCAGCGATACTGCCCCTGTTACTGCCAGCGATACTGCACCTGTTACTGCCAGTGATACTGCACCTGTTACTGCCAGTGATACTGCACCTGTTACTGCCAGTGATACTGCACCTGTTACTGCCAGCTTGTTTTTTTTTTCAGCTACTACAGGGACTGTGTTAGGGACTGATGCATATTGATTTTTTAGATTTTGCTCAAGCGGATGCTGGATCAGCCCCCCCACTGCATACCGATGCTCGCTAACTGGTCCCATTATCCACTGAGCCACTGAACTTTCATGAGAAGACACCTCTATGTCCCGGTTCCCTGAGTTCTCAATACATTACCTTAGTTACATAGTTAGTCAGGTTGATAAAAGACACAAGTCCATCCAGTTCAACCAAAAAAATATAGAAAAATTATATATAACCATAGAATCCCATATACAATCCTTCACCCACAGTTTATCCAGAGGAAGGCAGAAAACCCCAGCAAAGCCAATGATCCAATTTGCTATAACGGGGGAAATAATTCCTTCCTCATCCCCCGAGAGGCAATCGGATTCACCCTCGATCAACTTTACCTATAAATGTCAGTAGCCAGTTATATTATTTACATTAAGGAAAGAATCCAGACCTTTTTTAAAGCAATCTACCGTGCTGTGCATGTGATGTGCATGGATGGAGTGGTTGTGGATGACATCTAGACGTTCACTATAGACAACGTTGTCTTTTTAGATTGTGGTCTGTTTTTTTAATTATTTTGTTAATATCATATTGCAATAAACTTTTGTAACTTTTTGCAATCCCCAACAACATACTGAAGTGAGCACAGCCACCCTGTCTTCTTTCCAGAGGCTGAAAGGACTCCAGGGAGAAGGGCCAATCCGCACTTCTCCCCAGCGGCAGGTATGTTCTACGAGAGAGGCAGAGGTTGGTTGGGTGAGTAATGATATATTTGGGGACAATTTATTTGGGGTACGGTGTGGATACTGGCAATGGGGGACTGGAACTACTAATTCATTTCGGAGTCAAGCCGTCTGGGATCTTCTGCTGTGTTAGTCTGCTCCCAAAACGGGAGAGATGTGACAGGAGCCACTTTGGGTGGGGGGCCCATGTAACCCAGAATCCCTTGGAGAGGTTGGGGAACCCTTGCTTCAGCTCCCCATGCCCCTCTTATGTGTAAGTCACCGTGTGTCTATTAGGGGCACAGGGTGACCAGTAAAGTAATGGACACTGAGAAGGTGGTTTGGATTAATTAAAATGGAATAGTAATATTTATCCACAATATCTCCCATTAAATATAGAAAGACTACTTCTGGTTCATTTAATTCTGAACTATACATGTCAATTGAAAGAATTGGTCACATTGCCATCTGTACACAATGCAGGAGATGGTTAGTCTGCTGCTGGGGTCTCTTGCTATTGTGTGAAGGTTTGCTGTGTTTATACTTATGTTAACGTATATTGTACTTTCTGATCTAGGAGACGACCTGGAATTTTCATTCTAGTTTTAGGGTCTCTCTTCAAAATGTCTGGCCTCTGAGTCACCTAGGCTGGTTAAATGACTAGATAATTAGCTCTTATTAATTTGTATTTCAAGTTACAGTTGAATTTTTAAAGTAATGTGATAAGGAGGGGAGGGGGGGAAAGTGCTCCCATGCCTATATCTCTGTGCCTTGGTTCAAATACACAGTCTTATTCTGATTTAGCAGTCAAAACGTGTCCTGCCTAGTTCTTGGTTGTAATATGCGACTGTAATATCTGATATCTATGTTCTATGGCTAGAGGAAGCAGTATATGATGGAAGCACTCAAGCGGAAGTGCAACAGTGTTCCGTTAAAATTACTTTTCTCCTGTATAGTTTCTTTTTGTAGGCTGACATCTTTACCACTGAGCCCCACTTGAGCATTCTAGTGAGTTGATGAGTACCTTAGGTGCTTTCAATGTTGTGTTACCTCTATTGCAACAACTGACTCCCAGCTATTGTATTGTGTTCTATGTATGCTGGTTCCTTAACTTGGGTATCTTACCCCTGGCCCCACCCACAATCTGATTGGGCCTCCTGTGATGTGACAGTCTCACATGGGTTTGCACTGAACTCAGATTGGCCCGAACTCACATGAGACTGTCACATGACAGCAGGATGCCACCCCAATCAGCTGAGGTCATGGAATTCCCCACCCTGCACCCGCATATAACAAAGGGGCAAGCATGCTGGTGACATCATTAACTGTCCAAAATTGTTCATATTTGGACAATGCCAATGAACAATATATATGTCCATGTGTCAACAATGTCACCAGCACCCCCCCGCCTCCTTTGCTATGTGGGGATAAGGAATTCCATGGCCACAGTTAATTGGGCCCCCTGTCATGTGATAATCTCTCTTGGATCAGACCAAACTTTAGCTCATCACTGGTTACAAAACTCCATCATGATCAGTAATAACCTTATATTTTATATTACAGTTGATAACATCTGATTGAACAATAACCACATGGATGCAATAACTTTTGATTTCTTTACAGGAGAACAAGATGTCCAACGCCAGTGATGTGACAGGACCAGACATCTTTTACAGCCATAAACATTTGGTTACAGTCCTGGTATTCTCTTTCACAACCCTCGTGGGTGTCCCCGGCAATGCTCTGGTGCTTTGGGTTACCGGAGTGAAGATGAAGTGGACCATGACTACCATTTGGTTTTGGAACCTTGCCGTGGCTGATATTATCTGCTGCCTATGTCTTCCATTCATTATTGTGCAGTTCTTCTACTCAGACTGGCTGTATGGCTCAGTGCTCTGCAAGATTATACCCTTCATCGCTTCTTTAAACATGTTCACCAGCATCTTCACCTTGGTGGCTATCAGTGTTGACCGTTGCATCCTGGTTGTCCTACCCATTTGGGCCCGAAATCACCGAGGAGTGCGAACGGCATGGGTGACATGCTTGGCTATTTGGACCTTGTCCTCTGTGATGTGTCTATCTAAAGTCCTGTACCAAAATTCCCACACTTCTGATACTGGAACTTTATGCAATTCTGAGAAGCACATGAGAAAGCTCCCCACTTACATCCATATGGTTTTTGGTTTTCTGCTTCCATTCTTAATCATTTCTACCTGTTACATTTCTCTGGCTTTTATATTGCACAATAGAAGATTTCAAGAAGTTGGTAATAAAATCACCAAGGTGTCTTTAGGGATCATAGTCGCATTTTTCATCACCTGGGCCCCCTACCACATCATGGGTGTAATCCTGATATACAATGAAAATGATGTACTGGACATCCTGGATCTGTTCTCACAGTCTGTGGCCATGTCCAATAGTTGCATCAACCCAATACTCTACGTCTTCATGGGGAAAGATATGAAGGATAAGGTTAAACATTCTATTGCAGAGCTCATACAATATGCGTTTAGTGAAAGCTTATCAAAAACACCACCTCAGAGGAATCAGCACATGGAAGAGGCCAATGTGCCTCCACAATGAAGATTTCAGTGTAAAATGTGCCAAAGGACGATTGCCAAGATAATTAAAGAAAGAGCTCTGCTTGAATGTTCAGATGGATCTGCAGACTTTTTTTAATTGTATTAGCAATTGTGATCAACTGATTACAGGACATCTAATTTAACGGTTCAGAGCCGCATTGTTTTTGAGAAGTTGGATTGTGTTCTCTCTCACAGTTTGGGTGTGTTCAGCTCAATGACTTATCTCGGGGGTTAAATATAGCATTACATTTCACATACAATTTGACATGTGAATGGAATGTCAAAAGTCTTCTTTTTTTTTTGTAGAATTTCCAGTAGAGGAAACAACCAATTAACAACAGCACATTAAAGTGGTATTACACCCAAAACCAAAAATGTACATCCCAAATAGCAAACAATTGTGCTGCAAGTTTGAAAATGACTTTGCTAAGCTATTGCCAGACTTGCCAGGCTTCACAAGTTTTTGCAGCAAGTCCACATTGCATGACTCCAGATCAACTTTCTTTGCAAACATTCTGCAAGTCTGCTGCAAGTTCTGGTTCAGTTATGTTGTGCAATAGTCATCCCACCACAGGGGGCACTGTGGCTGAATTTGGAAAAGTGTCACCTGGAATTTGTGCTTCAAATGCTCTGCAACAACTTGCCAGGGAAAATGTGCAGCAAGTTAACAGCCTTACAATTCAACACTGCTGCCCATTTGTGGCAAGGTATCCTTGCTATCTTGGATGTAGCGCCCCTCTGACACCCCAAGGGCAGGATAGTGCCTCCAGAGACCAAGGGTGGGCTCATAGGAATTGCCACAGGGTGTGACAGGGCATGTACTTTCACCAAAGCCCCCTAAAAAATAATGTAGCACCCTGGTTCTAAACAGGGCTACTATTAAATTTAGTTCTGCTAGGTGGTAACTAGCCTGGCCAATTGATAGGGGGATTTCCTGATTGTTGCCCTAAGCCTGGGTTGGTGTACCTCTCTCTCTTCTATCACTGGGTGGCACTGCTGCTCCTGACATTAAAATGACCAGATCATATTGTATCCATTTTAGGAGTAGATAGGTTATTCCAGCCAGGGTTTCAGCCGGGTTTCTTTGGCCCCAGGGGCTGCTGGGAGCACCTAGTTACTTGGGAGGAGTCAGGTGATTGGGGTTTCTGTGCCACCTGGACGGCTGTCTGGGTGGACATCTGTTGAGAAGGTCCCGGTTGCTAGGCCAGAAGCCTGAGGCCTATCCAGGAGTACATGGCTGCTAGGCAGTCTGAGGCCTATCCAGGTTGGAAGCAAGCAGTGTGGGGATGGGGCTTCAGGCTTGGAGCCCAACCAAGTTGCAGGGGTTCTGCCAGCTGGAGAACCTAGTAGTTGCCACGGGTGAAGGAAAGCAGTAGCCGTCTGAGACGACCACTGCTGTCGGCAAGTGAGAACCAGAGCCAAAGATAAAAGGGACACCATTGCCACCAAGGGTCAACTTCTGTTATCAGAGGTTAGTGTTCAGAATCTGAAAAAGTACCGGTGCAGCCTTTTTCACTAGCTGGGGACGATGAAGAAGTTGGGAAAAGATTCAGTGTTCAAGTCAGGGACCCAGCAGGGCAGTGTGGGTGACACTTGGATGTATACAGCGGGTTAGCTGTGGAGGAGCTCAAGGGATCCAGTGGCAGCTGGGATCTGAAGAGTCTAGTGATAGACTGGGAGCTCAGTGAGGAAATCTACAGTAGGAGACTGGGAGGTTGAGTGAAGATCTACACACTGGGGATACTGTGAGTGGTATGTGTACAGATCCGCCGTGAAGTGAAGTGGAAGTGTTTCAAAACCTGTTGCTATAGGAGACAACCAGTCTACAAATACAGTTTGCTGCAATCCAGCTTAACCACTTGCCGACCGCCAACCGCAGGTTGACGGTGACAAGGTGGTTCGATATCGCAAACCGCCGTCATATGACGGCGGCTGCGAGATCGTGAACTGTGAGCGCTCTCGCGCCGCCGGAGGCGCGCTCGCGCACTCACTGTGTCCGGGGGGGGGGGGGGCAGGGAGTGGTTGCGGTGGACTCGATCTCCGCCGGCTACCCGCGATTCCCCCCCCCCAGAGTGAAATAACAGAGGTCCGTGCATGTAAACACGGATCTCCGTTCTGTGAGATGGGGAAGGGCGGTGATCACAGCCTTCCTCTATATGGAAGCTGTGATCACTTCCCTTCCCCTGTTAGGGCAGCCCACACACAGTTAGAACACGCCCAGGGAACATAGTTAACCCTTAGAGTGCCCCCCGAGGTTAACCCCTTCACTGCCAATGGCATTTACACAGTAATAAGTGCATTTTTATAGCATTGATCGCTGTATAAATGCCAATGGTCCCAAAAAAGTGTCAAAATGGTCCGACATGTCCGCTGCAATATCGCAGTACCGCTAAAAATTGCAGATCGCTGCCATTACTAGTAAAAAAAAAAATAAAAACCCCAAAAATTAATTCTCATCATCCGTAAATGTGGCAACTTTTGCGCAAACCAATCAATAAATGCCGATTGTGATTTTTTTTTATCACAGATATGAGGAAGAATATAAAATCGGCCAAAACCGTTGAAAAAAATGTTTTTTTATATATTTTTTTGGATTTGTATTTTAGCAAAAAGTAAGAAATTTGTTTTTTTTTGCAAAATTTCGTTCTTCTTTTGTTTATAGCGGCGATCAGAAATGATGCAGAGGGGATCAAATGCCACCAAAAGAAAGCTCTATTTGTGGGAAAAAAGGATGCAAATTTAGTTTGGGCACAGTCGCATGACCGCGCAATTGTCAGTTAAAGTGACGCAGCGCCGAATCGCAAAAAGTGCTCTGGTCCTAAAGTGTGAAATCCTTCCGGGGCTGAAGTGGTTAAAGGACTTTTGAACTGTACGGCTGTTCTTCTGTTCCACTTTTATTTCGGAGTCTGCAAAGTGTTCTTGCACCAGCCTAAGGGTGTCCAGGCCCTAGCCCTCTCTCTCCAGTTCTGTTAAGAGACAATAAATCTCTTTTTGCATTCTCAAAGTGTCTAGCGACAGGACCTTTAAGCCGCCCTGGTGACACTGTACGTGCATTTCCACATTTCAGTGCATCCTCTAAGTCAGTGGTTCTCAACCTCAGTCCTCAAGTACCCCCAACGGGTCATGTTTTGGGAACTTCCATTGAATAAAATAGCTCTTATCAATACCATGTCATTGATATTGATTAAAAGCAGCTGTGCACAGTAAAGGGAAACCTAAAAACATGGCCCTTTGGGGTAGTTGGGGACCGAGCTTGAGAACCACTGCTCTAAGTGAGTTATCAGGCCTTTCTGAAAGACCAGCCTTCTTACTGGCTCTCTCCAGCAAGGTGCCAACCCTGGGTCTCCTCCTTGGCACAGGTTCCTTTACACCAGGCAGGATTGCTTCAGGACCATTCCAACGCACATTAGGCCCCAAAACAGGCTATTGGGCCTAACAGCAGAGCTCCATCCCTAGGCCTCGGAGAAGAAGGAGAAGAGAGCGAATACATGGCCTGTCCCAAATATTTATATCCTTCTCCAGCATGCACCAGTGGCATAAACCTTCTACTGGATTGGCTGGAGGAAATATAAATATTTAAAACTCAGTTTTGTTTGTGAAATCTCATGTTATGACCAGTGATACCAGTAACATCTACTGACAATGGTGATAAATCACAAGCCAACTTAGAGTAGTTCTAAAGCCAGAGGGTGCATTCTATGTATTAAGATAAAAACCTTCTGTGAGCAGCATCCCCCCCAGCTCCCATAATACTTACCTGAGCCCCAACTCGATCCAGCGATGTTGCATGAGAGCCTCGGCTATCCAGGACTCTCCCTCCTCATTGGCTGAGACAGCAGCGGGCACCATTGACTCCCGCTGCTGTCAATCAACGTCAGTGTCATGAACACATAATAACATTCATGTCCTGTCTGTTTGCTTACCTCTTGGTTGTGTCAGCCTAGAGGCCGTGCACATCTCCACCTGTGGGTTAAGTAATCTCCTCTCAGTGAGCTCCCCCCCAGTCTCCAATTAAGGAAATACTCTTTAAGACCATGTGCTGCAAAGCCTCCTTGCCGATCAATGTCATGTGTGTTTGGCTTCGTGTGTGGTTGTTCCTGTTGTATGCTCTGAGTCTATTTTCGTTTACCAACTTTTGGCTTGTTCTGACTATCCCTGCCTGCTTGATTTCCTCCGACCTTCGGCTTGTTCTCTGTTTCTCCTGTCTGCTTGATACCCCGACCTTGGTGTGCTCTTCCATCTGTCCCTGTCTGCTTGTGGCTCTGACCTTTGGCTAGGCCGCTGACTATCCTTGCTGTTACCGGGTTGCTGCTTCCTCTCTTCCACCTGTAGCCAGCTGAGCGTGAGCTAGGGGACCCCGGGGGCCGTGACCTGGATCCAGTTGCAGCCAAATCCATCCTCACCACCAGAGACTCTGGCAAATACCTACTGACGCTTAGACTCCACGCCCTGGGGAAACCGATGCACTAGCTCCCTGTGTTTCAGTGTCAGTGCTCCAGGGGCCCATCTTCCCATACCAGCCTGAGCAACAGTCAGCTATAGGTCCACAAACTTAGCAGTGCGCTTTGCAACCTTAACGATTCTCTTCGCACTTCAGTGGTGCATTTCACACTCCAGCGATGTGCATCTGTCACCTTACCCCAGGTGTTCTGACAGTCAGTGAGCCAATGAAGAGAAAGAGGGGGGTGAGGGTGGGCAACAGCTCTGTGTCTGAATGGACAAAGGGGGCTGTGACTCAGCACGGGTGCCCCCATAGCAAGCTGCTTGCTGTGGGGGGCACTCAGCAGGAGGGAAGAGCCAGGAGTGCTACCGAGGGACCCGAGAAGAGGAGGATCCGGGCTGCTCTGTGCAAAACCATTACACAGAGCAGCTAAGTATTACACGTTTGTTATTTTTATACACACAAAAAAACAAGACTTTAATTTCACTTTCAGCTTAAGAAAAAAAAGGTGAAAAACTATAGATCAGTCTCAGCTGAATACAGCCCAGCCAAAAGCTAAATGGACATAGTAGCCCCTTTTTAGGACAAGAGGGCTACAGTATTTTGAAAAAATAACACAAAATATTAAAATAAACATAAGAAATCTTGTAGAACACCACGTGTCTTCACTCTTCAAGTACAGGTACCAATCCTCCACCAGAAGAAGTGCCTGCTCACCTCAGTGCACTAAATAACTCACTCATCACACTCCAAATCAGATAGACCTTGTCTCCTCTTTACTTCCCAATAGATCAGTCCGCTACTCAAAGGAATCCTCCAGTTCAGTTTACATCTCATACAAAATAAAAGGGCTAAGACATAGTGTACTCCATTTGGCTTCTTTATTAAGATACCCCGCAAAAAAAAAATACACTTACAAAATCATGAAATCAATAGCGCTTCAAAGAAATCACACAAGTCGGCTCACCACCTAGTGCGGCTCAATCCCAACGTGACGTCACAGACTCCACTCCTCTCTAGACACGTAGGCCTACTGAAGAAGCCCAATAACCAGGAGCAACCTGTCTAGGGAGGAGCCGAATCTGTGATGTCACGCCGGGATCGAGCCACACTATGTGGTGAGCCGACTTGGGTGATTCCTTTGAAGCGCTATTGATTTTATGATTTTGTAAGTGTATTTTTTAATGTTATTTCTAATCAATTGAGCTGTGCATTATTACTTTGGGCTTCTTTGGGTTTTGCAGGTTGCAGGTTTGTTTACTTCCCCCTGTTTTCTTGAGAGTTCCTGAATCTAGTGATTCTGAAAATCAAACAGGCAGTCTGAATATGTATACAGCTCCTGCCCATCCCTGGGGAGTTGTGCCCAAGTGGCGGTTGGAGCACGTAAAAATAGTTTGAAACCACAGAGAGAGGGGTTCTTCTTTCTCCCTAAGGAGAGGTTCCCAAACAGGAGGGCTGCTTGCCTTTCTGGCCATTCCACTGGGGTCTAGCCTATTCATTAAGGTCCCAACAATGCTTATCTGAGGTGGACCATCTAGCCACAAGCCCTTGAGGGATGCCACTGGAGATCTGGCTTGGGATTGTCACAGAGGGGCCTGCTTTCTAGAATCTGAGGGAGACATTCCAAGCTTGCGGGACAATGTATGTACTGACCTCAGGATCTCAGTGAATGTTGTTCTTGTTAACCCCTTACTGCACAGAGTTAAGGTTTGACTGGCCTGGGACATTATTACAAGTGCTCCAGTGCTGCCCACACCATGTGCTACTAATTAAGGGGATAGGGTTAAGAATAAGCTGTTACAAAAGTGTCCACAATTTTCCTCCTAGTGTCATAGAGTATTCCACAGCTCCCTGAACCCCATCCAAGTTGACTTGCAATAAACCATTTTTTAAGATTTTTTTGTGACAGAAATGTGTGTGACAGACCCACCCAGGACAGGAGCTTTTGGAGGGAACTCTTGCCTACTGACTATGGGCCCTGGCTTGTAAGAGAGCACTACTCTTCAGGCGGTGTGTGCATGGGGGACATTTGGAGTGGTATTGCTTCAGATTCAAGTCCATGTCTCCCCAAAACACACAGACTCTGGGAACTGGAGGACCCAGATTCATATTTGGGGCCTCTATGCCAAACCAGCAATGACTGCTTTAGACTGTCAGACTCAGAGCAGAGGTTAATATGATCAGCTCAAATCAACGTGATACTGGGGTCTCCTGCTATAGTCTGTTTATGAAGGTGTTACATGTCTTTCTGTTAAGTATGTCTCTCCCATTGTGTGCCTCCCTAGGTGTGCATCCCCATTGTTAATTGAGTCACATATTGTTTCTGTCTGTTGGCTAATTTGGCTAACTCTTGGAGATTCCTATGATGCCTTGTGTCAAGTCTGCCTCATTATCTAACCATTATGGGATGTTAGGTGTTTATGCTTATGATAATGTGTAATGTACTTTGTATATCCAGAGTGGTGGGCTTGGTGCCGAACGGTCTAGCCACCAAGGTTTGTCTAAGTGACTAGTTGTTTAATTACTTCATGTTAATTAGACTGTTGTTTATCTTGGCTGTTCCCTAGCTATGTTAATTATCTTACTGTTTGCATAACATGATCATCTGTTTTTGCGTGACATAAAAAATTCTGTGTGAGTTTATGACAAAGAGTTCTAGTTTTCATCTAAGCTAGTATCGCCTAGTCTTGGGTGCTCAGCGATAATACCTGGTTCCAGGCTGGAGGAAGATATATATCTTGTTGGAGGCACCCAAGCTGAGTGCTCGATAATTCCGTCACAATGTGGAAGCTGCTATTTGCCTGGCTTGACTAGCGGAAAGAGAACCTGGGATACAAGACCAGCAGGCCTTACAGGGGTATCACTACACATCTACAAATCTACTACAAATCTATTCTAGTAAAGAAGGGTCCTTAAATATATGTCAGCAGATCCAAGTCTGTTAGACGTTCTGCAAGTTTAGATAGCAGTATGTTAGCATTTTGTCAAAATGACAAAATGTCTGGACAGGTCCAATAGAGATGATATAGTGAGTTACACAGTTATAGAGTTACAATATATTATAAATATCACTTGAGCTTTGGAAAGGAGACTTCCAATAATGCCATTGTAGCTTATAAATGTTAGAATTCAAGGCTTTTTTAGATGAGCCTTCTCTACATATCCTCTCAAAGAGTGTAAACTCATTAACTTTAAGGTCTTTGGTAAAAGATAATGCAAAATGATGAATCTGTAGAAAATCAAAAAAAGAAGGCCATAAAAGGAAGTGTACAATTGTCCTGAATGTCAGAAAAGGACAAAAGTGTTATGACGATTATCCTACTGCTTGAATCTAAATAAAGAATGCTTTCTCCAGGGTATTATCATCTATAAGTTTAAGCTGTTTGGAATGCATGGAGTGCACAGAAAAGATGTCAAAATAAATTAGCGGGGACCTATGACTATATATATCCGTAGCCTGCCTCCAAATAAGCATAATAAAGGGCATCAGGGCTAGAAGGCCTTCATCTGGAACCATCAGCATTGAACTGAGGAACATAGAGGCAAGCCAAAGTTTTTCAAGTTCTGTCTAGGCCTTATATGGATAAAATGTGGCCCAAGATGCCAAATGTCCTAGATGAGCTTCATAATAGTACTTTGTAACATCTGGGCTCTAGGGCCCTTTCACACAGGGCAGAATCTGTTCCGATCAGCTCGCTGATCCCCTGCTGATCGGAGCAGAGTGGGTGAAAGAAAGTACCCATGTCCACTCAGTTTCTGCAGAGTGGGCCCAGGCAGAGCCCATTCTGCTCTATGGATGCCTGGGAGTAAACGGACTCTGCTAGCCTGTCCATAGGAATGCATGGACCTTCCGACCTGGTCCATCTGAAAAACTGACAGGTGGACCTGATTGGATCGGTTGTGTGAAAGAGGCCTTAGTGTACTGTATATAAGAGCTCCATAGAGAGTCTGTGGAATTTTAAATTAAAGAAATAAAGAAAGTTGAGCAATTCTGTTTGGACTATTTTAGGACCTCTCATAGGAACCCTAATGGAAAGTCTTCCAATAAGTATTAGAGTTTGAATAAAATATACCTTTTAGTAGATGCAATATGACCCAGGAAAGAAATAGCATAAGTCTTCCATTTATGCAAAAAGGGGGAACATTTGGGAGATATTTCTGTTTATATAGGGCTTGATATAAAGGAATGATATGAACACCCTGATAGTTAATGGAAACCAACTTTCAGCTATAACTTTATTTAATCTAAAAACGAGTGTCACGCTAAATCAGAAAAGTGAAATTGATAATTCCAGTGAGCACATTAAAACATATTGAAAAGTCCATATAAAAGTCCATGTATATTAGTGAAGCACATATAACTGTTTGAAGTCTTCATATGACTAACACTGTGGGCATGCAGTAAATCAAGTGAAACGCAACCACCGCCACCGGATAAGATGTACGCTTACCCTCTAGCCAGGGGCGTTGCTAGGGGGTGGCTACTGGGGCTACAGCCCCCAGTCTGGGGCCTATAGCCCAGAGTCTCTTACCGGGTGGGTGCAGTTCTGCAATTTGCAGGTATGTCCTCGTCCGGAATGCAGTAGGCAGGGGCAGACTGAGCCGTGGTAGTGCAGACTCCAGCTCTGCCCTCGTCTTCACCTAGAGTATGGGGAGGCTCTCTGAGTACCCTGATGTATGGGGAGGAACTCTGGGGACCTTGATATATGGGGAGGTTCTCTGGGACCCTGATGTATAGGGGGGTTCTCTGGAGACCCTGATGTAAGGTGGGGCTCTCTGTGGACCCTGATGTACGGAAGAGGCTCTCTGGGGATTCTGATGTAAGGAAGGGGCTCTCTGAGGACCCTGATGTAAGGAAGGGGCTCTCTGGGTACTCTGTTGTAAGGAAGGGGCTCTCTTGGGATCCTGATGTAAGGAAGGGGCTTTCTGGGGACCCTGATGTACATGGGGGGGGCTCTCTGGGGTCCACTACACTGACCTACCAGTCCACTACACTGACCATTACACTGACCTACCTGTCTACTACACTGACCTACCTGTCCACTACACTGACCTACCTGTCTACTACACTGACCTACCTGTCTACTACACGGACCTACCTGTCTACTACACGAACCTACCTGTCTACTACACTGACCTACCTGTCTACTACACTGACCTACCTGTCCACTACACTGACCTACCAGTCCACTACACTGACCATTACACTGACCTACCTGTCCACTACACTGACCTACCTGTCTACTACACTGACCTACCTGTCTACTACACTGACCTACCAGTCCACTACACTGACCTACCAGTCCACTACACTGACCTACCAGTCCACTACACTGACCATTACACTGACCTACCTGTCTACTACACTGACCTACCTGTCTACTACACTGACCTACCTATCCACTACACTGACCTACCTGTCCACTACACTGACCTACCTGTCCACTACACTGACCTACCTGTCTACTACACTGACCTACCAGTCCACTACACTGACCTACCAGTCCACTACACTGACCATTACACTGACCTACCTGTCCACTACACTGACCTAACTCCCCCATTCCTACTTCCTGCAGTGCTCACACTACTCCCCCCACACATGTACAGTGCAGATTGGTGGATTTTGCTCACCTCTCCATGGCCTTAAAATGCACACAAACACGCATGCAGAAATACATAGTGAATGCTGAGACTGTGGAGTAATCAAGTCTTTAAAGTGCAATTCACCACTGACCTAACCATTGCTTCCTGCATGGTAAAATGCAGCATTTTACTGCGCTGGAAGAGATGTTTCTCACTGAGCATGAAGTGTTCTGGTCTCTGTTTCTTACGACTTGTTTACACCATGTGCAGAGAACAGTTGTTTTCTATGCGCCCTTTCCACACCAAAACGCTTGTGTCATGTGCAGAGCTGTGTTCAGATATGCAACATGTCTTCATTTTTTTACACTGCAATGCAAATAAACACCTATAAAATACAATGCACTCCAACATAACACAGGTAAATGTGCAGTTATACACATTAGCTGCATTTTTTTCATACGTTTTGATGCACTTAGAATGTAAATATACCCTTACAAATACTGTAGGCTGCAGTGCAATTACCCTCTGTATTTTTACCACTCATACCCATAAAACTTGTAATTTATCTCTGCAAAACAGCACACCTTGCGCCATATGCAAAATGTTAATAAAGGGTAAATTCAATTGTATCCAATCCAGTACACATTTGGGAATTTAACAACATATAAAATACATTTACACTTTCCGGTGAGAGAATCACAGGATTAGCATGACCATCCCTTTTCCTCCTTGACATCAGTACAGTCCTAATTGAAAAACCAGGAGTGCTGCATAACAATGAGCCCTTTCCTCTTATGGCAAACCATTGTGTTTCATCTGCTGCAGTAAAGATAAGGAGGGTGAGACTGGAGGTACCAAAAAAGACCAAAAAAAAAAACCACAAAACATAACTTGTCTGCTGAAATATAAGCCCTACCCTGAGAAAAGTCATACTTCTCCTTTCCTTCTCACCCAGTTAAGTCATCCATCATGGTTTCCATTGGATGAGGATTCTCCCCAGCATCAGGTACTGTTCTAGAGTCCCGACTCCGGCCACCCAGCCTCTCCTAATTATCCCTCCCCAGCCAGGAGCTTCACCAACCAGTTGCTGTGCGCTCTGCACCAAGCTCTGCCCCTTCCCCTTCGCTGTTCTCAACTCACACGGCTCTGACTGCCCACACCTGAGGGATCTTGGGGGACAGGCTGAACCACAGGAGTACATGGGCGTGGGGAAGGGTGCTGCAAAGCAATTCCCATGATACGCCACCCTCATCGAAGGTGTAGGGGGCCAGAGGAAGCACGAGGCACAGCAAACTTGGGACGAAAGTGGCAGTCACAGCAGCACAGTGATAAGCAGGGTTCAAACGACACGGAGCACGAAGGAGACCGGGGGATGTGGAAGCTACTCCCACCGCATAGTACCCTTAACGAAACGTCGTGGGAAGGGGTGCGGGTACATGAGGACACCAAGTCGGACAGGGGGTTCTAGGGAGTCCACACCCGTCAGTCTCGGCACACTCAACTCTTGTCGCTTCCCCTTCCCCGTCTCGAACCACGTCTCGCGTGTCGTTGACCAACCACTTCGAGGACCGACCCCTCCCTATTAATCCTCTCCGACCCACCGGCCTCAGCCCTGAGATCTTGTCATGGACTACGACCCCTCTTAGGAGTAGGTTACCTTTGGTACTACCTACTGAATTGACCCA
>BLSH010361081.1:82065-99823 GCA_018402905.1 Glandirana rugosa | reverse complement strand
TCTGCAGTCTCTGACTGTCTCCTGTATCACGTCTGCAGTCTCTGACCATCTCCTGGATCATGTCTGCAGTCCCTGACCATCTCCTGTATCACGTCTGAAGTCTCTGACCATCTCCTGCGCCATGTCTGCAGTCTCTGACCATCTCCTGTACTATGTCTGCAGTCTCTGACCATCTCCTGTACTACGTCTGCAGTCTCTGACCGTGATAATGTAATTATGACATTGTCAAAAAGGGGCAGAGCATGGATGACCTTAAAATTATGCCCCCCCCCCCCCTGGAAAAAGTTCTGCGGACGCCCATGTGCACAGGTGAAGTCTCTTTGAGAAAAGTCCATGCTTGGTTATGCTCTAACAAGGAAGTCCATGTTCCAGGGTTCTTCCGGAGTGAACTGGCGTTCCAGAGCAGACCATAGGTCCCAGAAAGTCTCTAAGTGTATTTGTTCCCCATGCGTTTTCCCCAAGTGTTCCCAGCGCCCCCCCAAAGTATCCAGGCCTCTTCCCTTTTATAGAGCATGGGAGGGAGCCTGGACCCCAGGGAAAGCTGACAAACACACTGGGAAAAGGTGGCAAAACATGAACCCTTTTCTCCATACCTAAATACACAGTAGGCCACCTGCCTACCTCTTCATATAAAATGTTTCAGAAAGGAGTCTTCCAATAATGCCATTGGTAGCTTATAAATGTTAGAAATCAGGGCGTTTTTAGATGAGCCTCCTCTACATATCCTCAAAGAGTGTAAACTCATTAACTGTAAGATCTGTGGTAATATATAGTGCAAAATCATGGATCTGTAAAAATACTGAAGAAGGCCGTAGAAGTACATTTATATTTGTTCTGAAAGTCAGCAAAGGGGAAAAGTGTTGGTATTACGATTATCCTACTGCTTGAATCTAAATAAAGAATGTTTTCTCCGGGGTATTATCATCTATAAGTTTAGGCTGTGTGGAATGCTTGGAATGCAGAGAAAGGATGCCAAAATTCATTAGCGGGGACCTATGGCTATATATATCCTTGGCCTGCCTCCAAACAAGCTTAGTAAACGGCATCGGGGCCAGAAGGCCTTCATCTGGAACAACATAGTTAGAGATCCAGAGCACTGAACTGAGGAACACAGAGGCAAGCCAAAGTTTTTCATGTTCTGTCCAGTGGTTATAGGACTAAAATGTGGCCCAAGGTGCCAAGTGTCCCAGATGAGCTTGATATTAGTACTTCGTAACATCTGGGACCCCAAGACCACCGTGGGCTCTAAGGCCCTTTCACATGGTGCAGAATCTGTTCTGATTACTAGGGGATCAGCTCGCTGATCCCCTGCTGATCGGAGCAGAGCAGGTGGATGATAACATCCATGTCCGTCAGTTTCTGCAGAGTGGATCTGGGCAGAGCCCCCTTTTGCCCTATGGATGGCCAGGAGTAAACTGAGTGCACTAGACTGTCCATAGGAATGCATGGACCTTCCGCCCAGGTCCATCTGAAAAACCGACTGAACTTCTCGATATTTAATGGAAACCAACTTTCAGCTATAATTTTATTTAGTTTGCAGCAGCTCAGGACAGTGTGGTGGGATATTCATAGAAAGCCCCTCCATTTTTACAGCATTGATGTTGCATCTTGAGAGAATGTCATACTGTTCCAATATTTTATGCAGATTCAACATTTAAAATAGGGATTTTTGAGGTACAAGAGAATATAATTTGCCTAGACAGAGGTGTAACTAGAACCGTCAGGGCCCCAATGCAAGAAAGTATGAAGGGCCCCTGTGACCCGAGCCAAGGGCCCTTCATACTGATCCTGGGACCCTTTACAGAGTTCACCCTTACATCAGAGTCCACAGAGTTCCCCCTTACATCAAAGTCCAAAGCGTCCCCCCTTACACCAGAGTCCACAGAGTCCCCACTTACATTAGAATCCCACTTATATCAGAGTTCCCAGCATTCCCAGTGCCCCCTTTACATCAGAGTTCCCCTTTACAGTACATCAGAGTCTGCAGGTTTCCCCTTTACATTACAAGGGGGAACGCTGCAGACCCTGATGTAAAGGGGAACTCTGCAGGCCCTGATGTGAAGGGGAACTCTGCAAACCCGAACGTAAAGGGGAACTCTATAGACCCTGATGTGAAGGGGAACTCTGCAAACCCCAATGTAAAGGGGAATGCTGCAGCCTCTGGTGTAAAAAGGAACTTTGATCTAAGAGATTCTGTGGTCTCCAGAGCCCCAACTTACATCAGAGTTTTCAGAGTTCCTCAGAGTCCACAAAGTTTCCCCTTGTACTGTAAGGGTGAATGCTGCTGACTCTGATTTCAGGGTGAATGCTGGGAACTCTGGTGTGGGGGGCTCTGGTGACCAGAGAATCTCTTTTATCAGATTTCGCCATTACACTATAGTCTGCAATGTGAATACATCAGGGTAAAGGGGTTCACTGATGTAGGAGGGGAATGAGGACACTGGTATAAGGGGGGACCATTATATCAGTGCACCCCCTTACCTTAGGGTCTCCACTCCCCCATACAACAGTGACCCCCCAATAGAGATTCTTCTTGAGATCTGGTGGTCCTGAATGAAAGGATTTGGTGATTGTACTCCCAGCTAATTGTCTTTGATGTTTTTCACCCAAACCCTCCAAAAAGGGAGGCTATCCTGGCTCCCACTGGAAAACACTGGTTGGGCCCACCTTCAAGGACTTTCCACATGTCTAGCAACCTGCTCTGGGTTTTGATTTCATGTAAACATGAAGTTTGAGTGCCCTTCACTGTGCTCTGGTAAATTTCAACCTGGCCTACAAGATTTGGCCTCCTGAACCCTTCGACCGACTTGAGCAAACAGGACGGCTCCTTCCTTTTATTACACTGTGGCCACGCTCTGGACATTTCTTCTGTCACTCTCTTTGTCCAACGTTTCACCAAACAACAACCTCCCATTCTGGAGAATGTTACAAAGGGCTTGTGTGGAAGCTTCAGCCACCCTCCAGTGGTGCCACCACAAGGCTCCCATTGCTGTTATAATGCGCCAGCCTTAGAACTTGGTCTATTGAAGCCTCAGCCAAAAGTTAGCAGCCAGGTTCAAGTCCTCCAGAACCATGCCCCTTCCTGCCGGTTCCCCTTGAATTAAAGGCCATTTTTTTGTAATGCTTTCAACATCACAGTTAACGCTGTTGTTAGTCAATAGGCAAAAAACCTGCTGCTGTATAGATTTTCTCCAAGTCTGCAGGCCAGTTTTACCACAATTTCTGAGTTGAAGCGATCTTTCTGCATTCACCTTTCTGAGGTGTTCAGGTGCTCTTTCACTGCGTTTGTCATGTTACAGATACGTTCTATAGAGAAAAACTGTGACATGTTCTCCTTCAGATGACTGTACTGGAACACGCCGCAATGGGGTGGTGTAGGCAATTGGAATCCATGGTAAACACTGTTCATGCATTTTTTGACTGCAATAAAAATGCATTGGACTGCATCTGGTGTGAACCAGCCTTAGGTCCACTTTCCAATCCATAGGGTTCCTAAAGCTTAACCACTTCAGCCCCGGAAAGATTTCCAGCTTTAGGAAAAAGAGCCCTTTTTGTGATTCGGCACTGCGTCGCTTTAACTGACAATTGCGCGGTCGTGCGACGTTGTACCCAAACGAAATTTGCGTCCTTTTTTTCCCACAAACAGAGCTTTCTTTTGGTGGTATTTGATCCCCTCTGCGTTATTTCTGATCACCGCTATAAACAAAAGAAGAGCGACAATTTTGCAAAAAAAAACAAATTTCTTACTTTTTGCTAAAATACAAATCAAAAAAAAAATATAAAAAAACATTTTTTTTCACCGTTTTTGGCCGATTTATATTCTTCCTCATATTTGTGATAAAGAAAATCGCAATCGGCGTTTATTGATTGGTTTGCGCAAAAGTGGTCGCGTTTACGGATGATGAGAATTCATTTTTGGGGTTTTTATTTTTTTTTTATTTTTTACTACTAATGGCGGCGATCTGCAATTTTTAGCGGTACTGCGATATTTCAGCGGACATGTCGGACCATTTTGACACTTTTTTGGGACCATTGTCATTTATACAGCGATCAGTGCCAAAAAAATGCACTGATTACTGTGTAAATGCCATTGGCAGTGAAGGGGTTAACCTGCAGGGGGCGCTCTAAGGGTTAACTGTGTTCCCTGGGCGTGTTCTTACTGTGGGGGGACTGTCCTAGCAGGGGAAGGGAAGTGGTCACAGCCTCCGTATACAGGAAGGCTGTGATCACAGCCCTTCCCCCTTCACAGAACGGAGGTCCGTGTTTACTTACACGGACCTCCGTTCCTTCACTCTGGGGGGGCCATCGCGGGTAGCCGGCGGCAATCGAAGCCGCCGCACCCGCTCCCTGGCCCTCCCCGAACACAGTGAGCGTGCGGGTGCGCCTCCGGCGGCGTGCGCACGCTCACAGTGCGCGTTATCGCAGCCGCCGTCGTATGACGGCGATTTGCGATAACGAACCACCTTGTCGTCGTCAACCTGCGGTTGGCGGTCGGCAAGTGGTTAAACATGCATCAGCCAGCTTCATTGGATAAAGCTTGGAGACCATTGCTGTAAATTGGTCTTCTTATCACATCTCTCCCATTCTTCATCAGCTTTTAACTCCATCATTATGGGAAAAGAAGTCCTTTCAATATGCCAATACATACAGGGCTTGGCAAGGCATTTACAATTGCGCTGCTTAACCTCCCTGGCGGGATGATTATTTCAGATTTTTGGTGCTGAAAGCGGTACCATTATTTTGCATGGAAATTTGGCGTTTTATATTGTAGGCCGGTAATTCTTAGGAATAACTCACTTAAATCTGTCCAATCAAGAGTCTAGTAGACATCCCGGGTATGATAAAGTTTGAAACATGAAATCATAAATTCTAATATAATAAATAACTAAAAATAATTGTCAAAAATAATAATATAATAATAATAAAATGTATTCAATAATGTAATCAAACCAAAAACTCTGAAATTTGCTCAGTTGCAGAATTGTCGCTGTCGTCACTTTCAGTTTCTGATGATAAATTTCCCCAAAAATCACTATCACTCAATTCTGCAAATCATTCTTATTTACTATCGCTGTTTTCTAGCTGATCAAAAACCACTTTTGACGTAAAGGGACGCTTTTTGGTTGCTATGGACATTCTCAAGTTTCCAGGCAGAAAGAATGGCATTTATAATATAAAAGTGCATGCAGGGCACTGGGCAAACCACTAGGGACAAAGGGGATGTGAAATCATTTGATACAGTAATGTAATCTTACAGATCACAGTGTTCTGTATGTATGCTGTGTGTTTCACTTTTTGAATTTGCCGCCGGTCTCCGTCCCGTGCAATGCGAAGCTCACAGGGAACAGAGCCCGGCATACAGAGGCATCTGGCGGAGGACACAGCCCGCAGACAATGCGGGGGGACATCGCTGGATCCAGGGGACAAGGTGAGTAGCGCTGCCTTGGATCCAGCAATGCGATCCCGAGTGTGGCTCGGGGCTACCGCTAATGGTACTGAAATTCCACCCCGAGCCACACTCGGGAATGCCGACAGGGAGGTTATACTGCATGTGAGCCATTGCCACGTTTTGCTTGAGGAGCATGAAAGCCGCCCTGTGCAGCTATGCAGGTTGGCCTGGTCATGGGGGTGACAAGTGGCGAGTCTTATGTGTTTGCTTTTAGGGCTTCTGCTCCTAAAATCATGCAAAACACCATACATTGCATTCCTTGAGCACTCCTCACTCTTTTGAAGACATGTCCCACGCCGCCCCCTCGTACCTTTGCTAATCTTCTGTGCAGAGTCACGATCAGTGCGGCAAGGCCCCGTGGCTATATTTTTCTCCCACTGCTCTGACGACAAACTCTCTGGGAGTTGTAGATCCTGGCTGCTGCGCGCTGCTGCTCAGTTCTCTCCACTTACCGCCAATAGGAACTTGAGCGTGGCCCGGACTACAACTCCCAGAATGCAGTGCGAAATAATCACATACTAGTTAATGTGCTGGCAGTTAGTTTGTAGAGGATGAAGAGAAAACAAGATTAGTAAATGTATTATTACTGTCTGTTTGTAGTCAACTCTATAGCGTAGTGGTTTATTCCAATACGTTCAAAGCTTACAGCTCCAGGTTCGTATCCTACACATGTCATCAGCACACCTTGCATTCTATGCAGCACTATATTTTGAAAATATGTGAATGCATATTCACCAATTAGCCAATGCCCATCATCAGTTTGATTGCTTCCATACTATGAACCTTTGCAATGCATGCAATGGTATGTACATATTCATTAATATTATGGTGTGCAATTGGAATAATCTCACTCTAGTTAATGTGCCGGCAGTTAGTTTGTAGAGAATGAAGAGAATACAAGATTAGTAAATTTATTTTTTCTGGCAGGTTGCTGTCAACTCTATAGCGTAGTGGTTTATTCCGATACGTTCAAACCTTACAGCTCCGGGTTCGGATCCTACAGCTTGTCATCAGCACACCTTGCATTGTACAAAGCATTATATTTTCCATATTGCTGCAGTAGTTCCCATACACTTTTTCAAGCAAATCATATTCATACAAACCTTCAATGGATTCTGCAGGTTCAAGCCCAATTGACATCAGCTATTCCCATATAAGAAGACATATTCACAGTAATAATGCGATTCTGCGTTCGCATGATCGCCTATTTGATATGCTAATTGCCTTTAATGGGCGTTATTTTTGAGCGTTATGGGATCGCATATTCGCGATATAGTGAATTAGGCCCATTGTATACATACAGGATCCATCATATTTTACATACAGGATATATTATATAACACATTGTATACATACAGAATACATTATATAATACATTGTATACATACAGGATCCATTATATAATACATTGTATACATACAGGACACATTATATAATGCATTGTATACATACAGGATATATTATATACATACAGGGTCCATTATATAATACATTGTATACATACAGGATCCATTATATAATACATTGTATACATACAGGACACATTATATAATACATTGTATACATACAGGATACATTATATAATACATTGTATACATACAGGATACATCATATAATACATTGTATACATACAGGGTCATTATAAAATACATTGTATACATACAGGATCCATTATATAATACATTGTATACATACAGGACACATTATATAATGCATTGTATGCATACAGGATATATTATATACATACAGGGTCCATTATATAATACATTGTATACATACAGGATCCATTATATAATACATTGTATACATACAGGACACATTATATAATACATTGTATACATACAGGACACATTATATAATGCATTGTATGCATACAGGATATATTATATACATACAGGGTCCATTATATAATACATTGTATACATACAGGATCCATTATATAATACATTGTATACATACAGGACACATTATATAATACATTGTATACATACAGGATACATTATATAATACATTGTATACATACAGGATACATCATATAATACATTGTATACATACAGGGTCATTATAAAATACATTGTATACATACAGGATCCATTATATAATACATTGTATACATACAGGACACATTATATAATGCATTGTATGCATACAGGATATATTATATACATACAGGGTCCATTATATAATACATTGTATACATACAGGATATATTATATAATGCATTGTATACATACAGGATATATTATATACATACAGGGTCCATTATATAATACATTGTATACATACAGGGTCCATTATATAATACATTGTATACATACAGGATATATTATATAATGCATTGTATACATACAGGATACATTATATAATGCATTGTATACATACAGGGTCCATTATATTATACATTGTATACATACAGGATCCATTATATAATGCATTGTATACATACAGGACACATTATATAATACATTGTATACATACAGGGTCATTATAAAATACATTGTATACATACAGGATCCATTATATAATACATTGTATACATACAGGATCCATTATATAATACATTGTATACATACAGGATCCATTATATAATACATTGTATACATACAGGATATATTATATAATACATTGTATACATACAGGATACATTATATAATACATTGTATACATACAGGGTCATTATAAAATACATTGTATACATACAGGATCCATTATATAATACATTGTTTACATACAGGACACATTATATAATGCATTGTATGCATACAGGATATATTATATACATACAGGGTCCATTATATAATACATTGTATACATACAGGATATATTATATAATTACATTGTATACATACAGGATACATTATATAATACATTGTATACATACAGGATCCATTATATAATACATTGTATACATACAGGACACATTATATAATGCATTGTATACATACAGGATCCATTATATAATACATTGTATACATACAGGATACATTATATAATACATTGTTTACATACAGGACACATTATATAATGCATTGTATACATACAGGATCCATTATATAATACATTGTATACATACAGGACACATTATATAATGCATTGTATACATACAGGACACATTATATAATACATTGTATACATACAGGATCCATTATATAATACATTGTATACATGCAGGATATAATATATAATACATTGTATACATGCAGGATACATTATATAATACATTGTATACATACAGTTTACATTATATAATACATTGTATACATACAGGATCTATTATATAATACATTGTATATATACAGGATACATTATATAATACATTGTATACATACAGGATCTATTATATAATACATTGTATATATACAGGATACATTATATAATACATTGTATACATACAGGATCCATTATATAATACATTGTATGCATACAGGATCTATTATATAATACATTGTATACATACAGGATATATTATATAATACATTGCATACATACAGGATACATTATATAATACATTGTATACATACAGCAAACATTATATAATACATTGTATACATACAGGATCTATTATATAATACATTGTATACATACAGGATACATTATATAATACATTGTATACATACAGCAAACATTATATAATACATTGTATACATACAGGATATATTATATAATACATTGTATACATACAGGATACATTATATAATACATTGTATACATACAGCAAACATTATATAATACATTGTATACATACAGGATCTATTATATAATACATTGTATACATACAGGATACATTATATAATACATTGTATACATACAGGATACATTATATAATACATTGTATACATACAGGATATATTATATAATACATTGTATACATACAGGATACATTATATCATACATTGTATACATACAGGATATATTATATAATACATTGTATACATACATGATACATTATATAATACATTGTATACATACAGCAAACATTATATAATACATTGTATACATACAGGATACATTATATAATACATTGTATACATACAGGATATAATATATAATACATTGTATACATACAGCAAACATTATATAATACATTGTATACATACAGGATATATTATATAATACATTGTATACATACAGGATACATTATATAATACATTGTATACATACAGCAAACATTATATAATACATTGTATACATACAGGATCTATTATATAATACATTGTATACATACAGCAAACATTATATAATACATTGTATACATACAGGATCTATTATATAATACATTGTATACATACAGGATACATTATATAATACATTGTATACATACAGCAAACATTATATAATACATTGTATACATACAGGATACATTATATAATACATTGTATGCATACAGGATCCATTATATCATACATTGTATACATACAGGATACATTATATAATACATTGTATACATACAGATTACATTATATAATACATTGTATACATACAGGATACATTATATAATACATTGTATACATACAGGATATATTATATAATACATTGTATACATACAGGATATATTATATAATACATTGTATACATACAGGATCCATTATATAATACATTGTATACATACAGAATACATTATATAATACACTGTATACATACAGGATACATTATATAATACATTGTATACATACAGTTTACATTATATAATACAGTACATTGGATCCTTTTCTCCTTGTTAGATGAGAAATGTATTTACAAAGATGTGTGTGTGTACAAAATAACAATAATAAAGACCCAGTAGATCAGGATTTGATCTAGGTTAGTGTCAGGGTTAATGTTAGGGTCCAGGTTAGGGTCAAGGGTCATGGTCAAAATTAAAGTGTATTTTAGGTATCGTTAAAAAAAAAATTTTCAATGTAGTCTCAGTGTGTTTGCTGTAGTAAAAAACAAATGCGCACCATTGTTTTTGGGCCATACTAAAGTTACATACAACAAATAACGCACACGTATGAGGCAGCGCTGCGATCAGAAGGAAAATGCATTTATATTGATTTTTTTTGCCAGGGGGTTATGGGAATAGCCTGGGATTTCCAGCTAAACTGAAAAAAATATTTTTTTTCAATAATACAAAAAAAAAATTATCAAGAAACATCGATTACCATTTCCAGCGAATAAAAGCCCAATTTGTCCAGAAATAAATGAATATTTTTATGCCTGGATGCAGTAAGTGGTTGGGATGATTCGCGCGGTTTTACTAACAAGTGGCAAAGTGGCAAAGCTGTGTTCAGGCGTTACAATTTGTATTTTCTGTGTCATGGGGGGGGGGGGGGGGGTCATGAAATCTATTTGGCAGTCTGGGAAAGTTGTAATTTTTCCCCAGGGTGGGCGGGAGGGGGGTTACATGTGGTTTCTATTAATTAGCAGAAGTAGACATCAGCGAGACAGGGAGGGGGTGGCTGTTTGCCAATATCCAGCTGATTGCTTGATGGTGTCTGATAATCCCAGAGGAAGTATCGGGGGGGGGGGGGAGGGGGCTGAGTGCGTCTGTAAATTGTGAACATAAAAGGAAATGTATTTTCTATTGAGTAATGTTTGTACCACAAGTGAAGTGCGACCGTTCGTCCTCCGATTTTTGGCTCATGCAGATGTTGCAATACAGAAAGGGAAATCACCGCTGAGCAAACATCCACTCAGCCAAAACCCACACTGATCAGAAGAAGGGAAACTGGGGGGGGATTATTCACTAAAGCAAATCCACTTTGCACTACAAGTGCACTTGGAACTGCAGTCTCTGTAGATCCGAGGGAGGGGGAGATGCAAGGATAATAAAAACAGCATTTTTGCTTGTACATGATTGGATGATAACATCAGCAGAGCTTCCCCTCATTTCAGATTCCCCCCTCACATTTACAGCGAATCAGGGGCGGACTGACCATAAGCGCACTCGGGCACTGCCCGAGGGCCCTTGGCCAGTAGGGGGCCCCATGAGAGGCTCCTGGTACTTCAGTCCCAAGGAATCTGTGCTGATCCTGAAGCCCAGTGCCGGACCAAGTTCCAGCACTGAGCTCCAGTACCTGGCCTGACAGGGGTACGCTAGCGTGGGCACTCAGGACACCTTTCCCACATCTGTAGGAGTGAAATGTATGTAATGTGGGCGCAGTGCAATAAGTAGGCGGTGTTTTGTTTGGCTTGAGTGTAGACAGGGACACAGGGGGAGGCCCCATGATCTTATATTGCCCGGGGGCCCCATGGGTTGTCAGTCCACCCAGCAGCAAATGCACATTGCACTTGTAGTGCGGAGCGGATTTGCCTTTAATAAAGCAGTGTCTTTTCTGACTTTAACCTCTTCAGCTCCGGAAGATTTACCCCCCCCCCTCTTCGTGACCAGGCCTTTTTTTTTTTTTTTTGCGGTGCAGCACTGCTTTACTTTAACTGACAATTGTGCGGTGCTGCGGTGCTGCGGTGCTGTACCCAAATAAAATTAGCATGTATTGGCAATTGAAAGCTAGACCAGACTTCCCATAGGCTGTCATTATCAATTTCTAGCTGCGCTCACTGCTTTTCCACAATTAACCATTGTATCCACAAATATCCTAATTCTGAAGTTATACTCTTGCGCACTTCTATGCAATTATATTTATAAACATCTCAGAGAAACATCAACATTAGAGTCCACATAAATGACCCAAATAAAATTGATGTCCTTTTTTTAAAAAAAAAACGTAAAAAATCAAATTTTTTCATCAATTTTGGCCAGTATATATTCTGCTACATGTTTTTGGTAAAAAAAAAAAAAAAACCCAATAAACGTATATTGATTGGTTTGCGCAAAAGTTATAATGAGTGCAAACTATGGGATTTTTTTTATTTTTATTTTTTATTCGTAATGGCAGCGATCAGCAACTCATGGCAGGACTGTGATATTGCAGCGGACAAATCGGACACTGACACTTTTTGGGGACCGGTGACACCAATACAGTGATCAGTGCTAAAAATATATATCGATTTTATTTCTTACTAGTAACGCAGGCGATCAGCGGCGCATGCGTTTCTGCTGCTTTGGTTTTCGGTCTCTTTGTGTATCCTTTTCTCCCATGAACAGTGCATTTTTGACACTATTTTTGCTTGATATATGGTTTGTTTTTTTCTTTTCCTCTTCCAATGAGTTGTGACCAAGGCCGTTTAGCTGAAACACGTCAGCCCTTTGTACCATTGTAAGGATGTACCAATAAAACCGCAATTTGAAGGATTTGGAGTGCCGGCTTCCTTTACTGGATTTTGCTGTTTGCTTGATTTTAGGAGGACATCGGAGCCTGAGCACCATAGAGTGGACTCTATACTGACTTCCAGGCATAGGCGTGCGCACAGGGTGTGCCAGGTGTGCCCGGGTACACCGTAATCACCCTGGGCAGCACACATTCCCCCTACTGCCCTGGCTCCCCCCGCAGCACTGCCAGCTTCTTTCCTCTTCTCTTCTACCGGCTGCTGGGGGCACCCACAGGGGGAGGTTTTAGAATGAGTGAGGGGAGGAGCCTTTCTGAATGAATTCAGTGAGTGATCGGTACCGTGTGTTTGAGCTTTGGAGTGCACACCCTAATGCAAAAGGCTGTGCACACCTATGCTTCCAGGATATTCCATTGTTCAGAGCGCCTGCATCTCTGTTTGCTTGATCAGCGACTCATGCGGCGGACAAATCGGACACTTTTTGGTAACCAGTGACACTAATAGAGTGATCAGTGCTAAAAATAGGCACTGTCACTGTACTAAAGAGACTGGCAGGAAAGCTGTTAACATCAGTGGTGATCAAAGGGTTGAATGTGTTCCCTGGGAGTGCTTACTCACTGTGTGGGAGGTGCTTTGACTAGGGGAAGGCAAAGATCCGTGTTCCTGCTTTGCAGAGACATGGGATCAGTACCTTCCCTAGACATGTGCAATTCGTTTTGTTATGAATTAGTTTTCAAAAGACTCTTTTGATGGATGCATACGAAAACGAATATTCAGAAGGAAACGAAAACCCAAAAGAGCGAAAGCCCGGAATAACATAGATATATGGATGTGAACCAACTCCTCAGCCAGTATGGGGCAGTGTCCACATCCCGTTGAACAAGGCAGTTTTTTTTTTTTAAACAATTGTGTGTATTCAATTTTTGCACATAATACATAGATTATGCAGTTATACATTTATGGTCGTGGCCCTCTGACCGAAGATAGATGTGGGTCGCATAAACACGCAACAAGACTTACAACATAAATAGACATGAGGTGTGCCTTGGTCATCTGGTTGGTATGCCAAGAGAAGGGGGCATACCATATATAAGTAATGGGTAATAATGGAGAAGAATGTGCTGAGAAAAGCCCTGAAAAAAGGGGATGGGAGGGAGGGTATCGTGCACTGGAACCGACAAAGAGCATGGAGAGTGAGGGTGCTTAAATACCCTCCGGGCTCCTCCCATAAATTCAGGCCAGCCCACTGGCCTTCCTACATATATGATATGAATGAATATGACAGTAAGTATCGTCATACAAAACCATCTTAGTTATAAGCAAGACTCAAATAGGGCATGGCAAAAGAACAGCACTTAAAGTGGTTGTCAACCTGTGACAACCACTTTAACCTACAGGTAAGCCGATAATAAGGCCTAGAATAAGACTTACCTGTAGGTGCCCTGCATATCTCCCAAACCTGCACGGTCCAGGAGATATGCAGTGTTTTGCATGTGCCAACGTCATGTCGGCCTACGTGCCGTTTCTCCACTGACCCTGCGCCGTGACTGGCGGCTCCCGCCCGAGTGATGTCACGCGACTCCGGCCAGTCACAGAGCCGGAGTCGCGGCCCCAGAAGGAAGAGGGGCAGAAGATGGACGCGGCCTGGAGCGGGGACATAGTTTCCAGGTGAGTGGCACATAATGGGCTACTATGCGGTGCATAGTAGCCCATTGTGCTTCTACTTTACAGAGTTATATTGAAGAAGTAAACCCCATCTGGGTTTACTTCCTCTTTAATAAGAAGAGCAAGGAAAAATATGGAGCGATAAAAATATATCTCCACATTTCGCCTCGCTCTCCTGGACCCAAGGAGTCCCCGCCCGCCCCCCAGGATGCCCCTGTATAATGGCATCTTGGCACATCCCCGGGGGCAGGGGGGGTGGTCCTCTGGGTCCTCCCAGTCGCAAAGCACAGCTCACCTATTCCCGTTTTGGGGTTACTTCCCGTGGAAACCGCGTGGTAATGAGTATATGTTAAGCATAGTAAGTCGGTCAAGGAGTCTATATTCTATTGTCTCATAAGTCTGGTCCATAGAAACCCTTGTGGGCCTTTGACCTGCTTGTGTCTGGTTGCCATTCTGGTGCGTAGAATGGTCAGTTGTATGCATGGATTAAATACTATGTCCCATCGTTAATGACAATGTAAGACAACAATTTTAGGCTTCATGGACCTCCATCTTGTCATGTTGGGTGGAAGTTGGGGTTACTGATTTATTCAACGTCTGTAAAACAACCTGAGTATTTTAAAATTATCCAGGCCGTCCACAATTTATGAAATCTGGTCATAGCCACTGATTCCTCCATCTGATATAGGTTCTCGCTTTCTTGGATGCATTCTGCGGTCGTCGGTGCTCGGCTGGATACAAGGCAGTATTTTAACAAACAATTGAACAAACTGCTAGGGCCCGCAGTTAAATCTTAGGGATTTTTTAGGACACCCTCCATACAGTGGGCGATGAGGCAGAATTCTATTAAAACTTACAAAATGTATTTGTCACATCATTTAAAAACAACAATTATCCACAGCTCAGGGGGGAGAATCTGTCCACAGGACAACTATTAGTCGTGCTCCCCACAAATCTGCCCTTTATGAAAGAGTGGCAAGAAGAAAGCCATTGGTGAAAGAAATCCATAAGAAGTCCTGTTTGCAGTTTGCGAGAAGCCATGTGGGGGGACACAGCAAGCATGGGGAAGAAGGGGCTCTGTCACGATCCTGGTGGTGGAGTGTCTTAGCAGGGAACAACCACTCTTACACACCCGATTCGGGGACCCCTGGTAGTGTAGACAGGAAGTCCCAGAGTGCGGGATGGCACGAGGGCTGGATGGTCACTGGTGGTGATGTGAGGCTCCAGATGGTCGTGCAGACAGAAGAATGGTCGTGCAGCCTGGGTCGGCAACTGGCGGGTCAGAGAGGCACAAAAGGGGGAGGCAGAAGAGTAGTCAAAGTCTGAGCTCGGTTCGTTCACGGGCTGGCGGCAAAGGTACAGAGGGGTCAGACAAGCGGATGGTCGTGGATAGCCGGGGTCGGTACAGGTGGATAGGGAGCAGGTCGGGACAAGCCGGGTTGGTACACAGGAACAACACAGGAAGCAGGTTTTCAGGCAGGAGAGCTGAAGCTCACAGGTACCCGGACGCTGTAGAACGGACAGCACCTGCTTACAGGTGCAGGGAGCTTAAATAGAGCCGTTGAGTGAACGGCAAAACTCGGCAAAAAAGTTCAGAACATGGCCTGACTTCACCAGGCCAATCTTTTCCTAACAGGCTCTGCTCAGATGCGACCAAAATTTAATTTTTTGGCCTAAAAGCAAAACCCTATGGGGTTGATTTACTAAAGCTGGAGAGTGCAAAATCTGGTGCAGCTGTGCATGCTAGCCAATCAGCTTCTAACCTCAGCTTGTGCAATCAAGCTTTGACAATAAAACCTTGAAGCCGATTGGTTTCTGTGTGGAGCTGCACCAAATTTTGCACTTTCAAGCTTTAGTAAATCAACCCCTTTGTGTGGTGGAAAACTAACACTGCATATCACCTTGAACACACCATCCCCATCGTGAAACATGGTGGTGGCAGCTTCATGGTGTGGGGATGCTTTTCTTCAGCAGGGACAGGGAAGCTGCTCAGAGTTGATGGGAAGATGGATGGAGCCAAATACAGGGCAATCTTAGAAGAAAACCTGTTAGCCTGCATTCACATAGGGGCGACCCGACTTCGGCGCGTCTTCGATAGGCGACTTCAGCGCAACTTCCAGTGCGACTTCAAGGACCTCAGGCGACTTTACAACACGACTTTTGCCAGGCGACTTTGCCTTGACCAATTAGAGAAGGGAGGGGGCTGCCTAAAAATAAATTATATTCTTTTAACTGTAAAATCTCTTCCATATAGATGGGGATCCGACTTGGAGGCGACTTCTATTGAATCCTATGGGCACAAGTCGGATAGAAGTCACCTAGAAGTAGTACAGGAACCTTTTCAGAAGTCGCCTTGAAGTCAGAGAGACTTCAGTCGTGTATATTAAGACGGCTCCCATTCATTTCAATGGGATTTTAAATGTCAAGCAACTTGGGGCGACTTGAGGCAACTCAAGTCAGATCGCAAGTCGCCCCTGTGTGAACAGGCACTTAGAGTCTGCAAAAGACTTGAGACCGGGGCGGAGGTTCACCTTCCAGCAGGACAACGACCCTAAACATCCAGCCAGAGCTACAATGGAATGGTTTAGATCAAAGCATATTCATGGGTTAGAATGGCCCAGTCACAGTTCAGACCTAAATCCAATTGAGAATCTGTGGCAAGACTTGAAAATTGCTGATCACAGGCGCCCTCCGTCCAATCCGACAGAGCTTGGGGTATTCTGCCAAGAAGAATGGGCAGAAATGTCCTCTCTAGATGGGCAAAGCTGGTAGAGACTTCCCCAAAAAGACTTGCAGCTGTAATTGCAGGGAAAGGCGGTTCTACAAAGTATTGACTCCGGGGGGCGCCATACAAATGCCACCCCACACTTTTCACAGATTTATTTGTATCATTTATCATTTTCCTTCCACTTCACAATTATGAGCCACTTTGTGTCGGTCAATCACATAAAACCCCAATAAAATATGTTTATGTTTTTGGTTGTAACTAGAGTTGAGCGAACTTCTAGAAGTCCGGGTTCTGCTGGTTCGGCAGAACTTCGGGACAAAGTCCGGGTTCGGGTCCGGACAGAACCCGAACTTTGGAGTTGAGATCAATGTTGGTTTTTGTATTTGTATAAAATAACCCCAAAATACACTAACTGGCTGTGTTTCACCGAGTATTAACACTTCACCTTCCTTTTACTATTTACTATGTTTATTTAGACACTTTTCACACCCCACCGTAAACATACCGCGGGGGGCCTCAGTTATGAAACATCTTGGCGGAAAGGGACGTTAATGTCGACGTTCAGAAAAACCCCTTCAGAGATGGTCGAAACGGGTAGATCTCTCCTGTAAAGACGGGTAAGAAGAACCGTCTTATGGGGTTCGAGACAGCCTAACCTGCCTCCCGCGGACACTAGTCGTTAAAAGTTCAGAACGGTGTCTAAGAGTTAA
>BLSH010361081.1:56524-69318 GCA_018402905.1 Glandirana rugosa | reverse complement strand
TGATCAACAGAATTTCTCCTGAAATCCATCACAACAAAGTGTTTAGGTGTGACCTCATATTATATGGTTTTGGTAAATCTAAAGGAAATGCATGGGCAGCCTCATTTTATGAGATCCTCCTGTATATGATATGAATATCAGGTCTAAGAAGCCCTTAGATCACGACTCCCACAGTGTAGCTAATGAGACACAGATGTGGGCAATCAACCTCCACCATCCTGTCTCACAGAGTCACAATCTTAATGAGAATTAACCATATAAAAGCCAAAGACTGTCAGAAAAAGAGGTTCTTTCACTCTGTTTAAAAGCACAAATAATGATATATATATATATATATATACAGGGCTTTTTTCTCAAAGAATAGGTGAAGGAACTCAACCATGACCCCCCCCACACACACACACCCTCCAAACCGAATCAGTAAGTGTGGTAAAATGGCATTAACACTGGGAGGGGTAACACAGAACGCAGAGTTCATGACCAGTGTAGAACAGATGACCCAACACTTAGCCAATGGCTACCCGGCCACACCCATACTCCACCCCAAGCCATACCATCCTACAATTACTGGAGACCACACAAAGAATGGAGTAAAATTGGCCATAGCAGTCTCTTTATTAACAAATAACTTAAAATTAACATAAACAAGAAAGCTTTCTTTAAACAAGAAAAACATATCAGTCACTAAGTGCGTTGGTCTTTGAAGGCACCCAAAGCTATCGTAGATTCCAACTCTGCACTGCGGTACCTTTTAACGCAAAGGCCTCCAGCTTGGAGACAATACACTAACCGCAGTACAACCATTAACACATTCCAGCTAGACCGACGTTAACTGGGATACACCAGAGGGACACATATCACCGATGGGTCCCAAACCCTTCCTTATCCTAGGTATTTTCTCCGCCAACAAAGACCAACCACTGCCACACTGCCACGACATCCCCAATCCATTTCTCCCGTTGTGAAGAGGAACCATAAAAAAAAACACAGGGAGGACGGGTGGGAAGTTGTCCCTGTGTCCCTCGCTCTCCACTGGACACCAGGGCAGATCCCCCACACCTTAAACTGTCTAAACCCCTCCCAACCCAACAAGCTATTCCCCAATCAGGTCTGCCTTTTTCCCTGACTGCACTCAACCCACAGTTCATCCCTGCTTGACCACCGGCTCCCCTATTCACCCTGTCATGCCTGCCCTCCCTTTTTTTTTTTTTTTCGCTTCGGGCCTTACTGGGGTGCACTACATGCAGAGTGCAGAGTTCAAGGTTGCGCTACACACAGATTGCAGAGTTAAGCCTTATTCCACAGATGCTCACCTCTGCATACCCCATCCACATCTCACTTTCATCATTCTTCAGCCCTGACCTCTGCATGCAACCCCCCTCCACTGCCCCCATATCCCCCCCTTAAAAGCTCTACCATCTTCCACCTTACATTTGTTGCTGTATTAAGTTCAAGCACCCAGCCGGCTCTAGTGCCTCCACACACACTGTAGGTGGCTTCACCTCTCGTGGAGGTGTTGGCATCCTCACTGCACTCCGGGCACCTGAATCTTACTTGTCCCCATCCTGTACTCAGTGGGAGCCATTCGAGTGATCAGATCTATGGGAGCCAGTGAGAGTCAAGCTAGAGAGGTTGTTAGGGCGCTCCGATTTTCGGATGGCGGGACAGGTGGCCAAGTGGTGTCCTTAGGGCAGCTGGACAGAAGAAGCAGATCTGGAGGTATAAGGGGTAGAAGACAAGGTGCCTCTAAGTGTAATATGTAAAGGATTTATTGGTGCACACATGGTTAAAAACACTTACACTGTAGAAGATCAAATATGCATAGGATCTGATATAGTGTGGATAAACATTCTTACATCTGAGTGGAGATGTTCGTTCCTGAAGGATAAAAACACAGAGAAAGCCTCTAAGTGCAGCAGAGGGTGGTCAGTGCAAGCGCACAGGGGGTTAACACTTACAGGATGATGGTAAGATACGAGCGTGTGCTGTAGTATCTGATTTCCTTGTTCCTCAAGCCTATGGAAGGTGGAGGTAGGCGGCCTGCAGCTGTCATCAGAGTCCAATGGCGTGCTGGTGTGTGTGGAACTGGAGGAGATTTCCTGGTGTTTCTCCGGCTGGAGTGCACAGAGCTGTGCACGTCTACACTGATGGTGGGAGGTTACATGTTTTGGAGCCTGCGTAGCTCCTTCCTCAGACCAGTGAGAGTCGAGCTGTCACTTGTAAACACCAAAGCTGGACTTCTGTGTTTACAAGTGATAGCGTTGAGCAGGAAGCAGAGGGTCTGAGCCAGAAGTGGTGGAACTGAGCTCTACCAAGTTCCAGCTGAAAAAAAGCCCTGTATATATATCTATCAACATATAATATGACACATGTCAACCAAAATGGACAATCAATATCTACATGTCCATAACAATTGCATACATGTAGCCAATGTCACCCTTAGGGGGGCCGGTTGATGTGGTCCATCTGTGTTAGGAAAATCCGGTTTTGAAAACTAGCTGTGAGCGCTCCGTAAACAGCGCCAAACGGCTCCATTTAAGCTCTGCAAGCCCTGCAACTAGTGCTGTCTGATCTTCAGCTTTCCTGTGACCCGTGCCTTGCTCTGAGAGACTATTTCCTGTACCTGTGACCCCCGCTCCCCTTGGACTTTGTTTGAACTCTGCCTGCCCTGACCCCCGGCCTGTCTACGACTATCCTCTTGCCTGATCCACCTGTACCACGCTGCCCGCACGTTGCCAACCCTACCTGTACCCGACCATCCGCCTGTCTGCTCCTTTTGTATCTCCTAGCCTGCCAGCTGCTGACCCGGACTGTACGACCACTCTTCTGTCTTGCATGAGTTCCAGTGGACCTACACGCAACATCAAGTGTTCCTGTCCAACCCTCGTGCCCCCCTGTGCCCCTGAACTCCCTGTTTGCTCTATTAGGGATTCTCGAACCAGGGCCGCAAGAGAGGTAACCCCTGCAGAAGTCAGACTCGTCTGCCAGGTACGTGACAATCTGTCACTCTGCCCTCAATGACACATTTCCTTTCATCCTGAAAGTCATGGAACAGGCCGGTACTTTTTTTTTTGTTGTTTATTATGGGAATAAACTTGGATAGGGTAGGGACCACTGTGGGATGCCCTGTAGATCAAGAAACAGGGCCGTCTGTATACACCTCCGTATTTACACTCCTTCTTCCTCCGGTACTGACACTTGCTGACCGTTGCACTCCTTTACTTTTCTCATGCCCAAAGTTTGCTTCTTCTCAGTGAAGCCTGAAGGGATATTTATCAGACATCTATCACATCTGCCACCACCCTAGCTAGCACATGGTGAGGCCTGCCTTCCTGATGGCAAGACCTCCGAACCACCCATTACAAGCAAGGGCCAAGGGCCCTTGAAGTGTAGCTGAGTACAACTGTGCTTCCCAGCTAGGGTTGCCACCCCATCCCTTTAAAACCGAACACATATGAATTACACAGGTTCTGTGGCTGATTAAGGTGGTAATTAAACTCACTTGGTCCCTTATCTGCTTTACATTAGCATCAGAACAACCTGTGTAATTCATATGTGTTCAGGTTTAAAGGGATGAGGTGGCAACCCTACTCCCAGCCCATTCTCTTCTAGGCCACCTCAGCCCTCCTGGCTGCTCCGGCCTACTCCACTGCCCGGTGACACCTAGGGTTGCCACATCATCCCTTTAATCCAGGACACATATGAATTACACAGGTTGTTGTTCTGAGGTTGATTTAATGCAGATGAGACACCATGTGAGCTTAATTACCACCTTAATCAGCCACAGAACAACCTGTGTAATTAATATGTGTCCTGGATTAAAGGGAGGATGTGACAACCCTAGTGACACCACCACCCTTACCGGCTCCTCCACCTTTCGCAGACTGTCCACTGTATCCTCCCAGCCTGCTCCAGACCTCTTCTCCAGCTCCCAGGGTTTGTCACTCACCGACACCGTTGGATCCTTTAACCACTTAAGGACCGGAAGGATTTCCAGCTTTAGGACCGGAGCCCTTTTTGCGATTCGGCACTGCATCGCTTTAACTGAAAATTGTGCGGTCGTGCGACATTATACCCAAACTAAATTTGCGTCCTTTTTTCCCCACAAATAGAGCTTTCTTTTGGTGGTATTTGATCACCTCTGTGTCATTTCTGATCGCCGCTATAAACAAAAGAAGAGCGACAATTTTGCAAAAAAAAACCAAATTTCTTACTTTTTGCTAAAATACAAATCCAAAAAAAAATATAAAAAAACATTTTTTTTCACCGTTTTTGGCCAATTTATATTCTTCCTCATATTTGCGATAAAAAAAATCGCAATCGGCGTTTATTGATTGGTTTGCGCAAAAGTGGTCGCGTTTACGGATGATGAGAATTAATTTTTGGGGTTTTTATTTATTTTTTATTTTTTACTATTAATGGCGGCGATCTGCGATTTTTAGCGGTACTGCGATATTTCAGCGGACATGTTGGACCATTTTGACACTTTTTTTGGACCATTGGCATTTATACAGCGATCAGTGCTATAAAAATGCACTGATTACTGTGTAAATGCCATTGGCAGTGAAGGGGTTAACCTGCAGGGGGCGCTCTAAGGGTTAAGTATGTTCCCTGGGGGTGTTCTAACTGTGTGGGGACTGCCCTAGCTGGGGAAGGGAAGTGGTCACAGCCTTCGTATACAGGAAGGCTGTGATCACAGCCCTTCCCCCTTCACAGAACGGAGGTCCGTGTTTACATACACGGACCTCTATTCCTTCACTCCGGGGGGGCCATCGCGGGTAGCCGGCGGCAATCGAAGCCGCCGCACCCGCTCCCTGGCCCTCCCCGAACACAGTGAGCGCGCCGGCGCGCCTCCGGCGGCGCGTGCGCGCTCACTAGGCACGATCACGCGGCCGCCGTCATATGACGGCGATCCGCGTTACAGAGCCACTTTGCCGCCGTCAATTGCCGATTGGCGGTTGGCAAGTGGTTAAAGAGCCTTTCCTGTAGCCTCTCTGTTGCTCTCCTGCTCCATTGTGCTGCTCCAGGATCTCTATCTCTCTTACTGGCTGCCCCTGAGCTCCCAGGCCTCAAGGTCACCCCCCAAGACTGGGGTGAGGTCTCCACAACCTCTGCTACATCTCCACTCTTCCACCCGACACTCTCCTCCCCCAGCTGGGCAGATCACAGTATTTAACCACTTTCTTACTGGGCACTTAAACCCCCCTCCTGCCCAGACCAATTTTAGGCTTTCAGCGCTGTCGCATTTTGAATGACAATTGTGCGGTCGTGCGACGTTCTACCCAAACTAAATTTTTATAATTTTTTCTCCACAAACAGAGCTTTCTTTTGGTGGTATTTGATCACCTCTGCGGTTTTTATTTTTTGTGCTATAAACAAAGAGCGACGATTTTGAAAAAAATAACATTTTTTTTACTTTTTGCTATAATAAATATCCAAAAAAATATAATAAAAAAAATTATGCATTGGGTTTGGCCGATATATATTCTTCTACATATTTTTGGTAGAAAAAAAATCGCAATCGGCGTATATTGATTGGTTTGCGCAAAAGTAATCGCGTCTACAAACTATGGGAATTGATTTATGGCATTTTTATTATTTTTTTTTTACTAGTAATGGCGGCGATCTGTGATTTTTATCAGGACTGCGATATTGCGGCAGACATGTCGGACATTTTTGACACTTTTTTGCTACCAATGACATTTATACAGCGATCAGAAATGTAAATGTCCACTGATTACTGTATAAATGTCATTGGCTGTGAAGGGGTTAATACTAAGGGGGCTGTGAAGGGGTTGACTGTGTTTCCTGGGCGTGTTCTAACTGTGAGGGGGCGGGGCTGGCAGGGGCACCAGAGATCTAACTGATCCCAGTGACAGGAATCAGTAAATCTGTTATGTCCCCTCTCACAGAACGGAGAACGGGTGTACATCGGCGGTTCCCTGTTCTGCCGCTCTAACAGGTGATCGCGGGTCACGAGCAGACAGCAAATCCGCCCAATCCGTGGGCACACCCATGCAGCGCCGGGAGCGTGCAAAGGGGCGGACATCCATGGACGCCCCCCAGCAATTGAGATCTGCGCTGTAGCCGTCTTTCGGTTGTAGCGTGGATCTCTACTGGTTAAGGAGGCCTGCCCCCTGCCAATCCAGGTTGGGGATTGGTCAGGGCTCCTTAACATCCCTCAGAAAGTCCCACCTCCTCTATCATCCCCTTTTCCAGAACCCTCTGGAAACAAAGGGGAGGGGTTCCTTCCTGCAGTCTCCAGCTCTTCCTGGGCCACTCCCCCGCCCAAATAAAAACAGTCAGGCCTGACTAAATTTGCCTCTCCTATCAAAAATCTATCACAAAACACCTATTCTCTATGGGGGCGCTACATCTATAGATAACAGAAAATTGCATGCAAATATGCATATACACGCATGCAACACACACAAGCACGCTACCTGCATATATACACACCGCACACACCATGGCAATAGAGTATCAGCTGGAGAGTATCAAAAATATCAAAAATATATTGAAAATCGCATTGAAAAATATAAAGATGAAGTGAAGCAGAAATCAGAAAATGAATAAGGGCCGGTTCACGCCATAAAAACTCTGGACACGTTTCTGCAATGTGCGTTTTTGGTGTGTTTTTGATGCGTTTCCGGATGCATTCCAGGTGCTTTTTTTTTTCTTCTTTTTTCCTGTTTTTTTTCTCACTATACTAAGGTCCAGTGCATACCAGTGCTTTTCAGTGCATTTGTGATGTGTTCCAGTGCATACCAGTGCTTTTCAGTGCATTGTTGATGTGTTCCAGTGCATTTCACTGTGGTTTTCAATGCGTTTTACTGTGTTCCAGTACAGTCCAGTGCAGGTAAAATGCAACATGTTCAAACTAAGGAATCAAGTAACTTGCCAGGCAGTTGGTGTAGTGTTTCTAGCCACATGCCGGTGTGGGGCCTACTATGTGGGTAAGACTAAACGTCCCTTCTTTGTGCGCATCAAAGACCATGTCCAACCAATCTATAAAAAACAAATAACTACGGCCGTTAATTATCATGTGGCAAAGTGCCATGGGTTTGATCCATCTTGGATCAGGTTTATGGCACTGGAACATATACCACTGCATCCACGAGGGGGTAGTGTTGACCGGACGCTTCTCCAGATGGAGGCACGGTGGATACACGCCCTTCAAGCAACTATTCATCCTGGCCTTAATGAAAACCTAAGCTATACATCTTTCTTATAAACATATTTCGTCCACATGTGGCCCTGGTTAAATGGGGATATGTCCCCCATAATACTTTAACATCTACTTCTTCCCCCTTTTTTTTTTTTTTTCCGCCATACGTTACTTCATTGTGTACTATTATTATTATTATTATTATTATTATACAGGATTTATATAGCGCCAACAGTTTGCGCAGCGCTTTACAAGATAAAGAGACATTACAGCAACAGTACAGTTTAAAACAAGAGGGTTAGAGGGCCCTGCTCCTGTGAGCTTACAATCTAAGAGAGAGGGGGGGGGCTGGTGAAACAAAAGGTAGGGACAGTGGGGGATGAACTGATGAGGGGAGTTACATGTTAAAATTAATATTTATAATGCGTCAATATATCAAATTGCATTTATATATAATGTTTACATTTATTTTTTTCTGTTGTTGCTTTTACTTTGGATGGTTCGATGTACGGCTGTTCTCAATGGTACAGTGCCTTGAAAAAGTATTCATACCCCTGAACATTTCCCACATTTTGTCATGTTACAACCAAAAACGTAAATGTATTTTCTTGGGATTTTATGTGATAGAGCGACACAGAGTGACTCATAATTGTGAAGTGGAAGGAAAATGATAAATGATTTTCGAAATGTTTTACAAATAAATATCTGAAAAGTGTGGGGGGCATTTGTATTCAGCCCCCTTTACTCTGATACCCCTAACTAAAATCTAGTGGAACCAATTGCCTCCAGAAGTCACCTAGATAGTAAATAGAGTCCACCTGAGTGTAATGTAATCTCAGTATAAATACAGCTGTTTTGTGAAGCCCTCAGAGGTTTGTTAGAGAACCTTAGTGAACAAACAGCATTATGAAGGCCAAGTAACACACCAGACAGGTCAGGGATAAAGTTGTTGAGAAGTTTAAAGCACGGTTAGGTTATAAAAAAATATCTCAAGCTTTGAACATCTCATGGAGCTCTGTTCAATCCATCATTCGAAAATGGAAAGAGTATGGCACAACTGCAAACCTTCCAAGACAAGGCCGTCCACCTAAACTGACCGGCCGGGCAAGGAGAGCGTTCATCAAAGAAGCAGCCAAGAGGTCCATGGTGACTCTGGAGGAGCTGCAGAGATCCACAGCTCAGGTGGGAGAATCTGTCCACAGGACAACTATTAGTCGTGCTCTCCACAAATCTGCGCTTTATGGAAGAGTGGCAAGAAGAAAGCCATTGTTGAAAGAAATCCATAAGAAATCCCATTTGCAGTTTGTGAGAAGCCATGTGGGGGACACAGCAAACATGTGAAAGAAGGGGCTCTGCTCAGATCAGACTAAAATGGAACTTTTTGGCCTAAAAGCAAAATGCTGTGTGTGGCAGAAAGCTAACACTGCACATCATCCTGAACTCACCATCCCCACCGTGAAACATGGTGGTGACAGCTTCATGGCGTGGGGATGCTTTTCTTCAGCAGGGACAGGGAAGCTGGTCAGAGTTGATGGGAAGATGGATGGAGCCAAATACAGGGCAATCTTAGAAGAATACCTGTTAGAGTCTGCAAAAGACTTGAGACCGGGGCGGAGGTTCACCTTCCAGCAGGACAACGACCCTCAACATCCAGCCAGAGCTACAATGGAATGGTTTAGATCAAAGCATATTCATGGGTTAGAATGGCCCAGTCACAGTCCAGACCTAAATCTCATTGAGAATCTGTGGCAAGACTTGAAAATTGCTGATCACAGACGCTCTCCATCCCATCTGACAGAGGTTGGGGGATTCTGCAAAGAAGAATGGGCAGAAATGTCCTCTCTAGATGGGCAAAGTTGGCAGAGACTTCCCCAAAAAGACTTGCAGCTGTAATTGTAGGGAAAGGCGCTTCTACAAAGTATTGACTCGGGGGGGCGACATACAAATGCACGCCACACTTTTCACAGATTTATTTTTATCATTTATCATTTTCCTTCCACTTCACAATTCTGAGCCACTTTGTGTTTTTCCATCACATAAAATACCAATAAAATACATTTACATTTTTGGTTGTCACATGAGAAAATGTGGAAAATTTCAAGGGGTATGAATACTTTTTCAAGGCGCTGTATGTCTTATTTTACATGGCTCTTTGAGGGTGGCTTTTGCCAAGTCGGAGGAGAGGAGAATATGCTTTTCCTTTTCCTTTTGACAATTCTGCGGTTTGTGGTCTGGCCGTCGCCATGGTTGTGTGGCTTGGTCTCGGATCACTATGATCCGGGGTTGTTGGGGGCGTTTGCGTGCCCATATGGGAGGGTGCCTTCGTCTCTAAGGGAGGCGCCCCAGGAGCTGTCGGGTGGCGCTCTCCCCTCCCCCTCCAGGCTGTCTGTGTGAGGCTGCTCTCCTCCCACATCCCCTTCAGAGGGCATTGTGGGGATTGTAGTAGGCGCGGCGGTCTCGAGGACGGGTGGGGGGAGGTGCGCAAGCGCGGCTTCTCCGTTTTTTTTCCCGGGCTCGTGTCGGCCACGTCACACGCCGACACAAGCGGACGGCTATATAGGCCGGCGTCTCGTTTCTATCTCCAGTTTGGCTGCGCTGGAGCTATGGAGTAAGCGTGAAGGTCTTCTGCAGAGTCAGGTAGACTTTAGTCCTTGTTGTGATGCATAGTATTGCGTTTTCTTTCGGGCTATATTTGTTGCATGTCCCTAAAGTTATAGATACTTTTATCTTTGCCTACAAGAAATAATAGTTGCCCTATTTATATTTGGGGCCCTTTTGTGTCTCTTTATATTGGCTGGTCTTCATTGAAAGGTCAAATTTTGACTCTTATTTAGTCTGTTCACCATTATATGTTATTAGTTTATATTTTTTTACTTTTTTCATAGTTAACATCACACTGTTTGTTCCAACTGTGAGGCTTCTGTCGTTTTGCCTAAACAAGTGAGACCCCTGGTGGTCAAAGAATATACATACACCTGTATCAGTAAGTTCTTTACTTGGCACATGAATGAATAACTACTAGTTTGACTTTGTTACATATACACATCTGGGCAATGTGTGAAGCTTTCATCCACGTATCCTTTTTTTTTCTTTTTCTTTTGTTTTGATTTGCTTAGATATCTGCTGTGAACAAACTATATTACCTTTAGCTGGATATATATATAGACGTCTATGGGGATGCAGCGCCCCCTCCCTGATGTGACGTGCGTAGCAGCCTGGAACTTGACTTACACCTGGCTTTGGTGATTGAACCACACTACAGGAGGTGAACGCACCCTTAAGAGCATTTTTTCAGAAAATCCCTAAATATCAAGTTGAAATTAAATGTTAACCTTACATCGAATCCTTATTAGTTACTTACTTGTATTTTTCTCTTTCTGTTATATAGTATTAAGTACTTTCATGATGGCCTGGCAAAATCCCTGATGAAGCCACATTTTGGCGAAACATGTAGGATATGGACCATCATACAACATTGCCATCATTGAATTGTGTATTTCATACCCAAACATTTTAATATGGATTGTATTTGTCTTGGATGGATATTATAATTATGTTTGTTACACATACAGTTTTAATTTGTATCAATAAAGAAGATGATTTTATCGAAACTATTGGTTATGAATTGAATCAATAGGCGCCGCCATAATCCCCCCCTTAATTTTCCCTTGTCCCTTCAATATGGAAATATATATATATTTTTAGCAGAGATCTTAGGGAATAAAATGGTGGTCATTGCAAATTTTTGTGTCACTCGGTATTTGCGCAGCAATTTTTCAAACGCCTTTTTTTGGGAAAAAAAAAAGTTTCATGAATTAAAAAAAAAACAGAATAGTAAAGTTAGTCCAATTTTTGTGTATATTGTGAGAGATGATGTTACGGCGAGTAAATAGATACCCAACATGTCAAATTTTAAAATTACGCCCACTCAGGAAATGGTGCCAAACTTTGGTACTTAAAAATCTCCATAGGCAATGCTTTAAAAAATTTTACAAGTTACCAGTTTAGAGTTACAGAGGAGGTCTTGGGCTAGAATTATCGTTCTCACTCTAACGCACGCAGCGATACCTCACATGTGTGATTTGAACATTTACATATGCGGGCGCGACTTACGTGTGCATTCACTTCTGTGCGCGAGCTCGCGGGGATGGGGTGCTTTACTTTTTTTTTATTATTATTATTTATTTTACCTTTATTTTTTTATTTTTACACTTTCTCTTTAATTTTTTTTTGATCACTTTTACTCCTATTACAAGGAATGTAAACATCCCCTGTAATAGGAATATTGCATGACAGGTCCTCTTTATGGAGAGATCAAATAAGACCCCACATCTCTCCTCTAGGCTGGAAACACCGAGATCAGAAAAAAAACAACGATCTCGGTCTTTTCAGCTGAGTTCAAGGGCATTGTTGACATCATGTGACCCGGATGTGACGTCATGCGTTGCGCCCGGGCCTCCGAGGCGCATGGAGATGACTGGTGACCATCTTGTCATCAGTCATCTCTACGCTCAACTTCTGCCGGTGACGGATCTGTTCTCCGGGACACCGATGGCACGGGTGGCCCGGGAGAAGCACCGGAGGGCTGCAGAAGGGGGGCGTCCTCTCCCGTTGCCGATAAGAACAATCAAGCGGCTGAACTGCCGCTATGATCATTCTTATGGTGCAGAGGTAAAAGTTAAGCTCCATGCACACTGGGCTTAAAAAACTCCAATTCACTTATCAGAAAAAACGCTCATATAGAACATTTTTGTACAAAGTTTAGACGAGTTTAGGAGAACCAGAAGGGGTTTTTTTTTCTGTCTCTTAAACGTTGATCTTAAAATCTGCCTGTAATCGCCTTAATGTGTATGGACACATACATGGGCGTCCTCAGGTAGGGGCAAGGGGGGGCAAGTGCCCCCCCCCCCTGGAATCAGGGATCGCAAGGTGTCTGCGCAGATTGTGAGCAGGTGCTGGAACACTCCATGTAGCAGCTCCCAGCACAGGAAGGAAGATTACACTGTGGACAGCAGCCGGCAGGGCTTTCCATCGTCCGGTGTTAAGACAGCACTGACCTGCAGAACCTGCAGAAGCCTGTGCCAGGAGCCTGACCTGCCAATGTGAGTTATAGACAATTCTTTTCGGTGGGGGGAAGAGAGCTCTGGGTGGGGGGATTGGATATGTATACTGGCATAGCACACTCCTGGAATCTGCACCCTGTACATAGCACACTCCTGGAATCTGCACCCTGTACATAGCACACTCCTGGAATCTGAACCCTGTATATAGCACATGCCTGGAATCTGCACCCAGTAGATAGCACACGCCTGGAATCTGCACCCTGTACATAGCACACTCCTGGAATCTGCACCCTGTACATAGCACACTCCTGGAATCTGAACCCTGTATATAGCACATGCCTGGAATCTGCACCATGTACATAGCACACGCCTGGAATCTGCACCCAGTACATAGCACACGCCTGGAATCTGCACCCTGTACATAGCACACTCCTGGAATCTGAACCTTGTACATAGCACATGCCTGGAATATGCACCATGTACATAGCACACGCCTGGAATCTGCACCATGTACATAGCACACGATACATGTACCACGTCTAAGGTCCGCACACGATACATGT
>BLSH010361081.1:30001-41693 GCA_018402905.1 Glandirana rugosa | reverse complement strand
CCAAAAAAAAAATATAAAAAAACATTTTTTTTCACCGTTTTTGGCCGATTTATATTCTTCCTCATATTTGCGATTAAAAAAATCGCAATCTGCGTTTATTGATTGGTTTGCGCAAAAGTGGCCGCGTTTACGGATGATGAGAATTCATTTTTGGGGTTTTTATTTTTTTTTTATTTTTTACTAAAAATGGCGGCGATCTGCGATTTTTTGCGGTACTGCGATATTTCAGCGGACATGTCGGACCATTTTGACACTTTTTTGGGACCATTGGCATTTATACAGCAATCAGTGCTATAAAAATGCACTGATTACTGTGTAAATGCCATTGGCAGTGAAGGGGTTAACCTGCAGGGGGCGCGCTAAGGGTTAACTGTGTTCCCTGGGCGTGTTCTAACTCTATGGGGACTGCCCTAACAGGGGAAGGGAAGTTATCACAGCCTTCACGTAAAGGAAGGCTGTGATCACAGCCCTTCCCCCTCACACAGAGCGGAGGTCCGTGTTTACATACACGGACCTCCGCTCACTCGCTCTGGGGGGGCCATCGCGGGTAGCCGGCGGCAATCGAAGCCGCCGCACCGCTCCCTGGCCCTCCCCGAACACAGTGAGCTCACAGTGCGCGTTATCGCAGCCGCCGTCATATGACGGCGATTTGCGATAACGAACCACCTTGTCGCCGTCAACCTGCGGTTGGTGGTCGGCAAGTGGTTAAGCCATCCCGCCATGTTGTGAGTTTAAGCTCTTGGTTGTAGAGTAGATAAAGTAGTAATAAACTCCAAAGTGAGACACCATAATTCAGAAGAAGTCCCAGCTATCATTCAACTTCTTGGGCACCTCCATCCAAAGTTCCTCCATGGCATTCCTTTCCCTGGCACAACTCTACACCCCCCGGAAGACCAAATCCTGTAGGAGCCAAGCAAAAGTTCGGCCCGAACATCACCTGTTTGCCCGTTTGGTGAAGACCCAAATTTGCGAGGCGCTTGGTGGGATGTTTGCCCACTGACTGTCCCACAATGCACTGCATGCTGCATAGTGCATAGCTGGTTGTTAAAATGCAGGGCGGGGAGGCGGCCACTGCATCCTTAACAACGGATGAGTCATCAGCTGTCAATGGGTTTCCCCACTGACAGCTGAATGAAAAAACAAAAATAGCAATAGAAAAAAACAGCGTGGGGGTCCCTCCCAATCCATACCAGGCCCTTTGGGTCTGGTATGGATTTTAAGTGGAACCCCACACCTAATTTTTTTTAAAAAACGGCATGGGGTCCCCCCAAAATCCATACCAAAACCCTTATCTGAGCATGCAGCCCAGCAAGTCAGGAAAGGGGGTGACGAATGAGCGCTCCCCCTGAACCATACCAGGCCACATGCCCTTAACATGGGGGACTCTGCTCCCCCTCGTCCCAAAGCACCTTGTCCCTATGTTGATGGGGACTATGGCCTCTTCCCAACAACCCTGGGCGGGGGTTATGGGGGGTCTGGGGGCACCTGGTGACACCGCCTTCTTATGATGTCACCAACCCAGCATGCACTGGTTATGGTAGTAACAAGAAATATACAACTAAATTTATTTTGGGCCAGTTTTTCCTTCAAAATCAGGAGATATCCATTACCATTTGCCACCAAATGAAAGCCCAATGTATCCTGAAAAAAACGTATAATCCACCTGGATGCACAAAGTAGGTGTGATGATATGTATGGTTTTACTAACACATGTCAAAGTTGCAACATTGTGCTTAGGTCTTATAGATTTGTTTTATCCCTAGGCGCGAAGGGGTTAAAAAATGGAGCAAACTTGATGGACCATTCGATCTTCTATGTATTTTTTTTTTTTTCACGTATCCTACTGTTCTCTTTCCCACTTTAGAAACAAGACCAATAAAAAGTTATATGATTGGTCAATAAAATGTGTCACTTTTATTATCTTAGAAAGTCAAGGGATGTGTAGAGGAACAAAATGTTGGTCTCCTCGTTGGAAAACCAAGTCAATAATACATATACATTGTTGTGGGATTTATCAACTCAGATACAGACACCTGACCTCTGTTAGTCAGTGATACCCAATTCAAAAGACAATACAGTACGTAGCTACATAGAGACCAGACAGACTCAACTATGGTGAGCGGGCCGTTCTGTTTATTTTGGCGCGCTCTCAGATTAAGCATACAGACTGACGTAGGTCATGTTGTGTCAAGATATAAAATGGACCAATTAAAGAATAATATGATTACAGCAAGCATTAATTGTCTTGTGATCATGGTTTATCGAAAAGTTATCATAAGAGCATGCTTATTTCTTGCGGCTTGACATCCCGTTCGAAAATATTGCCCAGATGCCGATTTCCAGGAATTTCTTTGCCGCAGGTTCTCCAGATATAAATCATACGTTTTGGTAAGTATCAGAACTGTTTTTGCGATGTGCCAAGAGTACATGCGATGGAAACAATCACAGGTTAAAAATCACTATAATAAAGCCATTTTGTCCTTAAACAGCCATCTTGTTTGCCACCTCATCTTCCCCCTCTTGAGAATTTACTGATCACCCTAACTACCTATTCCACATGTCAGCCCCCTCCCCCCCAAGGGCACACCCCTTACATTTAGGACACTGGCCTAGAGGGCGACCCCTCATTGGAGGGTGTCTGTTTCTCGGTGAGGTTCTGAAGCGGAGATTGCATCTTCATACTGGGGGGATTGAGGTGTCAAATGTCTCATTTCAGCGTCATCAGCTATTTCTTGTCTTATCAGGGAGGTGAAGAGGGGCCTTACCTTAGCCTGAGTAGCTTTGTCAACCAGATACAGGACCATCTTGATCAATAGGAGTCCAAGAAACAAAAACATAACCATTTGTATAAATCTCCCGAGTTTTTTCAACCCTTGAACCACAGAACCAAACCAAGACCCAACCTCTCTCAACATCTTAAAGGGATTCAAGCCATCTCTAACAACGAAGCGGGCTTCGATTTGTAATTTTTCCACCTTGGCACCGTGTTGTCGAATAATCTCGGAAAAGTCTGGGATTTCTTTAATAGTGTTATAGATCCAGGTGCAGCATTCATAATTTTGGGTTTGCTCACAGAGATCGTTTAGGGCGGCAGTTAAAGCTTCTATGGCCATTTGTTGTTCGAGAGTGACTCGTCTAATTTGTCTTTGCTCCTCAGCTAACAGGCATATGTCTGCCTGAGTGAGGTTTAACACTTCATCAATGATGGTTGAATAGTTGTTCAGCCTACTCATCAGTTTGATTCCCCATCCTGTCCAGGTTGGAAACCAGGACCAAGTTTTGTCAACAGTAGTATAAAGTTCTCTTGGGGTCCTGCCCCTGTATTTTAGGAGGACCTCTAGTGGATTGTGGTCATCAGGATGGGCAGACACCATGGGGATCAGGGAAGCTATGGTACATACTCCTGAAGCTTCCTGAGGAAGCCAACTATAGGCCTTGTTGCCACAGACATAATAGATTCCCGACCCCAGCGTGACTACCCAGGTGCGTGGATCTAAATTAACCCCTTTTTCAAAATCTGATTCCATCTGTTGTCTAAACATCAAGAAACGGAGTGCTTCACCCAAGTGCGACGCGCCCATGTTGTCATACAGTATTTGGTTGATTCTGTTTTTTACAGTTTCATTTTTATAATGCATACAGGTTTCATTTCGGGAGCTGCTTGCAGTTAATTGTACACATGATATATTGATCAGCGCTTGTGAGCAATCTACCTTGGCTACATTCGTTTTATTCCCATGAAACATTATACACACGGTAGGATCCTTGATTAGGCCTGCAACATTTAGAGTCACTGACATATCTCTGCGTGCGCTGGTAATATTTCTGTAGGACCTCTGGAATTTAGTCTCGTTTAGGTCTTCCAATGTAAGCGGGTTTACCAGGACAGGTATAGTCAGGGTTTCAGGGTGCAGTTTTGAACATATCCAACACCCTGAATACCCAGACTTCTTGGCCACCTGATATTTAAGACTTAGCAATGCATTAGGCCTAGGATTGTCCAGCCCTGTGTTATCACCACCCATCATCACACTCAGTAAAGCGCTACATATCAGAAATTGAAGGAGAATCATTGAACCGCCTTTTGGCGATGAATGGTGTGCATCCATGGGTCCTTCTAGTTTGAAAGATGTGGGTGTGACCAGTTGTACCCGTAGTGGCCCGGCAAACTTCTCCTGATGTGTCTTCTGACCACCACCCAGTCTCCAGGTCTTTATTTTGTGACTTCTGGTATCCTCGTTAGGATCTGGAAATGATGAAAACACAGATTATGTATTTTTCTCAACTTTTGAAGCTCAGCAACATATCCAGTAAGATCTGAATGCAAGGCCTGCAATTGCTATGAGAAGAACAGACATGTCTTAGGAGGACACCCAAAGAGCACCTCATATGGTGTGAGGCATGTGCCTCTTTTGGGGGTGTTCCTGATTAAATGCAATAGGGAGGCTCTCTGGCCAAGGTTTGCCTGTCTCTGCCACTACTTTGCTCAGCCTCTTTTTTTATTGTACCATTTAGTCGTTCTACTTTACCACTACTCTGTGGATGATATGGAGTATGGGAGGCTTGTTCAATGGTAAAAGCTAACAGAAGCTCTTGTAATATCTTTCACGTGAGACGAGAACCTCTGTCACATTTAATGGTCTCTGGTATCCCATACCATCATACTATTAGTCAGGGCCGCTGTTAAAAATCACGAGGCCCCGTACAGCCTACCTGACGGGGCCTCCCCCTGTGCAAAAATTTAAAAACAAAAATCCCCCCCTCCTATTACACATCTCCCTCACCCCAAAAAATCAGCCCCCTAGCACATATTCTCTTTCTTCTCAAACTTTCTACCGTAGCACAAATCTTCTCCCCCAAATCCCCCCCGCCAGCACAAATCCCCCAATCCCCTCTATTAGCCCAAATTCCCTTACTTCCTCCTGGCACAAACCCCCCCCACCCCAGGACAAATTTTACCAAATCCCTCCTCCTAGCACAACCCCCTCTAAATGACTCTTCCTAGCACAAATTCTCCCTCCCTATCTAATCCCCCCAGTACCAATCCCCACCCCCATCTCCTGTTTAATAGTTTTACACTTTTACACTATTAAAGTTTAAGTGTAAAAGTTTAATAGTGTAATAGTTTAATAGTATAAAAGTATAAAAGTGTAATAGTTTAATAGTATAAAAGTGTAATAGTTTAATATTATAAAAGTGTAAAAGTTTAATAGTGTAAAAGTATAAAAGTTTAATAGTATGAAAGTGTAAAAGTTTAAAAGTTTAATAGTGTAAAAGTGGAATAGTTTAATGGTATGAAAGTGTAAAAGTTTAATAGTGTAAACGTGTAAAAGTTTAATAGTGTAATAGTTTAATATTATAAAAGTGTAAAAGTGTAAAAGTTTAATAGTGTAAAAGTGTAATAGTTTAATGGTATGAAAGTGTAAAAGTTTAAAAGTTTAATAGTGTAAACGTGTAAAAGTGTAAAAGTTTAATAGTATAAAAGTGTAAAAGTGTAATAGTTTAATAGTATAAAAGTGTAAAAGTTTAATAGTGTAATAGTTTAATATTATAAAAGTGGAATAGTTTAATGGTATGAAAGTGTAAAAGTTTAATAGTGTAAACGTGTAAAAGTGTAAAAGTGTAAAAGTTTAATAGTATAAAAGTGTAAACGTGTAAAAGTGTAATAGTATAAAAGTATAAAAGTGTAAAAGTGTAATAGTTTAATAGTATAAAAGTATAAAAGTGTAAAAGTGTAATAGTTTAATAGTATAAAAGTTTAAACGTGTAAAAGTGTAATAGTTTAATAGTATAAAAGTGTAAAAGTGGAATAGTTTAATGGTATGAGAGTGTAAAAGATTAATAGTGTAATAGTTTAATAGTATAAAAGTGTAAAAGTGTAATAGTTTAATAATATAAAAGTGTAATAGTTTAATATTATAAAAGTGTAAAAGTATAAAAGTTTAATAGTATGAAAGTGTAAAAGTTTAAAAGTTTAATAGTGTAAAGGTGTAATAGTTTAATAGTATAAAAGTGTAAAAGTTTAATAGTGTAATAGTTTAATAGTATAAAAGTGTAAAAGTTTAATAGTGTAATAGTTTAATATTATAAAAGTGGAATAGTTTAATGGTATGAAAGTGTAAAAGTTTAAAAGTTTAATAGTGTAAACGTGTAAAAGTGTAAAAGTTTAATAGTATAAAAGTGTAAATGTGTAAAAGTGTAATAGTTTAATGGTATAAAAGTGTAAACATGTAAAAGTGTAATAGTTTAATGGTATAAAAGTGTAAAAGTGCAAAAGTGTAATAGTTTAATGGTATAAAAGTGTAAACATGTAAAAGTGTAATAGTTTAATGGTATAAAAGTGTAAATGTGTAAAAGTGTAATAGTTTAATGGTATAAAAGTGTAAACATGTAAAAGTGTAATAGTTTAATGGTATAAAAGTGTAAAAGTGCAAAAGTTAATAGTTTATTAGTATAAAAGTGTAAAAATTGAATAGTATAAAAGTTTAATAGTATTAAAGTGTAAAAGTTTAATAGTGTAAAAGTTTAATAGTATAAAAGTGTAAAGTTTAATAGTTTAATAGTATAATAGCATAAAAGTGTAAAAGTTTAATAGTATTAAAGTGTAAAAGTTCAAAAGTTTAATAGTTTAACCGCTTGCCGACCGCTGGTCGGCAATTGACGGCGACAAGATGGCTCTATTGCGCAAATCTCCATCATATGACAGCGGCTGCAAGATCGAGCCCAGTGAGCGCGCACGCGCTGCCGGAGGCGCGCCCGCGGGCTCACTGTGTCCGGGGAGGGCCAGGGAGCGGGTGCGACGGATTTGATCTCCGCCGGCCACCTGCGATGACCCCCGGAGTGAAAGAACGGAGGTCCGTGTAAGTAAACACGGACCTCCATTCTGTGAGGGGGGAAGGGCTGTGATCACAGCCTTCCTCTATATGGAAGCTGTGATCACTTCCCTTCCCCAGCCAGGGCAGTCCCCACACAGTTAGAACGCCCAGGGAACACAGTTAACCCTTAGAGCGCCCCCTGCAGGTTAACCCCTTCACTGCCAATGGCATTTACACAGTAATCAGTGCATTTTTATAGCACTGATCGCTGTATAAATGCCAATGGTCCCAAAAAAAGTGTCAAAATGTTCCGACATGTCCGCCGCAATATCGCAGTACCGCTAAAAATCGCAGATCGCCACCATTACTAATAAAAAAAAATAAAAATAAAAACCCCAGAAATTAATTCTCATCATCCGTAAACGCGGCAACTTTTGCGCAAACCAATCAATAAACGCAGATTGCGATTTTTTTATCACAGATATGAGGAAGAATATAAATCGGCCAAAACCGATGAAAATTAAATGTTTTTTTGGATTTGTATTTTAGCAACATGTAAGAAATTTGGGTTTTTTTGCAAAATTGTCGCTCCCCTGGAAAGCTCTATTTGTGGGAAAAAAGGACGCAAATTTCGTTTGGGTACAACGTCGCACGACCGCGCAATTTTCAGTTAAAGCGATGCAGTGCCGAATCGCAAAAAGGGCTCTGGCCCCTAAAGGGGGAAATCCTTCCGGGGCTGAAGTGGTTAATAGTATAAAAGTGTAAAAGTTTAATAGTGTAAAAGTGTAAAAGTTTAAGTGTAAAGCCTCTTACACACGGGGCGACGATCGTATACAACAGGTCGTATGAACGACCGTTGTATGCAAAATCGATCGTTCGTATGCGCGATTAGAACAGCCGACATACGATGGTCGTACAAGGGGAGTTGGATGAGCAGACTAAATATTGTATTGTATTGTGTGTATATAAGTATCTATTTTATATTTGAAAGTATAAAAGTGTAAAAGTTTAATAGTTTAATAGTATAAAAGCGTAAAAGTGTAAAAGTTTAATAGTGTAAAAGTGTAAAAGTTTAATAGTTTAATAGTATAGAAGTGTAAAAGTTTAATAGTGTAAAAGTGTAAAAGTTTAAACGTTTAATAGTGTAAAAGTGTAATAGTTTAATAGTATAAAAGTGTAAAAGTTTAATAGTATAAAAGTTTAAAAGTTTAATAGTATAAAAGTGTAAAAGTGTAATAGTTTAATAGTATAAAAGTGTAAAAGTTTAATAGTTTAATAGTGTAAAAGTTTAATAGTTTAATAGTGTAAACGTGTAAAAGTTTAATAGTATAAAAGTGTAAAAGTTTAATAGCATAAAAGTGTAAAAGTTTAATAGCATAAAAGTGTAAAAGTTTAATAGTATAAAAGTGTAAAAGCTTAGTAGTATAAAAGTGTAAAAGTGTAATAGTTTAATAGTGTAAACGTGTAAAAGTTTAATAGTATAAAAGTGTAAAAGTTTAATAGCATAAAAGTGTAAAAGTTTAGTAGTATAAAAGTGTAAAAGTTTAATAGTTTAATAGTGTAAACGTGTAAAAGTTTAATAGTATAAAAGTGTAAAAGTTTAATAGTATAAAAGTGTAAAAGTTTAATAGTATAAAAGTGTAAAACTTTAATAGTGTAAAAGTTTAATAGTTTAATAGTATAAAAGTGTAAAAGTTTAATAGCATAAAAGTGTAAAAGTTTAATAGTATAAAAGTGTAAAAGTTTAGTAGTATAAAAGTGTAAAAGTTTAATAGTATAAAAGTGTAAAAGTTTAAACGTTTAATAGTGTAAAAGTTTAATAGTTTAATAGTGTAAAAGTTTAATAGTTTAATAGTGTAAAAGTGTAATAGTTTAATAGTATAAAAGTGTAAAAGTGTAAAAGTTTAATAGTATAAAAGTGTAAAAGTTTAATAGTTTAATAGTGTAAAAGTGTAAAAGTTTAATAGTTTAATAGTATAAAAGTGTAAAAGTTTAATAGCATAAAAGTGTAAAAGTTTAATAGCATAAAAGTGTAAAAGTTTAATAGTATAAAAGTGTAATAGTTTAATAGTATAAAAGTGTAATAGTTTAATAGTGTAAAAGTTTAATAGTATAAAAGGGTAAAAGTTTAATAGTTTAATAGTATAAAAGTGTAATAGTTTAATAGTGTAAAAGTGTAATAGTTTAATAGTATAAAAGTGTAATAGTATAAAAGTGTAATAGTTTAATAGTATAAAAGTGTAAAAGTTTAATAGTATAAAAGTGTAAAAGTTTAATAGTATAAAAGTGTAAAAGTTTAATAGTGTAAAAGTTTAATAGTGTAAAAGTTTAATAGTATAAAAGTGTAAAAGTGTAATAGTATAAAAGTGTAAAAGTTTAATAGTATAAAAGTGTAAAAGTTTAATAGTTTAACCACTTCAATACCATGCACTTAGAACACTTTACTACCAGACCAATTTTCAGTTTTCAGTGCTGTTGCACTTTGAATGAGAATTGCGCGGTCGTGCGACGCTGCACCCAAACAGATTTTTTATCATTTTGTTCCAACAAATAGAGCTTTCTTTTGGTGGTATTTGATCACCCCTGCGGTTTTTATTTTTTGCGCTACAAATAAAAAAAGACCGAAAATTTTGAAAAAAATAAATAAAAATTCTCTATTTTTGTCACAAAACTTTGTAAATAAGTACATTTTTTCCATCACTGGTGGACACTGATGAGGCTACACTGACGGGCACTGATGTGGCAGTACTGATTGGCACTGATGAGGTGGCACTGATGAGGTGGCACTGATGATGAGGCACTTATATGCAGCGATGATGAGCACTGTTAGGCGGCACTGATAAGCAGCACTGACGGGTACTGAGAGGTGGCACTGATATACAGCACTGATGGGCACTGATATGCAGCACTGACGGACACTGCTAAGCGACACTGATGGGCACTAATAGACAGCACTGATTGGCACTCATAGGCGGCACTGGGCACTGATAGGTGGCACTGATAGGTGGGCACTGGTAGGTGGCAATGGTGGGCACTGATGTGTGGCACTGGTTTGCATTGATAGGGGCACTGGTGGGCACTGATAGGGGCACTGGTGGGCACTGGTGGGCATATACATTAATAGGGGCTCATTCCATGGTGGTCTAGGGTGGCATCTGAAGGTGACACTGAGTGAAGGTGGACCTGAGCACTTAGTCACTTACCTGGTGGTCTAGGGGGGTCTCCCTGGTGGTCCAGATCGGCTCCCTGGTGGTCCCTGGTCGGCTCCCTGGTGGTCCTGGGTGGGCACATCAATGGTGGTCCCTGTGCAGGCTCCCTGGTGGTCTAGGGTGGCAATCCGAGGGAGGGCTGTGCTGCTAAATCATCAGCACAAACCCTCCCTGTCAGGGATGCAGCCAATCGGCTCTCCCCTCATCAGGTCTGCAGACCTGAGTACAGGAAAGCCGATAAACGGCTTTCCTGTATTACACTGTGACCAGCCGTGATTGGTCACAGCTGGTCACATGGTAAAGTGCTTCAGATCAAAGCACTTTACCGAGATTGGCATTGCGGGGGGTCAGACTGACCCCCCACACCACCGATCGCCGCGATGCGCGCCCCCCGGGCACGCGGCAGCTTGTTATCCTGAGGACGTCATATGACGTCCAGTCAGGATAACTCAGCCACTTCCCGGCCGTCATTCTGCATACAGCGGTCGGGAAGTGGTTAATGAATTTGAATGCAAAAAAAACCCCACAATATAAAACCCATTTTTTTTTTTGTAAGATATAAAAGATGATTTTACGCCGAGTAAACAGATAACATAGAACGCTTTAAAAATTGTGCACGCTCGTGGAACCCTGAAAGGGTCTTGTAAAATGCCCCCCCATAATGTTTACACTGTTTGGGGTGATATTATTGGAACCTGGGGCTGAACTTCTTTGCATGCAATGTTTTGCTTAGTTGTACGTTTTGAATATTATTGCCTAACAAGTCAGCTTATTACTGAAATTGAAGCTCAAAAAGAGGAATTGCAAATGTTTCCAGACATTGGCTGTCTGGGATGATAAGGATCATTTTTATGTTCTGGGTAGCATAATAGTTCTGCCTAGATACAAAGACGTAATGATGTACAATTATTATAATTGTAGGGGCCAAAACTACCAAACCTTTCCTACAATTATAGTTGGTTAACCCCTTCAGCCCCAGAAGGATTTACCCCTTTAGGACCAGGTCATCGTTTGCAATTCGGCACGGCGTGGCTTTAACTGACAATTGCGCGATCGTGCGACGTTGTACCCAAACAAAATTGGAAGCAAGAATTTAAACCATTGCACCTTTTTATGGCGATGTGGTCCCTTCTCAGCAGGGCACTCTCATAAACTGAAATGCGATGTGTCTGGTCTAGAGATGAGAACGATGGACAAAAATGTATTTCATTTCAAATTTGTTCGTTAAGTTAGTTTTGTTTCATCACATTCCCTATGATAGAATGATTCATTTTCAGAATTAATTTCGTATGTTCAGATTTGTTTTGTATTACCATTATTTTTTAATCAAATTAACCACTTGACAACTGGGCACTTAAACCCCCTTAACAACCAGACCAATTTTCAGCTTTCAGCGCACTCACACTTTGAATGACAATTACTCAGTCATGCAACACTGTACCCATATGAAATTTGCGTCCTTTTTTTCACACAAATAGAGCTTTCTTTTGGTGGTATTTAATCATCCTTACACTACTTTGTTTTGATTGAATTGCTTGTTTAAACTTTACTTTATGTAAAAACAGGTAGCAAGAGTAGAGATCTGGTCTGTGTAGCGTAAAGTCAAATACTCTCACGGGACGACTCTTCCCTGGTGTAGCGGTATTTTTCCACGTTACCAAATTTAAG
>BLSH010361081.1:2802-21695 GCA_018402905.1 Glandirana rugosa | reverse complement strand
GTTATTCTATTTATTATTAAACTTATGCAAACAGTATTACACTATTGGGACCTTTATTTTCTACATGTCCGGGTGAGCCGTCCACTTGAGTGTTTTGGAGGTATCCACAGTGGGGACAAGAGTCGATAGTGTTTGCAGCGGCAGGAGGGGAGACTACCTGATTGCAGCAGCAGGAAGGGAGACCATCTTTACTTGTAAACAAAGCGTGTTAGACCACTCTTATCAGGGGGTCGCATGCTCTCTGGTAAGAGTATATCGGCAGGGGTATTGAGTGGCACCTGAGTGTTTTCATTTCCTCCCTGACACGGATTGGGAATTTCTTCCTGTGTGATTTCATCCTTGAACACCTATCATTCCCTGGATGTACTGACTAATAGACTGTTGATTTATTGATTGAACTAGCGCTGCACCTTTTTTCTATTGTGTCTTTTGGGGTTTGTTCTGATGTATGACCTTGTGCGTAGCTGCTGAATATTCATGTCCATTAATAGCTTGGTCTAGTCACTAAACTCAGATTGCGCGGATTTTTACACATTTTTTTACGGCGTTTATTGATTGGTTTGCACAAAAGTTGCCATGTTTACGAACGATGAGAATTCATTTCTGGGGTTTTTATATTTTTTTATATTTTACTAGTAATGGCGGCGATCTGAGATTTTTAGCGGGACTGTGACATTGCGGTGGACATGTCGGACACTTTTGACACCTTTTTGGGACCATTGGCATTTATGAGCGATCAGTGCTTTGTATAAATGTCACTGGCAGGGAAGGGGTCAACAGTAGGGGGTGCTCTAGGGGTTATCGGTGTTCCCTGTGTGTCTTACTAACTGTATGGGGGTTGGGCTGACTGGGGGAGAAGAGTGATCGCTGCTCTCATGTACAGGGAGCCTACGATCACAGTCCTTCCCCCTCTGCCAGAACAGAGATCCGTGTGTTTACATGCACGGACCCCCATTCTGTCACTGCGGGGGAGCGGCGTGCGCACGCTCACGATCCGCGATATCGCGGTCGCCGTCAGATGACGACGGTTCACAATATCGAGCCAAGTTGCCGCTGTCAATACACGGTGGCCGGTCGGCAACTGGTTAACTGAGGTTTCAGTCCTTTTATGAACTGTGCTCTGACCCCCTTCCTCATCATTAGATTTAACTTTTTTTTTGGGAGGGGAAGAGGGTATCTGGTTTTAGTAGGTACTTCTGCTCAGATCATTCCAAGGGGAAGTTCTCCTCCCCTCTTCCCTCCCCACAGTCTTCTGGGATGTGTCACAGGTCCCAGAAGACTGTGGGACTATTCACAATGCACAGAGTAGCTCGCACATGCACAGTGGGCACCCAGCTGTGAAGCCACTACCTGTCACAGCTCACAAGTGCTCACAGTTGAGATGCCGGTGTCGGGGACAGAAGGCCGGTGGAGATATTGGCTCTGGTCAGTGCATTGCTGGATCGCGGGACAGGTGAGTGTCTGTTTTTCAAAAGTCAGCAGCTACAGTTTTTGCACCTCCTCTTTAACCACTTGCCAACTGTGCTATAGCAAAATGACGTTTACAGCGAGGTCATATGATGTCCTCCCGTCATTGCACCCCCTGCCGCTCGTGGGCGGTGGCACAGCTGATCACAGATTGGGGTAAAGAGCCAATCAAAATAGCTCTTTACTATGTGATCAGCAGTGTCCAATCACGATGTAAAACACACTTGCCCGGTTATTGGCATTCCTTTCACAGCGTGGGGAGAGGAGAGCCTATTAGTGCCAATCCGTGCCCATCAGTGCTGTCAATCATTGCCCATCAGTGTTGCCAATCTGTGCTGCCAATATGTGCCTCCTCATCAGTGCTGCCTATCAGTGTTCTTCAGTGCTGCCTCTCAGTGCCACCTATCAGTGCTCCTCAGTGCCGCTTATTAGTGCCCTTTAGTGCTGCATACCAGTGCAGTCGCATCAGTGCCTCCTCATCAGTGCCCACCAGTGCTGCCTTATCAGTGCCCATCAGTTCTGCCTATCAGTGCCCATCAGTGATGTCTCATCAGTGCCCATCAGTGCCGCCTAGCAGTGTTCCTTAGTGCCACTTATTAGTGCCCTTTAGTGCCGCATATCAGTGCAGCCTCAGTGCCTCCTCATCAGTGCCCACCAGTGCTGCCTTATCATTGCCGCCTACCAGTGCTGCCTATCAGTGCCAATCACTGCTGTCTCATCGGGGTCCATCAGTGCTGCTTATCAGTGCCGTCTCATAAGCGCACATCAGTAAAGGAGAAAAATTACCTGCTTGCAAAATTTTATAACAGAAACAAAGAAAAATACATTTTCTCCCTCAAGTCTTTTTTGGTTTGTTTGCAAAAAAAAAAAAAAACCCAGCGGTGATTAAATACCACTAAAAGAAAGCTCTATCTGTGTGAAAAAAAAGACAAAAATGCCATATGGTTACTGTGTTGCGTGACCGCGCAATTGTCATTCAAAGTGTGACAGCGTTGAAAGCTGAAAATTGGCCTTGGCAGGGAGGGAGGTAAAAGTGCCCGGTAGGCAAAGTGGTTAAAGAAGTTACAATTGAAAAGAATGAAAAGCTTTGTAAGCCAACAATTGAAGAACTTACCTGGCCAGGTGTGTTTTCAGTGCTCTCAATGCAATCCAGATGTTCTACTTCGGCGCAAAATGACAAGCGCCTGTCCTGGCGCCAAGTAACGTTGTGGGATTTTTCAGCTCGGGTGCAGATACCTGACTTCTCTTAGTCATTGATACCCAATTCCATAGATACCATGTAGCTACATAGAGACCAGACAGACTCTAATATGATGAGTAAGCCGTTCTGTTTATTTCGGCGTGCTCTCAGATTAAGTATACCGACTGACGTAGGTCATGTAGGTTGTGCCAAGATATAAAATTGACCAATCAAAGAATAATGTGACTACAGCAAGCATTGAGTTAATGACCTTGTGATCATGGTTGATCAAAAACTTTTCATAAGAGGGTGATTATTTCTCGACTTGTGACTTGATGTTGCCATTAGAAAATAGCGTCCAAACGCCGATTTCCGGGAACTTCCCATGGCACTACTTGGTGAACCAGCCAGGATCTGCATGGCCATAGACTCCAATGTACCAAAAGGTTATGGAGTTTATGGGGGGGGTGACTGATAATGGCTTCTACACAAGCCTGCGATGTATGAGGTCTAGACATACAGATGCATTAGCGATGAAGATTACTGTGCTTATTACACGGTCTGTTAACTCCCAATTATGTCGAGTATTTTAAACTTGACATAGAGTTGTGCTCAAAAGTTTGCCTCCCCTGGCATAAATCGTTAAATTCTGCCATTAATATTGAAAATCTGACTAATCGTGCCAAAAAAAAGCTGTCTTTTCTTTTCGGACAGTGATAACATGAAGCCATTTATTATCACATACAGATGCACCTTAAAAAATTAAAATATCATCAAAAAGTTCATTTAGTTCATTAACCACTTCAGCCCCGGAAGGATTTCCCACCGTAGGACCAGAGCACTTTTTGCGGTTCGGCGATGCGGCGCTTTAACTGACAATTGCGCCATCCTGCGGCGTTGCACTCAAGCGAAATTTGAGTCCTTTTTTTTCCACAAATAGAGCTTTCTTTTGGTGGTATTTGATCCCCTTTGCGTCATCTCTGATCGCCGATATAAACAGAAAAAGAGTGACAATTTTGCAAAAAAAAAAAAAACATTTTTACTTTTTGCTAAAATACAAATAAAAAAAATATAAAACAACAAATTTATTCATCGGTTTTGGCCGATTTATATTCTTCCTCATATTTTTGTTAAAAAAAAAAATTAAAAAAAAAAAAATCGCAATGAGCGTTTATTGATTGGTTTGCACAAAAGTTGCTGCGTTTACAAATCATGAGAATTTTTTTTTAGTAATGGCGGCGATCTGTAATTTTTATTGGGACTGCGATATTGCGGCGGACATGTCAGACATTTTTGATACTTTTTGGGGCATTTATACAGAAATTTAAATATCCACTGATTACTGTATAAATGTCATTAGCAGTGAAGGGGTTAACCTGCAGGGGGAGATCTAGGGGGTAACTGTGTTCCCTAGGTGTGTTCTAACTGTGAGGGGGCTGGGCCGCCAGGGGCCTATGAGATCTAACTGATCCCAGTGACAGGGATCAGTAGATCTCTTATATGCCACCTGTCAGAACGGGGAACCGCCGTGTTTACTTCGCCGGGTCCCCATTCTTAGCCTCTGGCAGCTCATCGCGGCTCGCCAGCAGACACCGGTTCTGCCTGAGCCGTGGGCACACTGTGTGGCAGGCATGAGAGCGCACCGCCGGCAGCGCACTCTCGCCCCCTAGCTGCCTGTCCGTAAATATTTACGGCGCTTCGCGAGACAGTGCCGCACTGCCGCAGTAAATATACTGCACGCGGTCGGCAAGTGGTTAAAGTGGTTGTAAAGTCTGTGGGCTTTTCACCTTCATGCATTCTATGCATGAAGGTGAAAAACCTTTTTGGTGCAGCAGACCCCCCCCCCCAGAGCCCCCCTTTACTTACCTGAGCCCAAACCGGGGATGAGCCTTGTCCCTCTAGCTGCCGGCTCCAGTCCTCATTGGATGGATTGATAGCAGCGCAGCCATTGGCTCCCGCTGCTGTCAATCAAGTCCAGTAACATGGTAGCCGGTGGGTGGGGCCGAGTCCCGCAGTATTTGTTAATACACGCAACAGCAGGACACGGGAGCGCGCCCGCACGGGTGACAACCAGGGAAAGCGCTTCCCTGGCGGGTCACTCAATGTGGAGGAGGAGTCAAGATCGCCGCAGAGGGACCCCAGAAGACGAGTTTAGGGACCACTGAGTTGAGGGCCACTGAGTTGAGGTGAGTATGTTATTTTTTTTTTTACAAAAAGAAGGAGCCTTTAATATATCACTTTCAATTTAAAAAGTGATTTCCCAAAAACTTTTATTGAAGCAGGTACGTAAAAACATACAGCAGTACAGAATCAATAAAAAGAAAGGTTACATAAAGATTGTAACGATAACGAAACGCGTAAAGGCAGAGCCACGCATCATCACGCACCCACGATTCCTTCGGGCTGAGCCAGTGATTGAGTATGCCAGCCGCGGAGTTCCTCACGTCTGACTTCCCTAGCTGTACATGTAAGTGAGCGATAGCAACAGCGCTATTATTGTGGATTTTGGCTTACGGAATTGTTCTTTATACTTTACATGTGGCGGGACGCTGGGAGTGGCCTCTGATCACCAGGGACAGTGGTAGGCTAGCTGAGGTCCCTGGTAGGGCTGCGTGGAAGCGATCTTCACGGCAATTGTATGATCAGCAGTTGGACTGTGTCCTACCCACACCCTGACCCTCTACAGAGGGGGACTTAGGAAGGTTTACCCTAGCTGACTCAATACCTTGCTAATGTATCTGGTTGGACAAACAGATATGCATAAATCTTGTTATACACTGTGACATGGATCTGCCATGTTTAATGCCATGAAATATTGGAAGCTTTTATATATTTAACATATGTCATATACCCATTGTACTTGCACTTTGTGATAATAAATACGGTTCGGATACCATTTATTAATTGCACTTGCACTTTGGATTTATAGTTTGATATTGCACTCGCACTTTTTTGAAAAAAAAAAAAATTTTTAAGCAAATTTTCACATATACCTTTGCACATTTTTGGCAGACTTTGCACATATTACTTTTGCACCTGATTACACAGGATTATTTTAATTTATTTATATTTATATTTTACCATTCACCATTTATTGATTATTATTTATTACACCAGTACACTACAACAATTTTTTTAGTCCTGTACATCTTTACTTCCTCAATATACTGTTTACATATCTACGGCAGTGCCATACCCACTTCTGTCCCTCCTTTCTGTTTGCTAATAGAGTTGAGCGAACCCGTGGATGTTTGGGTTCGGGGGGTTCAGCCGAACTTCGGAAAAAAAAGTCCGGGTTCGGTACTGAACTTGACCCAAACTTTACCCCGAACCCCATTGAATTCAAAGGGGACCCGAACTTTTCGGCACAAAAATGACTGTAAAAGAGTCCTGGAAAGTGCTAGAGGGCTGCAAAATGCTTTTAGAACAATAATCTGTCCCTTACAGCAACAGCAGGAACCTGACCCTATAGAACTAGGAGATGATTTTAGAACAATAATCTGTCCCTCTAAGCCGTAGACTCTACCTAGTCCAGTCAGATCGTTCTGTAATGCAGGATGAGATCTGCAATCTGTCCCTAAATGCAGTAGTAGTAGTAATCTCTATCTATCTATCTGCAATGTGTCCCTCACAGCATTGGCAGCATCCTCTCCCTACACTACCCAGAGAGCATGTGACATGCAGCACTGTGACTCCAGCCTCATATAGAGGCTGGGTCACATGATGCACTGGCTAATCACAGCCATGCCATTAGTAGGCATGGCTGTGATGGCTTCTAGGGAAAACCAGTGAAACGCTTGTTGATTGGCTGCCCTGCAGCTATTCAACATGCGTGATCAACTACCAGAACCCAGAACTCGAACCCAAACTTTTTTCAAATGGACACCCCAAAGTTCGGTACGAACCCGAACTTTACAGTTCGGGTTTGCTCAACTCTAGTTGCTAACAGCTATTGGATAGCTGTATGGTGGGGGCAGCAGCCAAGTCCCAGTCCTTCTATAGCGCAGCAACACCCCATATCATTTGTTTTTGATGCCCCCCAGTGATTTGGGTTTTATTATTTGAGAGTACTTGATTCTGGGGCTCTTGTAGTTCCAGGGGAAGGCTCAACACATTGTTTTCAGTAAGTGGAAGAATGCATTGGGGAGTTTGGTGGGTATCGTTTGGAGTAGGTATAGTATTTGTGGCAAGATATTCATTTTTATAATGGCCGATCTGCCAAACCACAAGAAGTGTGCTTTATTCCAGTGCTTTAGGTCTTCGGTGAAAGATTTGAACAGGGGTAGGTAGTTTGTCGAATAGAGGTCTGAGAGTATTTTTGGTAGCTGAATCCCTAAATAGGTTATTGTTTTTGATTCCAATTTAAATAGGAAGTTTTGCTTGCAGCTTAAGACTTGGGAGTTTGCTGGCGTGATGTTAAGAGCATGCAATTTATTAAAGTAAATTTTGAAATGGGAGATGAATTGGAATTGGTTAAAGTCCTTGAGGAGATTTGATAGGGATGTGTGAGGATCGGTGAGGTAGAGGAGAATGTCGTCAGCAAGGTTGGCCATCTTGTATTATCTGTTGGCTATATTGATTCCATGAATATTCCATGAATATCGACTTTGTCTCTTAGCTTGCATGGGAAGGGTTCAAGAGGGAGGATAATTAGTATGGGGCACAAGGGCAAACTTTGCGGTGTGCCATTTTTAAAGGGGAAGCGTTTGACAGTAAGCTGTTTGTTAGTGTTGAGCGAACCCGTACTGTAACGTTCGGGTCCGTACCAAACTTTCGGGTGTCTGGGACCCAGACATTTCAAAAAACGTTCGGGTTCTGGTAGTTGATCATGCATGTTGAATAGCTGCAGGGTAGTCAATCAACAAGCGTTTCACTGGTTTGCCCTTAGAAGCCATCACAGCCATGCCTACTAATCGCATGGCTGTGATTGGCCAGTGCATCATGTGACCCAGCCTCTATATGAGGCTGGAGTCACAGTGCTGCATGTCAAATGCTCTTGGGTTAGTGTAGGGAGAGGATGCTGCCAGCGTTTTTGTGAGGGACAGATTTCAGACATTTTAACATCTAATCCTGCATCCTGAGATTACTACTACTGTTGCTCTGAGGGACAGATTGCAGAAATTTGAGATTTCACATACTGCTGCTTTGAGTGACAGATTGCAGATCAAACCCTTCATAACACAATGATCGCTACGATCGTACACTACTGCTGCTTTGAGCGATCTGACTGCACTAGGTAGAGGCTTCTGCTTAGAGGGACAGATTATTGTTCAAAAATCATCTCCTAGTTCTAAAGGGAGAGGTTCTAGCTGTTGCTGTAAGTGACACATTATTGTTCAAAAATCATCTCTTAGTTTATTTGATTTTAATTTATTTTCCCTATCCTCATTTTTTTGTAGGGTACTTGCCCTACTCTTACCCCCATTTCACTTCCTTTTGCAGCCCTCTAGCACTTGCCAGGACTTTGTTACAGCCATTTTTGTACCTAAAAGTTTGGGTCCCCATTGACTTCAATGGGGTTCGGGGTCCGGGATAAAGTTTGGGCAACGTTTGGTGCCGAACCCGGACTTTTCCCCAAAGTTCGTTCGGAACCGCAGAACCCGAACGTCCAGGTGTTCGCTCAACTCTACTGCACTGTTTGTGCATACTCTTGCCTTAGGGTTTGTATAAAGTAACATTATGAGGCGATTGCCCAAGCCTATTTTTTCTGGTACAGCTTGAAGGTAGTCCCAGGCTAACCTATCAAATGCCTTCTCCGTGTCCAGGGATAGTAGAAATCCGGGGTGTCATGTTTTGGTGAGCCGGTGATGAATATTCAAAGTTTTTAGTGTGTTGTCTCTACCAGGGACTAAACCTACTTGGTCCTTAGTTATTAAAGTTGTGAGTAAGGGGAGTAGACGATTTGTTATGATTTTTAGATCTGTATTTATGAGCGAGATTGGCCTGTAATTAGATGTTGGTTCATGATCTTTTGCAGGTTTGGGGATGACACATATATGAGCTACTAATAGGTTCTGTGTCGAGATGTTCAGTCTAGCAAGTTGGTTGAATGCCTTAAGGTAGGGGCCGGATAGGGGGTTTTGGAAGGTTTTGTAGTATGACATACAGAAACCATTGGGGCCTGGGCTTTTGCCTGGTTTCAAATATATTAGGCTATTTCTAACTCATTTAGGGTGTTGCATGCTTTTGATAGTTTGTGTGTGCGTTCCAGGTTTTGTATTTGTTTCTGTAAGGTGCTGATTGTGTCTTGTTTTGCACTTTTCAGAGAGGCGGCTAGTTTGATGAGTATGCCTCTTAGGACACATTTGTGTGCTTCCTACTGGGTTATCGGAGTTGTGTCTGGGGTGTCGTTTGTTTCAAAAAATTCTTTGATCTGCTTATTGATTTTGGTGACATTTACATGGTCTGTCAATAACAATGCATCAAGTTTCCAGATTTTGTTGAATTGTAGGTGTTCTGGGAGTGAGAGTGTAGCTGTGATTGGGTTGTGGTCGGATAGGAATTGGGGTTCAATGGTGGCTTCCGAGAAGATGGGAAGATCTTTTTGAGAGAGGAAGATGTAGTCCAGTCTGGAGTACTTGTTATGGGGTATGGAGTAAAAGGTGTAGTCTCTAATTCGGGGGTAAAGTGTGTGCCAGGTGTCATGTAATCAAGTTTTGATTTGTTTAAGGGCTTTGTAGGTAAGGGTGGATGTGCACGAAGATGTGTCTTCTATTGCGTTTAAGGCAACATTAAAGTCTCCTCCCAGTAGGAGTTTTCCTGTCTGTCAGACGAGAAGGCCCTAGAGATTTTGCAGAAGAAGCTGACATGGGCTGAGTTGACGCTATAAATGTTTGCAATTGTTATTGGCCTGTTCCATAGAGAACCCTTGATGAATGCAAAGCGATCGTATTCATCTAGGAGTGAGTCGGATATGTCCAGAGGTATATGTCTGGAAATAAGTATGGATACCCCTTTTGATTTTGCTCGCGGGTTGGTTGCATGGTATGCTTTTGGGAAGTCCCTGTTTGTCAGTTTAGGAATATAGTTGGACTTGAAGTGTGTTTCTTGAAGGAGGATCACATCCGCTCTGGTTTTCTTTAGGTATAATAGGAGTTGTGATCTCTTTTCGGGTTGGTTAAGCCCCTTAGCATTGAGGGAAAGTAGTTTTATTTTAGCCATAGTGGATTTCAGTTGTGGACTAGACCTTTTCATCTGTTGATAGCAAGGGTAAGGAGTGTCGGTTAGCTCAAAGCGTGGGTTTATGTATGCGTTGGAGGGTGGATGATGAAAAGGGGGGGGAGGGGTAATGAGGTTTTAAGGGAAAATTAGGTGTGGGATGGAGGAAGGTGTAATTAGGGGTGAAAGGCGACGGCAGTGGTAGACCAGATAACTTGCCTGATGTGTAAGGTATGTCGATATTGATCATCACAGGATAACAAACTGTGCTGTCGTAGGGGGTGGAAGAGTTAGAGATGGCAGTATAATTATATTAGGGAAGTTGATGTGAGGTCAGAATTGAAGCTGCGCTACTCGTTTTTCCCAGCATTTTAGGGAGATGTAGCTACTTCAGGGTTAGTATTGTATTATGTGAAGGCCAGGAATAGGCGCAGGAGGCTAAGGGGTTTAGTCTATAAGGTTAAGAAAGTTGGGAACTGCGAAGGAGTAGTAGGCACGTGTTGTAGGTGGGGTAAGCGGTCGCAACTTGGACCAAAGTGGTTCCTATATGAGGTTTGAGTACCAGGGATGTTTGTAACCTAATAGGACTGAATGGGATATGGTGTTACAGATGAAGTGTTCAATGGGTGTGTCCAGTGGACATTGTGTTTTGTTCTTGTTGATATGTGTATTCTTGAGGGGGAACTCTACCCAATCTGAGGGTGTGATGTAGAAGAGAAGTCATCAAGGTGAAACTTATAATATACAACAATCTTGTTTGTGTAACCAATAGAACAATCCTAGTAGGGAAACTATTTTCTCCTAGGATAAACATGTGAGTGAAGTTAGATCCTAAAGACATTTATTCATGTTGTTATCCTTAGGTCTTCCCATAGGTCTACAACCGCCAGCAAATCTTATTGATTATCTGCTCAACTGTGGTGTAGATTGAGTGCGTAGTTAACCACTTCCCATCCGGGCCATTTCTGGCACTCCTCTTCTACATGTGTAAATCATCATTTTTTTTGCTAGAAAATTACTCAGAACCCCCAAACATTATATATGTTTTTTTAGCAAAGATTCTAGGGAATAAAATGGAGGTTGCTGCAACTTTTTATGTCATGCAGTATTTGCGCAGCGATTTTTTGAACGTTTTTTTTTTTTTTTAAAAAAACAGTTTCATGAATTAAAAAAAAAATAAAACAGTAAAGTTAGCCCATTTTTTTTTTCATAATGTGAAAGATGATGTTATGCTGAGTAAATAGATACCGAACATGTCACATTTTAAAATTGCGCAAACTCGTGGAATGGCGCCGAACTTTGGTACTTAAAAATCTCCATAGGCGATGTTTAAAATTTTTTACAGGTTAGGTGTTTTGAGTTACAGAGGAGGTCTTGGGCTAGAATTATTGCTCTCACTCTAACACGATACCTCACATGTGGTTTGGACGCCATTTATATATGTGGGCGCGACTTACGTATGCGTTCGCTTCTGGGCGCGAGCTCGCAGGGACAGGGCGCTTTCAATTTTTTTTTTTTTTTTTTTATTTCTTATTTTACTTTTATTTTTTTTTAATTTTGACACTTTCACTTTATTTATTTATTTTTTGATCACTTTTATTCCTATTACAAGGGATGTAAACATCCCTTGTAATAGGAAAAGTGAGTGACAGGTCCTCTTTATGGACAGATGCAGGGTCTATAAGACCCTACATCTCTCCTACAGGCTGGAAAGGCTGAGATCAGAAAAGAAAACCAGACAATATCAGCCTTTCCTTCCCCTTTAACGGCTATTGTTTACCTCGGAGACCCGGAAGTGACGTCACGGCGTGCGCCCGGGCCTCCGAGAGCCATAGAGATGTCCCTCGGAAATCTCTGGCACTAACATCCGGCGGCAGGCGATTCCTTCTCCCGGCCACCAATCGCTCAGGTGAGTTGGGAGAAGCACCGGAGGGCGGCGGGAGGGGGGATGTCCCCTCCCACTGCCTGTAAGAACGATCAAGCGGCTGACCTGCCACTATGATTGTTCTTACGGTGATGGGAATCGCCTGAGGAAAAAAACGATACCTCAATGATGCCTGCAGGTGCCGGCATCATTGAGATATCACCACTGAAATCTGAGGACGTCAAGAGACGTCCTGCGGCTGGGAAGTGGTTAATAACCACTTCAATACTATGCACTTAGAACCCTTTACTACCAGACCAATTTTCAGTTTTCAGTGCTGTTGCGCTTTGAATGACAATTGCGCGGTCGTGCGACGCTGTACCCAAACAAAGTTTTTATCATTTTGTTCCCACAAACAGAGCGTTCTTTTGCTGGTATTTGATCACCCCTGCGGTTTTTATTTTTTGCGCTACAAATAAAAAAAGACCGAAAATTTTGAAAAAAAAAAAAATTCTCTATTTTTGTCACAAAACTTTGTAAATAAGTAAATTTTCTCCATCACTGGTGGGCACTGATGAGGCTACACTGACGGGCACTGATGTGGCAGTACTGATTGGCACTGATGAGGCGGCACTGATGAGGTGGCACGGATGATGAGGCACTTATATGCAGCGATGATGAGCACTGTTAGGCGGCACTGATAAGCAGCACTGAGGGGTACTGAGAGGTGGCACTGATATACAGCACTGATGGACACTGATATGCAGCAATGATGGACACTGCTAAGCAGCACTGATGGGCACTAATGGACAGCACTGATTGGCACTCATAGGCGGCACTGGGCACTGATAGGTGGCACTGATGGGCACTGATAGGTGGGCACTGAAAGTTGGCAATGGTGGGCACTGATGTGTGGCACTGGTACACACTGATAGGGGCACTGGTGGGCACTGATAGGGGCACTGGTGGGCACTGGTGGGCATATACATTAATAGGGGCTCATTCCCTGGTGGTCTAGGGTGGCATCTGAAGGTGGCACTGAGTGAAGGTGGACCTGAGCAATATGTCACTTACCTGGTGGTCTAGGGGGGTCTCCCTGGTGGTCCAGATCGGCTCCCTGGTGGTCCCTGGTCGGCTCCCTGGTGGTCCTGGGTGGGCACATCACTGGGCAGGCTCCCTGGTGGTCTAGGGTGGCGATCCGAGGGAGGGCTGTGCTGATAAATCATCAGCACAAACCCTCCCTGTCAGGGATGCAGCCGATCGGCTCTCCCCTTATCAGGTCTGCAGACCTGAGTACAGGAAAGCCGATAAACGGCTTTCCTGTATTACACTGTGACCAGCCGTGATTGGTCACGGCTGGTCACATGGTAAAGTGCTTCGGATCGAAGCACTTTACCGAGATCAGCATTGCGGGGGGTCAGACTGACCCCCCACACCACCGATCGCCGCGATGCGCGCCCCCCCGGGCGCGCGGCGGCTTGTTATCCTGAGGACGTCATATGACGTCCAGTCAGGATAACTCAGCCACTTCCCGGCCGTCATTCTGCATACGGCGGTCGGGAAGTGAATAAAGTATATACCTGTGCGCTTACTTTGGTTTCATAATATATATTATTATATTGCTGGTAGCGGTGTTCTAAAACTATGGTGAGAACGCCATGACTTGGACACAATTTTTGTATAAGAACAGAAACATAGTAAAGCCCCGTACACACGGGACGGCGATCGTACGTACGACCGTGTCAAATCGTATGTTGGCTGTTGTATGTAGCATACTGACTGCACTACACGATCGTACGGCCGCAGAAGAACGTTCAGCTGCATGTAATTAGCATCCGGCCGTTCCTGACTTTGGGCATGCGTGTTTTGCACAATACAACTTGTTGTACCAACTGCTCTGTACACATGATACAACGGTCGTATGAGCGCTTGTTGGTACGACCAAGTTTTCTAGTCTGCTCATACAACTCCCTTGTACGACCGTCGTATGTTCGACTGTTCAAATTGCACATACGAACGATCGATATCGCATACAACGGTCGTGAGTACGACATGTTGTATCCGATCGTTGAACGGTGTGTACGGGGCTTAAGGAGCCCTGATAGATTAATGCCCCGTACACACGATTCGACGGTCGTATACAACAGGTTGTACTCATGACCGTTGTATGCGAAATCGATCGTTCGTATGCACGATTTTGATCAGCCGACATACAACGGTCGTACAAGGGAGTTGTATGAGCAGACTAGAAAACTTGGACGTACCAACAAGCGCTCATACAACCGTTGTATCGTGTGTACAGAGCAGTTGGTACAACAAAGTTGTATTGTGCAAAACACGCATGCCCAAAGTCAGGAACGGCCGGATGCTAATTACATGCACCTGAACGTTCTCTCCGCGGCCGTACGATCGTGTAGTGCAGTCAGTATGCTACATACAACAGCCAACGTATGATTCGACAAGGTCGTACGTGCGATCGTCGGCCCGTGTGTACGGAGCTTAACTCGATTGCACTCTCAGGAAAGTTTGTTACAGTGACATTTACACCTCTGTGACTGGGATGAGTCAAGCACAGTCAAATCCGGTATGCATTGTAAATCAGGGTGGGAGCGACCGAGTTGCTATTACTTGTCCGTTTGTGGGCTCTATTATTGCTGAAATACTTTGCCCTTGATAATGTATATAGCATTCCAACATTCCTAACAGTAAGGAACTAATAACTGTAACAGTGCTATAACTTGCAGAATGATCTAGTTAGTAGTTTTCTATTGTGAAGGCAAGGTTGTAGATTCACCATAGGTGGTGACGTGGTAGGGTTAAGTAGTTGCCTTATCAATGGTGATCATGTTTGAGGAAAGGTACAAAGATTGTGCCTCTATCTGATCCCTTGGAGGATAACAGACTGGAGAGTGGTAGTCAGGCAAAGTCTTTGATGCTTCAGTGAGGGGGAAAAAAAATAAAACAAATAAAAAGGGGGAAAGGGAAGGGGCTCCATTATGGCTCCAGGGAGATCGGGGGTCTGGATAGGAGTCTCGCTGTCTGATGTTCTCTCAGGTCCAGTTCGTAAGTGAAGATCATAGTTAGAAGTTAGGGCTTCTGTTTGGTGAAGATGTTCATGTAGATAAAGTTTTACATCAATTTGCCTGGAAGGGTTCATCTGTATTTTGCTCATTTTATATCATGAGTTTGTTTAGTCCTTGTGTGAACAAGAAGATCAGAGATTGAGGGGGTATATGGGAAATCTTGTCCTTGTCCGTAAGTGATTGAAAGCAGTATTGGGTATGAGGTTCTAAGACAAGATGTGATGAGGGGACATCTAACGTGATGGGGGACCTCTGATGTGAAGGGGGGATTCTGATGTGATTGGGGGACTTCTAATGTGATGGGAGGACCTCTGATGTGAAGGGATTCTGATGTGATGAGGGACCTCTAAAGTGAAGGAGGGATTCTGATGTGATGGTGGAACCTCTGATGTGTAGGGGGAACCTCTGATGTGATGGGGGAACCTCTGATGTGATGGGGGAACCTCTGATGTGTAGGGGGAACCTCTGATGTGATGGGGGAACCTCTGATGTGATGGGGGAACCTCTGATGTGTAGGGGCAACCTCTGATGTGATGGGGGAACCTCTGATGTGACGGGGGAACCTCTGATGTGTAGGGGGAACCTCTGATGTGATGGGGGAACCTCTGATGTGATGGAGGAACCTCTGATGTGTAGGGGCAACCTCTGATGTGATGGGGGAACCTCTGATGTGATAGGGGAACCTCTGATGTGATGAGAGACCTCTGATGTGATGAGAGACCTCTGATGTGATGAGAGACCTCTGATGTGACGAGAGACCTCTGATGTGATGGGAGACCTCTGATGTGATGGGAGACCTCTGATGTGATGGGAGACCTCTGATGTGATGAGAGACCTCTGATGTGATGGGAGACCTCTGATGTGATGAGAGACCTCTGATGTGATGGGAGACCTCTGATGTGATGAGAGACCTCTGATGTGATGGGAGACCTCTGATGTGATGGGGGAACCTCGTATGTGATGAGAGACCTCTGATGTGATGGGAGACCTCTGATGTGATGGGAGACCTCTGATGTGATGAGAGACCTCTGATGTGATGGGAGACCGCTGATGTGATGGGAGACCTCTGATGTGATGGGGGAACCTCTGATGTGATGAGAGACCTCTGATGTGATGGGGGAACCTCTGATGTGATGGGGGAACCTCTGATGTGATGGGGGAACCTCTGATGTGATGGGGAACCTCTGAAGTGTAGGGGGGCTTAATTTTACCTGGTTTGCCATGAGTTTTTGCATACTTTTAAAGGGTGCCGTCACAAAAAAAGGTTTAGAAATTCTGTCTTAACTGTAGAGTAGTCTGGAAACGTGAAGATCACAAGACGCTTAGACAGAAATACAAATCCTTTGGCAAGCAAAACTGTTCAAAAAATGTATTTCTCTTATGTGCTTAGCTGTTTCCCTAAAGTTCAAATGTGGCCTTGTGATTTCTGTGCCTCCTCTAAGTAGCATCAAAGCCCCGTCCTCCAAGAGCTTCATTACTAACAATCTAGTGGTGTGCAAAGAAAAATATACAGTAAATGTATTTTTCTAGTTCTGCATCCTTGATGTCTGCTCTGAGCGGAGACATAAGTGCCTTATTATATAAAGCTCAGCTCACATAGCTATCCTTTCATCCAGGCTAATTTCTTTGGCCCCGTTAAACTCTTGTTGGGGATATTAGAGCGAGGTCTTGAGATGGATGCATTTAGCATCCCGTTGAAAGGAAAATACTTGAACCTGCATTCCTAAGGTTAATTAACAACCATAATCAAATCCCATTATTTACCAGAAGGAAACAGTAAATACTCGGCTTGATTGGATCAAGAGTCAGTCTGGTCTTCCCATTGAAAGGAGTCTACATCAGCAGTAGAGTAGAGACCTAGCTGGGCCATTTTGCATGTGACCATAGACAGGAAGATATCTCCTGGATGCCGTGACCTGCTGCAGCTGTTATCCTACAAGGCATTGACAGTGCTATTTTCCTTCATTCTTCTACATAGAAGAAACAAGGCTCTGGGGCATTCATAGGTTGAGTTTCCCGCAGGTGAGGAATTATCATTATTGATTATTGATTACTTCCAGCCACCAGGAGATCAGAAACAGACAAGTTCGGATTATTACTCAAAATCTCAAACATCACTGTCTGTTTATGAAGCTTCTTGGCTTCCCAATGTGCACTCTAGGCCAGTGTTTTTCAACTCCAGTCCTCAAGGCACACCAACAGGTCATGTTTTCAGGATTTCCATGAGTTTGCACAGGTGATTTGATCAGTTTCACTGCCTTAGTAATTACCACAGCTGTTTCATCTGAGGGAAATCCTGAAAACATGACCTGTTGGTGTGCCTTGAGGACTGGAGTTGAAGAACACTGCTCTAGGCTACTAAACAAAAACAGTGTGCTGCCTTCAATGGTGTCAATACATTAAAGGGGAAAATGGAACAGCCATTTTATTTATCAAACATTTAGATTAAGCAGATCCATTACATGAAGGATATAAGGTGGTATCAAAAAGCTTTGAGACTAGTTTTGTATATGGGTGGAGTGCTGTCTCATTATCACCGCTGAGTGTTTTTATTGTCATACAGCTGTCAATTATCCGGATTTATGTGAGTTTAACCATTTTTTAATAAATCAATTTGTGTAAACGTTATTACACTATCTAGTCCATCCCTTTCTTTTGGGTACCGTGTTGCTTGTCCTGGAATTGAGGAGACCATTTGGTCCTGTGGTCATACAGTATCCCCAACTCCACACACACTCAAGAAAGCGGTTACAGAAACCCCAATAGAAGACAGGGGAGGATCCGTTCCAACAGAGAGTGAGGGTGCCCCTTTAACAACAGATCGGCACGGCTCTGTGGAGGCCCTGATCCACACAAGCGCCTTAGACCTCCTGTAATAAGAGGTCCAAGAGATCCGGTAAGGGCATAACCATCCGTGGTGGAGGTGTTTTTTCACTTTTGAGACACTGTGGTGCATGCCTGGTTACTCTTCCATAAGATTTGATTAAGGACTTTTCTATTTTCATCACTTATCACACTGGACTTATTTATTCACCTTTATATGGACTCATACGGGATTGGAGATTCATGAGCTTATTCACTGTTTTTATTATTTGATACCTACACTCTTTGATTTCTGTGAAATTCACTTTTATGTTGCATTTGATTTATGTCCTATACACAAGCGCAGCCTTTTTTATGACTTTATAGTTTTGTATCATGCCAACAGATGGCAGCACAAGGCTACACACACAATCACAGGGAGCGCCGACCTTCATAAGCCAGCGTGCCAAATGTTATCGTCCTGTGTACATCGGGAGCTGTGCAACTGGCGCTATTCTGACCACGTGCGTTACCACGTCTGCTATTTCATCATGGACAGCGAGTTAGAATAAAGAGCAAACGTGATGGTAGGGTCAGAGTTTTGGTGTAAACATGAAAGCACGGATCCATCCTGCCTTGTATCAATGGTTCAGGCTGGTGGTGGTATAATAGTGTGGGGGAGAAAATGCCTTGTTGATGTCGGAGGTCATAGGAGAATGGGCAGACTGGTTCTAGATGATAGAAAGACAACAGTAACTCAAATAACCACTCTCGTTACACCCAAGGTATGCAGAATACCATCTCTGAACACACAACACATCCAACCTTGAAGCAGATGGGCTACAGCAGCAGAAGACCACACCAGGTGCCACTCCTGCTAGTTAAGAACAGGAAACACTTCCGGTTCCGGCGCCGCATGAGCTAGCAGCTTCCCGCTACAGCTCCCGCTCCACGGCTATAAAGACAGCTTATAAAACCGGCCCGAGGACTCACAGGGGTCTCACACCATTCGACAGAAATATCGGCACCTCGCCCTCGACATCGCCCTTCGACGATCGAGTACGCCGCGGCCTTGGCCTTCACAAAGGACAAGAATTGATCGTCCTCACCGTGGACCACACCAGAAGACGACGACATCGGGTAGACGAAGTTCCAACCTACACAACACACAAGTCTCTACCATAAGACGTATGGAACCCACATTGCTCTCACCAATAAACTCAATGACAACAGAAAGATAGTAGATCTTGGTCAGACGGGTAAGAGGATACTGGAGGCTGTAGTTGTTCCGTAAAAGAGGGGGTGTGATAATATGGTGGTGGTCGGACTTGGTAACTAT
>BLSH010361060.1:12081-27521 GCA_018402905.1 Glandirana rugosa | reverse complement strand
GAGGACGACCACTGGGGAGATCACTATATTTCTAGATATATCTCCTTAGTCCTGGGATCACTAGAGGGGTCTCCAGCAGGGGGAAGGGGGTCCTGATTCCTCTATATAGATCTTTATATCACTAGAGGGGTCACCAGCAGGAGGAAGGGGGTCCTGATTCCTCTATAGATCTTTAGTGTGACCTCACTTATATAAAGATATTGATAAGATAGAAGGAGTTCAGAGATGAGTAATAAAAATGGTGTCTGGGGGATAAAACACCAGGAGAGACTTTAGGAAGTTAATCTGTAAAGTGTGGAGGAAAGAAGGGAGAGGGGAGACATCGATTGAAACCTTTCAATAAATCAAGGGGGTGAATGAGGTTCAGGAGGGCGGTCTTTTCAATATGAAACCGAAATCAAGAACCCGGGGACCTCCAACTAACTGGAGGGAAGTTCAGAATTAATCTTAGAAAGTTTTATTTTACTGAAAGGGTGGTTGATGATTGGAATAAACTACCAACAGAGGTTGGTAGGGCAGACTCGATGGACCACTCAGTCTTTTTCTGCCGTCACTTTTCTATGTTTCAAAGGGAGAACACGGAGGATCAAGCTGATCCTCCAGACAAGGATAAAGAAGGACACCGCTAGAGGGGAATGACTCCACACAGACGGGAACACCGAACCTGAACCAGCGAGAAGCTGAGCAACCAGAACCCACCAAGACAAGTGGAACAGAAACACATTCCCAAATGGTGACCAAAGACCCCCAACCTGATGTGGGCAAGAGGAAAACACCTGGGGGAAGGCAACCCTGAGAGGAACGGGTCCAAAGAAGGAACCTAGAACAAAAAAAACAGGTCCAGGTGGTACAGGTCTACATTGGTGGGTCTAAAGCCTAACCCTTTAGAACTAAGGAGATGCCTAGCCATAAAGCTCATTACGAGAGGTTTACCATTTACAGTATCAGCTAAACACAATGACCCACAAGGGGTGTGAAATGACTCCTCAGACTGCTAGTGATCAAGGAGGGAAGGAGTGGGAAGGCACCCTGGGGTGTTCCATCTGTGGATAATCCATGGAGGCACAGGGCCCTCCAGTGATGATCTCAGCCCACCATGAGGGGTCTGAGGTGCACCCTGGGGCATCTCCTCAGTGCAGAGCCGGCCAGTCAAGGAGAGCAAGCTTCTAATGCATTGTCACTGGGGGGAGACAGTGCTAGCAATGATAATACTCAGCACTCCAGAGCACGGAGCAGCACAGGGAGGACCCCCACCTCTTCCCAGGGGTAAAGGCACTGCCATACCCAGGTAGTGCCCAGTAGAGTCCGTGCCAGCTCAAGGCATGATCCCCCGACATAAAGAAAGCTATCTGATGTAAGGAACCAGACAGTAACCCCAGAGATGGAGGTACTCCACAAGTGATATCCCCCAGATATGGGGATAAGGAACTACCCCACCCACCTGAAGAGGCTGAAGGGTCACACAGGGTTTTTGGTTGAACTAGATGGACTTGTGTCTTTTTTCAACCTAACTATGTAACTAGGGAGCACCTAGTGCACAGAGACAGGTCCATTCAGAATTCAAGCCTGTGACCATCGAGAGGGAGCTGTAATGGGCCCATAAAAACAGGGTAGGGGGAGACTACCCTGAGGGGGAATTCCCCCCAAATCCTACCCTCCGGCAATGGAGGAGAAGGGATGGGCTCCCTGAGTAATTACAATGGATCTTACAGTACACATTCATTAAAGCTGATCAGCCTCGGCCACCGGAACCCAACAAAGCGCAAGCCAGGCAGATCCTGAAAGTGTTAGGCTCTTCAAGAAGGGCTAAATACAAAGATCCATAAATCAGCAAACAAGGATCCATAAATCAAAATACAAGAATCCATGAAGCCGAATACAAGGATCCATGAAGCCGAATACAAGGATCCATAAATCAAAATACAAGGATTCATAAATTGGGATAAAAGGAGCCATAGATGTGACTACAAGGATCCATAGATCAGAATACAAGGATACATAATGCTGAATACAAAGATCCATAAATCGGTAGACAAAGATCCATGAACCGGAATACAAAGATCCACAAAACTAAATACAAGAATCTATAAATCGAAATACCTAAGATCCATAAATCGGAAGTAAATGAAGGAGAAGAGTGTGATTCAGCTGACCTTCGCCTAGACCTCCTACATGCGATTCAGCTGACCTCCACCTAGATACCCTACATGGGATTCAGCTGACCTCCACCTAGATACCCTACATGGGATTCAGCTGACCTCCGCCTAGATCTCCTACATGAGATTCAGCTGACCTCCACCTAGACCTCCTACATGGGATTCCGCTGACCTCCACCTAGATCTCCTACATGGGATTCCGCTGACCTCGGCCTAGACCTCCTACATGGGATTCCGCTGACCTCTGCCTAGACTCCTACATGGGATTCTGCTGACCTCCTCCTAGACCTCCTACATGGGATTCAGCTGACCTTCACCTAGAGCTCCTACATGGGATTCAGCTGATCTCTACCTAGACCTCCTACATGGGATTCAGCTGACCTCCACCTAGACCTCCTACATGGCATTCTGCTGACCTTGGCCTAGACCTCCTACATGGGCTTCAGCTGACCTTGGCCTAGACCTCCTACATGGGATTCCGCTGACCTCTGCCTAGACTCCTACATGGGATTCTGCTGACCTCCTCCTAGACCTCCTACATGGGATTCAGCTGACCTTCACCTAGAGCTCCTACATGGGATTCAGCTGACCTCCACCTAGACCTCCTACATGGGATTCAGCTGACCTTCACCTAGACCTCCTACATGGGCTTCAGCTGATCTCTACATAGACCTCCTACATGGGATTCCGCTGACCTCTGCCTAGACTCCTACATGGCATTCTGCTGACCTCCTCCTAGACCTCCTACATGGGATTCAGCTGACCTTCACCTAGAGCTCCTACATGGGATTCAGCTGACCTCCACCTAGACCTCCTACATGGGCTTCAGCTGATCTCTACATCGACCTCCTACATGGGATTCAGCTGATCTCTACCTAGACCTCCTACATGGGATTCAGCTGACCTCCACCTAGACCTCCTACATGGGATTCAGCTGACCTTCACCTAGACCTCCTACATGGGCTTCAGCTGATCTCTACATAGACCTCCTACATGGGATTCCGCTGACCTCTGCCTAGACTCCTACATGGCATTCTGCTGACCTCCTCCTAGACCTCCTACATGGGATTCAGCAGACCTTCACCTAGAGCTCCTACATGGGATTCAGCTGACCTCCACCTAGACCTCCTACATGGGCTTCAGCTGATCTCTACATCGACCTCCTACATGGGATTCAGCTGATATCTACCTATACCTCTTACATGGGATTCAGCTGACCTCCACCTAGACCTCCTACATGGGCTTCAGCTGACCTTGGCCTAGATCTCCTACATGGGATTCCGCTGACCTCTGCCTAGACTCCTACATGGGATTCTGCTGACCTCCTCCTAGATCTCCTACATGGGATTCAGCTGACCTTCACCTAGAGCTCCTACATGGGATTCAGCTGACCTTCACCTAGACCTCCTACATGGGCTTCAGCTGATCTCTACGTAGACCTCCTACATGGGATTAAGCTGATATCTACCTATACCTCTTACATGGGATTCAGCTGACCTCCACCTAGACCTCTTACATGGGATTTCGCTGACCTCGGCCTAGACCTCCTACATGGGATTCCGCTGACCTCTGCCTAGACTCCTACATGGCATTCTGCTGACCTCCTCCTAGACCTCCTACATGGGATTCAGCTGACCTTCACCTAGAACTCCTACATGGGATTCAGCTGACCTTCACCTAGACCTCCTACATGGGATTCAGCTGACCTTCACCTAGAACTCCTACATGGGATTCAGCTGACCTTCACCTAGACCTCCTACATGGACTTCAGCTGATCTCTACATAGACCTCCTACATGGGATTCAGCTGATATCTACCTATACCTCTTACATGGGATTCAGCTGACCTCCACCTAGACCTCCTACATGGAGTAGGCTCCCCCTCCTGTGGCATTGCTAATTAGGGCATGAAGTATAAAGCCACAGACAGAAGTGGCGGGACCATCCATCAAACACTGTGACTTAAGGAGGGACTCTAGCTGCCTGTCATTAGAATCTTTAGAGGACCCTTTCCTGGCTGTGGTTGTCCTTCTAAGGTAGATGACTGATGGAACCACAGGGGGTACAGGCCAACAAATTGCCTCTCATAGGAGAAGAGTTCCAGCCCACTCTAAGGGGGGCTCTGTATGCACAGAGGAGGACCTCAGACAAGTACTTATAAAAAGAAGGAGAAAAGTGCCTCTGAGTGCAATCGTTTATTGATGCAGTAAAACGAACAAAGTAGACTTACATTGAAGTAAGCGCAGATGCATGCCTTCTGAAGGATTAAAAGAAGGAAAGGGAAGGCGAATCACCCGTGTCCAGTGGAGTCTCTCCAAGAACCGTGCGAACCCGAGTAATCAGATGTCAGAGGATGCCGGTTGGTCCTGGTGAGGATATCCAGGTGAATGGAAGAGAGCCCTGGAACTACATGGAACGTCTACATGGAACGTCTACATGGGACGTCTACATGGAATGTCTATATGGAACGTCTACATGGGACGTCTACATGGAACGTCTATATGGAACGTCTACATGGAACGTCTACATGGGATGTCTACATGGGATGTCTACATGAAACGTCTATATGGGACATCTACATGGAACGTCTACATGGGACATCTACATGGAACGTCTACATGGGATGTCTACATGAAACGTCTATATGGGACGTCTACATGGAACGTCTACATGGGACGTCTACATGGGACGTCTACATGGGACGTCTACATGGGACGTCTATATGGGACGTCTACATGGAACGTCTATATGGAATGTCTACATGGAACGTCTACATGGAACGTCTACATGGGACGTCTACATGGGATGTCTACATGGAACGTCTATATGGAACGTCTATATGGGACATCTACATGGAACGTCTACATGGGACGTCTACATGGGATGTCTACATGGGATGTCTACATGAAACGTCTATATGGGACATCTACATGGAACGTCTACATGGGACATCTACATGGAACGTCTACATGGGATGTCTACATGAAACGTCTATATGGGACATCTACATGGAACGTCTACATGGGACGTCTACATGGAACGTCTACATGGAACGTCTACATGGAACGTCTACATGGGATGTCTACATGGAACGTCTATATGGGACATCTACATGGAACGTCTACATGAGACATCTACATGGAACGTCTACATGGAACGTCTATATGGGACATCTACATGGAACGTCTACATGGGACGTCTACATGGAACGTCTACATGGAACGTCTACATGGAACGTCTACATGGAACGTCTACATGGGATGTCTACATGGAACGTCTATATGGGACATCTACATGGAACGTCTACATGGGACATTTACATGGAACGTCTACATGGAACGTCTACATGGGACAGCTACATGGAACGTCTACATGGAACGTCTACATGGAACGTCTACGGAATGGGAGAAGGATTAAAAAACCACAACGCGTTTCAGAGCGTGCGCAGGAGACCCACCGTAGACGTCCCAGGTAGCTGACGCTGCGTTCCAGGGCTCTCTTCCATCCACCCGGATATCCTCACTAGGAACAACCGGCGTCCTCTGACATCTGATTGCTCGGGTTCTTGGAGAGACTCCACTGGACACGGGTGATTCGCCTTCCCCTCTCCTTCCTTTCCTCCTTCAGAAGGGATGCATCTGCGCTTCAATGTAAGTCTACTTTGTTCATTTTACTGCATCAATAAACGATTGCACTCAGAGGCGCTTTTCTCCTTTTTATGGCTACCGGAGAGGACTTCACGCTTTTAGAAGAGCGGTGACCTAGTGCAGACTTCCACACAGATACTGGTGATGGACATTTGTTTCCAGCCAAAGATCTCCATACATGTGTGACTGTTGGCGCCAGCCCTCCTCCCTTTATTCAGATAAGTACTTGCTCCTCTTCCAGCAGGGCCCGGGTATGGCACACCGAGGTCAGGCCCAGGTGTGGCCCCTCTGGACAGCTGCTATATTGTGAGGAATCCTGATTGTAATCAGTGGATCAGGGCTAAGGAAAAGGCTGTCCACCAAGAACACTGACAAAAACTGAGGCATGCTGGGTAGTGGGAGGAGTTATACTGGGGCTGTTTGTTTGCCCGTGTCCCATCCTCCTGTAGGTGGCAGTATAACCCGAATCAGTTCCTTCACTCCTCAATGAATGAAGATGAGGAAAGATGGAAATGTAAGGAGAGGAAGAAATGATCAGCCAGGAAGTCGGCATTTCCGGTGTCTGTCTCACCTGGCGGCTCTGGCCCCTTCCACTTCGGAAGGCTGGAGTGACGGGACGTGGGGGAGGTGCAGGCTGGGAAAGTGTCACCTGCAGCTGTTTGTAGAGATTGCTGCTGATCTGTAGAGGGTTGTAGAGCGAGTCCTCCTCCAGTCCAGCCAGCGCTTCCTAAGGACAGGCGAGAAAGATGGGTCAACTACAGAGCCGGGAGACTGATTTCTACTGTGTGCACCCCAATGTGTACAGCGCTCCCCATTATATCTGTGTATAGCGCTCCCCATTATATCTGTGTATAGCGCTCCCCATTATATCTATGTACAGCGCTCCCCATTATATCTGTGTATAGCGCTCCCCATTATATCTGTGTATAACGCTCCCCATTATATCTGTGTATAGCGCTCCCCATTATATCTGTGTACAGCGCTCCCCATTATATCTGTGTATAGCGCTCCCCATTATATCTGTGTATAGCGCTCCCCATTATATCTGTGTATAACGCTCCCCATTATATCTGTGTATAACGCTCCCCATTATATCTGTGTACAGCACTCCCCATTATATTTGTGTACAGCGCTCCCCATTATATCTGTGTATAGCGCTCCCCATTATATCTGTGTACAGCGCTCCCCATTATATCTGTGTACAGCGCTCCCCATTATATCTGTGTACAGTGCTCCCCATTATATCTGTGTACAGCGAGTCCTCCTTCTACCCGCCCAGCAATTCCTAAGGACAGGCGAGAAAGATGGGTCAACTACAGAGCCTGGAGACTGATTTCTACATCTGTAGACTTCTACAGGCGTGCACCCCAATTTACCAATGTGTCCAGCACCCCCCCATTATATCCGTATACATCGCTCCCCATTATATCTGTATCTGTGTATAGCGCTCCCCATTATATCTGTATCTGTGTATAGCGCTCCCCATTATATCCAAGCATCTATCTGGGGGAGGCATTTGCAGGGGCCACATTTGCAGCTGGGACTCTTTTTCAAAGTATCTTTTCTGATAAAACTCCACCCAAAAACTGAAACACTTCTATTTGCTTTTGCCAATGCCTGTTTAATAATACTGCTATGTCATCTGTAGAGCCGTCCATATTACTATGCTTTAATTTCTCCCTTGTCTTACCTCTTATCTCTAGTGCCCCTTATTGTTTTTGACCAGGCAATAAAAGATGCTTTGTTCTCCTGACCACTGGACCACCAGAGGAAGTGTCCAAACCATATTAATGGGAGGCCCACCAAAGACAAGACCCAACCATAATGATGGGGACCGTACCGAAATCGGGTCCCAATCATACTATTGGGAGCCATACCGAAGAAGGGTCCCAACCATGCTAATGGGAGCCGCACTGAGGATGGGTCCCAACCATAATAATGGGAGCCGTACCGAGGACAGGTCCCAAAGATAATAATGGGAGCCGTACCGAGGACAGGTCCCAACCATGCTAATAGGAGCCGCACGGAAGACAAGATCCAACCATAATAATGGGAGCCGCACTGAAGAAGGGTCCCAACCATGCTAATGGGAGCCGCACTGAGGATGGGTCCCAACCATAATAATGGGAGCTGTACTGAGGACGGGTCCCAACCATAATAATGGGAGCTGTACCGAGGACGGGTCCCAACCATGCTAATGGGAGCCGCACCGAAGACAAGATCCAACCATAATAATGGGAGCCGCACTGAAGACGGGTCCCAACCATGCTAATGGGAGCCGCACTGAGGACGGGTCCCAACCATAATAATGGGAGCCGTACCGAGGAAGGGTCCTTACAAATGTACATATTTTTCCATAATCAAACTCATATAAGGACCTTGTACCCCGCCAACTGCCAAGACAATGCCCCCAGAACACAGTCCACCTCAGACTCAAACCACTGAACATAGTAAGGGAGGGAGGGTGGGCAGTTGTCTCAAGCATGCTTTCCTCTGACTGAAGACCTGAGACCCTCCCACAGATCTCCCCTTTCAGCAGCCCCACTTGCTACCGCCCCCTCCACCAATCATATAAGTGCTATTTTAATAATGCTATACTGCCCAGAAACACCTTCCCCATACCAAACCCCTTTTAACCCTATTCTTTCTGACTATGCTCCTTTCTTGACCAGGGTATAAAAGATGCTTTGTACTCCTGACTGCTGGACCACCACCCCACCACTAACATTTTCTTAAGAAGAGACACATGAAACCAAAGATGGAGTTTAATGGTCGTAGCAGCCTTTTATTAACCACATTAAAAATTACCTAACATATGAACCTATAAACATATGAACATCCAGAACAGTCTAACAAATAGGAGTAACAAGGTCCGTATGGGCATCTACTTCTAGCACCTGCATAACCACTGTAAATGTTTAGGCCTCCAGCCGCAACAAACACCGACTCGGAGACAAACAACTACTCACAGATACCACCAACCATAATAATGGGAGCCGTACCAAGGATGGGTCCCAACCACAATAATGGGAGCCGTACCAAAAATGGGTCCCAACCATAATAATGGGAGCCGCACCAAGGATGGGTCCCAACCATAATAATGGGAGCCATACCGAGGATGGGTCCCAACCATAATGAGAGCTGTACGGAGGACCGGTCTCAACCATAATAATGGAAGCCGCACCAAGGACGGGTCCCAACCATAATAATGGAAGCCGCACCAAGGACGGGTCCCAACCATACTAATGGGAGCCGCACCGAGGACGGGTCCCTACAAATGTACATATTTTTCCATAATCAAACCCATAAGAGGACCTTGTACCCCGCCACAAACGCGTAAACATGACACCTTATGTTTGCACGTTCCACCACACCTGCAGGGCCTGCTGAAGCCCATCCTGTAACCCCAAGACACCACACATCTACTCTCGCACCACATTCAGGCTCACCATGCCTGACTATCACCCTGCCATTCCAACCACAAAGCAAAACACCTCCCAATGCACCTTCACATGGGCTCTGATCAAACCCACCACTGAGTGCGCCAACCTCCAGTGCGCCACAATATCCGACCGCACCAAACGTAAGCCAGGGAAGGTAGTGCGTAACCGTGAAGTATCAAACTCAATAATCCTGAACACTACTCTTTTATAAAATGCCTGGATAAGTAGCCCCCATGAACTTGCAGAATGTCGGGAGCACGCTACAGCCGCTCCAAGTACACCTCAAGCATCACCTGGCTCCATACTATGCTGGGCATGCAGTCTAGCGCACCACAGAATCCTCTTTGGCGCAGCCCGCGCTGTCTTCAGTTCAGTTGGAACCACACCCGCTTAGTCCCCTAAGTGACACAGGAAATGCCCCCGAACCAGCAAGGACAAGCCCAATTAGAACTTCCATAAAATTATACATACAAAGAAAACAAAAGCACCCAGCTATACACAGACCGGTACCTCGAAAAAGGTGAGAACAAACCTACAAACAATAACGCCTGGACTCCATAAAACCAATACGGCAGACAACCCCTGCCCCTAAAAACCACATCTAGCCTCTCAGTCCAGATTGATAGTGGGACAAAGCTGAACCAGTTAAATGACATGAAATTAGACCACTATAGCCCCACCACAGAGACAAGAAACAGGACATATTTAAAACTGGACATAACCTACAAACCAGGAATGGAGAACAACTACACTCTCACCCCCATGGGGAGCTGATCAATCTCCAATTGCCTAATCCAGAGGACCACCAACAAGTCCAAACACTGAATGGCCGGGAACTGAAAACCATCCGTGCCCCATCCGAGACACTGACTAATTGCCTAATCCGCCAAGCACCAATGAAAGCCAAGACAAACGCCACCCTGACAAATGCCACTTCACAACCTGACAAACATAGGGAAGCAAACAACTGTAACAAAAATCCAACAACTCAGGAGAAACCGGCCATCAACCATAAGGCCATAGTAATAGCCCAGCAGGGCTCCCAACCAAATCCTTCAGCATGATCTGACCCAGGAACTTGAACAAGAAAGCCAAGCCCGCAGATGTGTGAGTGACAGACGACACACCATTCTCCACCATACGACATGGGCATGCAAACTAAAGCACCCGCGACCAGACATCCCCCATATGAATTTACACCACCAGCCGCACTAACTAAACTGTACCATGCCTACCATGTCCGAGAGTAGAGCGACAATGTGTACTCAATCCCCGAATGCCAAAAACGGTTGTCAATGAAAAGAAATCCCCCGCAGCCCAGCTGGACAAGGGATATCTCTGAACTATGCTCCCGGCGCAAACATACTAAAAATGTATCCCCTGAACGACGTCTGCTGATGACGAAACGTACGTCAGGAGGTTGCACTGACGTCACCGCTGTCTGAATGTTTTACCCGGGAGGCGGGAATGCCGGCTTCTTATTGCGCAATATTACAACGTTGAATGTATTATTTTAGCTACATATTAAACCTATCATACAGTATTACGCTATGCGAGTCTTTCGTTTTATGTGAACAACCTTGCCACGTCTGACTGATTGCATAGCGAATTTCGATTTGGGAAGACTCCTGTGCGGTGGTTTGCGGGGAACATTCCTGCACCCCTGGCTGGGGTTAAGCCACAGGCGATTTATACCCTTTCATCCGGTAAGCTTCTCCTATGTTGGTGGTGCACACAGCATGCTTAGCCCTTTGTTAGCTTAGATGGTATACTAATTGGCTGCTGCTTCTATTGAGGACTATAGCGCGGTATTTGCCATCATTATACTAAAAATGTGGCCCACTGGAAATGATAGAGAGCATCTGCCAAAGAATCTTTGCAACCAGGAACGTGAACAGCATACAATAAAGCAGTCAATCGAAAACAGGCCAACACCAATCATCCAAGTAAACGTATCACTATCAGAGAAGGAGCTGACGCCTGTTGTCAGCCGATACACCCCCCAAATTGTACTCGCCCGTTGCCAAACTAGGCATACCACAGTTCCACGGCCGAACAACTGGAAACCGCTCCAGCAAGACGCAGTCCAGCACTACAGCGACCCTAAAATACATCCCATAACCAGCCGAACCGACCACATACATAAAATCTCCAAGTCAAAACCGGCACGGAGACTCTTACATTCACCACGACCAAGCTCCCGCGAAAGCCCAATATGGTGAGCAGGCGCCCAACAAACCCATGCCTGCGGCAGAACACCCCACCCATGGGCAAATCTCCATAGACAAAGGCAAGTTTCTCCCCCAAAAAGGAATTGTAGTTGACACCGAGAGGGAGTATCCTACGCCTAGCAGGCCTTACTGACTCTTTCAAATACCCCAGTTTTACCTCCGGCAAATGCATTCCATGGCCTGAGTATCAAGAACAAAGCCAAGAAACTATGCATCATGGGAAAGGAGCCAAAGGGACCCCAAAACACCCCGTTATGTGTAGGACTGTGGCCAATAGTGTAGCGCCAAAGCACAACATTCAACAACGTAGAGGATGACTGAAGGGATGCCCAACACTACTACAAAAAAGGGGCTGAAAAGCATACAATGGACAATAAACGGAACGCCCCAGGCAACAAACAACCAATAAACAACCTAACCAGCAGACGCAAACAACAAGGGTGCCCCAGTAACAAAGAAAGGCGGAGTCAACATCCGTCTTCGCCCAACAGGGTCTCCAGCCATAACGCCGAACTCACTGCACCGTACTATCGAAGTATAGGGAACGGAGCGCTACTGCAAAGAAGCAACTAATAGTCTCCCACAATGAACAGTAAAATGGAACGCCCCGTTGTGCAAACAACCAACTGACAACCCTGCCAGCAGCTACCAAGCAGATAAAAACGAGGGTTCACCGATAACAAACAAAAAGGCGGATTCAATGTCGCTTTTCCGCCTGCCTTTTAGGGTATCTATGTAGAAAGCGGATGCCTACATAGCACCTGCACCCGTGTCCTACTGTATTCCTGTAGACTCGCCCGAATGTCCCTTACTGAAGCATTGAAAAGAGGAATGGGAGCCGAATATCCAGGGGCCCGTGTCAAACTGAACCGATTTCCAGGCCACGCTGACGTCATCATCGTCATCCAAAGACCGATTTCTTTATGGCCTCAATGCAAGGACGGCCTTGCTCTGCTGGAACTGCTCATCTTACGGCAACCAAGCCGCCCCACCATAAATCCGGGAAGCCTCGCTGATGCGATCCCCATAGCAGAATACCGCCAAACCGTGTGCCAGGGAATAACACTGGCTAAAATCATGAAAGCCTATGGCCAATTAGTAAAGCGACGTGGGATCAGCCGATCCCTATTTGTTTCTCCTGCTCCTTCCTTCGTTTGTCTGGCTACACCAAACCAAACTGAAATTGAGAAAATCCCCACAGCCTCACCTCTCCATATTTGGCTGCGATGTCCGGCTTCAGGTGCGCACCCCAGCAGCCCTCGAAGCATTCGTAGACCTCACACTTGGCTGAATCCCCCGCACTTCACCTGTCCACCTCCGTGACGCCTTCCACCCCCTTCACATCAGATATTGCACCGCCCTTAACTACGGGCAGTGCAGACGAGGCAGCTAGTTGTTGTGTAATATTTCATATATTATATATATATGTATGTGCATGCACATGTATATATTATATTATATGTATACATATATTGGGTATGTATTGGAACAGACTTGTCAACTGCATTCATCAAAAGAATGTTAATGGTTGTGCAAAGCCGCAGTGATATTCGGGACTGGTTATCTAAGGGGGTTTTGATTAAAGACAGATAATGCCTCCATGATATGTTAATGTTAATAAAAGACCACCTAGGAGTTTATGATTACAGCTGTTGATGGCTTAGGGTCATTATCTGTCGTTCTTTCAAGACAAAAGGCCTAATTAAATTGGTCAACCAAATTGCTCACCCATGGGGGTGGGGGAAGAAAGGTGTATAAGAGGGAAGCCTGTTTTAGTTAAAGGATGACAGGTAAACTGGGTTCCTCTGAAGTGGTCTCAATGCTACACTATTCCTGTCATCAATATTCTCTACCTCTATGTTGGATTGTATTATCTCTTGTTGGACTTTGTTCTGTCTGAAGTCAATAAATGGTTCTCTCTGGAAGAACCGGGTGTTGCGGGAAAATTAACCATCATAATAATAATAACTAAATAATAACATTCATTACTCCACTACTACATCACTACACGAGGGGCAACTTAGCCCCCAAGGATGGGGGCGCCACCTTGTCCACCTCCAAAACAGGGGTTTCCAGCGCAGCCAACATGCCTATGCTGGATAAAGCGTCGACATAACTCCCATTGACCCCGCTGTCCCAGATTTGCTAGTGGCCCATGCCGCCGCAGGGGCCTCCACATCTGGAGAGGCCGCAACCACACATCCCGTAAACCCGCTGACACCACCCTCAAATCTGACCCTGCTGCTGCCACACCGCCAGCCAGATTTACACCCACGCTGCCCAGACCCACTACAGCACCTGCTGAAGATGCCCATCAAACCCCTCCCCAGCAAGCTGCCTAATCCCCGGCTGCATAAAACACATGAGAAATAATTACCAGGCTGCACAGGACGCCAGCCGTCAGTCCAGGATCCACCGCTGCTCCCTCTACGCCAGGGTCCTCAGCTGCAGAGTCCGTCCTCCAGCTCTTAGCCGCACCTCTCCCTGCTGTGCAGGGGGATTGGTGGCACGTCCATCACTGACATCAGTGCCGGCGCCATCTTGTTGTAGCCCGGAGCCGCTGGAGACACTGACCCGCTGAGCTGCTCCGAGATGGGAGCCAGGAAGCCGTCTCCTCCTGTCTGATGTATGCCGTGGCCGCATAGCAGTGATTATCTGCAGCAAAGGAGAGCACCGGCCACCACAGGTAACAGGCCGGTCCCCGCAGCTCTTAGTCTCCCATGCTGGGCCCCCAGCAATGCAGCCGAGATGCTGCAGGAGGCACTGAGCTATGTGATCACCCCCCCCCCCCTGAGGGTTCTGCCAACGGCGGATATTCCTCCTAAACCACTGGGTTATGGACAGGGGCCTGGGGGGGGGGGCAGCGGAGCTACCTAGTCCTGGGAGCCATAGCAGGACCCCAGTGCTCCAGAAGACAAGGCAGGTGGGAGAGAACCCACCCCGCCCCCGCTGTGCTCCCTCAAGCAGCCCTCTAACCTGATTGTCAGGGACCGGTGTGACCAGAAATGTGTGGACCGCACGAAACGCAGGTGAAGTGTAAATAATGCGATTTATTATAGGATAAATGACCAAGAAAACGCACCTCCAATATAGCGAAAAACAAGCAGTAAATAAACCAACAATGAACACAATAAACAGACAAATCCAATATCTACAGCGCCAGGGATATCCAAATCACAAAGGTGCCGGAGCCGGGGTCATACACAGGAGATCAACAGGGGGGAGCTGACAGGACAGGGAAAGGGAGTCAGGAGCCGGACTGAGCGGGCAGGAAGGGTGCAGAGTCAGGAGCCGGACTGAGCGGGCAGGAAGGGTGCAGAGTCAGGAGCCGGACTGAGCGGGCAGGAAGGGTGCAGGCTGCAGGGTCAGAGTCCAGGGTCAGGAGATGGGAAGCTTCAGGAACACAGATCAGAGGCACAAGGAGACCAAGGCAGAGAATCCCAGTGTTTCCCAGGTTTAAATATAAGGTGATGCCTGATTGCAGGGGATAAAGTCAGCACCTGACTGCCCAGAGACACCTGCTGGTGGACACCGGAACTGCAGCACCACCAGGTGAAATCTTTACCGACCGTCAGCCTCCGACTGCTGAGGGACACCCGCTGGTGGACACCGGAACTGCAGCCCATAGATCTGGGAGCTACAGTGCCACCAACAGGTGAACCCATTCCTGACACCGCCTGCAGCCACTCACTGCCATCACAGCCGACACCGCCTGCAGCTGGGACAATAAAATATCCAATGCACTCGGTGCTGTGCTTTCTGTGCCCAGCATGCTTTCCTCTAACTGAAGACCCGAGACCCTCCCACCGATCTCCCCTATGAGCAGCCCCACTTGTTACCGCCCCCTCCACCAATCATATAAACTGCCCAGAAACCCCCTCCCCATACCCAACCCCTTCTAACCCCCGACCCTGCGTTCATTCCTTTCCTTTAACCACCTCCCCCGCCATTGTTCACCCCGACG
>BLSH010361058.1:11321-22433 GCA_018402905.1 Glandirana rugosa | reverse complement strand
AGAAAGGGAGAAAGGGAGAATGAGAAAATGATAAAAAGAGAGAATGAGATAAAGAAAGAAAAAGAGAATGAGCGAAAGAGAGAATTAGAGAAAAAGGTAATGAGAGAAAGAAAGAATTAGAGAATGATAGAATATGAGAGAGAAAGAGAGAATGAGAGAATGAGTGCAAGAGAGAATGAGAGAACGAGAGAATGAGCTATTGAGAGTAAGAGAGAATGAGAGAATGGTAGAATGAGAGAAAGATAGAATGAGAGAATGAGAGAAAGAAAGAGAGAATGAAAGAATGAGAAAAAGAGGAAATGAGAGAAAGAGTGAATGAGAGAACGAGAGAAAGAGAGAACGAGAGAATGAGAGAATAGGGAATGAGAGAAAGAGCAAATGAGGGCAAGAGAGAAAGAGAATTAGAGAATGAGAGAAGAATAGAAATGGAGTAAGGCAGAATGAGAGAAAGAGAGAAAGAAAAAAAGAGAGAATGAGAGAAAGAGAGAAAGGGAGAATGAGAGAAAGAGAAAATGAGAGAAAGAGAGAATAAGATAAACAGAGAAAAAGAGAATGAGAGAAAGAGAGAATGAGAGAAAGAGAAAATGAGGGAAAGAGAGAACGAGAGAATGAGAGAAAGAGGGAATGAGAGAACGAGAGAAAGAGAGAACAAGAGAATGAGAGAATGTGTGAGAGAGAGAAAGAGAATAAGAGAATGAGAGAATGAGGGAAAGAGAGAATGAGAGAAAGAGAGTGAGAGAATGAGAGAAAGAGAGAATGAGAGATTGAGAGAAAAGGGAATGAGAGAATGTGAAATAATAGAAAGAGAGATTGAGAGAAAGAAGGAAGAAAATAAACTGACAAAAAGAGAATGAGAGAAATAGGGAATGAGAGAAAGAGAGAAAGAGAGGAGAGAAAGAGAGAATGAAAGGAGGGAAGGAGAGAAAGAGTGAATGAGAAAAAGAGAGAAGGAGGGAAGAAGAGAAAGAGTGAATGAGAGAATGAGAGGAAGAGAGAATGATAAAAATAGGGAATGAGAGAAAGAGCAAATGAGAGCAAGAGAGGAAGAGAATTAGAGAATGAGAAAAAGAGAGAATGAGAGAAAGAGAGAACGAGAGAAAGGGAGAATGAGAGAATGAGAGAACGAGAGAAAGGGAGAAAGGGTGGATAAGAGAAAGAGAGAAATGAGAGAAAGAGAGAAATGAGAGAAAGAGAGAATGAGAGAATAAGAGAAAGAGAGAAAGGGAGAATGAGAAAATTATAGAAAGAGAAAATGAGAGAAAGAGAGAATAAGATAAACAGAAAAAAGGAGAATGAGAGAAAGAGGGAATGAGAGAAAGAGTGAATGAGGGAAAGAGAATGAGAATGAGAGAAAGAGAGAATGAGAGAAAGAGGAAATGAGAGAATGAGAGAAGGAGAGAAAAAGAGAATGAGCGAAAGAGAGAAAGAGAGAACGAGAGAATGAGTGGTTGAGAGTAAGAGAGAATGAGAGAATGGGAGAATGAGAAAAAGAGAATGAAAGAATGAGAGAAAGAGGAAATGAGAGAAAGAGAGAATGAGAGAATGAGAGAATGAGAGAAAGAGAGAAAGAGAGAAAGAGAGAAAGAGAGAAAGAGAGAAAGAGAGAAAGAGAGAATGAGAGAATGAGAGAATGAGAGAAAGAGAGAATGAGAGAAAGAGAGAATGAGAGAAAAAGGTAATGAGAGAAAGAGAGAATTAGAGAATGATAGAATATGAGAGAGAAAGAGAGAATGAGAGAATGAGAGAACGAGAGAAAGAGAGAATGAGCGATTGAGAGTAAGAGAGAATGAGAGAATGGTAGAATGAGAGAAAGATAGAATGAGAGAATGAGAGAAAGAAAGAGAGAATGAAAGAAAGAGGAAATGAGAAAAAGAGTGAATGAGAGAATTAGAGAAAGAGGAAATGAGAGAACGAGAGAATGAGAGAAGGTGGGAAGGAGAGAAAGAGAGAAAGGAGAATGAGAAAATGATAAAAAGAGAGAATGAGCGAAAGAGAAAATGAGAGAAAAAGGGAATGAGAGAAAGAGAGAATGAGAGAATCAGTGAATGAGAGTAAGAGAGAAGGGGCTAATGAGAGAAAGATAGAATGAGAGAAAGTAAGAGAGAATGAAAGAATGAGAGAAAGAGGAAATGAGAGAAAAGAAAGAATGAGAGAATGCGAGAGAGAAAGAGAGAATGAGAGAAAGAGAGAATGAGAGAAAGAGAGAATTAGAGAATGAGAGAAAGAGAGAATGAGAGAATGAGAAAATGAGAGAAAGAGTGAATGAAAGAAAGAGAAAATGAGAGAATGAGAGAATGTGTGAGAGAGAGAAAGAGAGAAAGAGAATAAGAGAATGAGAGAAAGAAAGAATGAGAGAAAGAGCCAAATAGAGAATGAGCAAATGAGAGCAAGAGAGAAAGAGAATTAGAGAATGAGAGAATGAGACAAGAGAGAATGAGAGAATTAGAGAATGAGATAAAGAGAGAATGAGAGAATGAGAGAATGAGAGAACGAGAGAAAGGGAGAATGAGAGAATGAGAGAAAGAGAAAATGAGAGAAAGAGAGTGAGAGAATGAGAGAAAGAGGGAAAGAGAGAATGAAAGAGACAAATAGAGAATGAGAGAAAGAGAAAATGAGAGAAAGAGTGAATGAGAGAATGAGAGAAAGAGAGAACGAAAGAATGAGAGAATGAGCAAATGAGAGCAAGAGAGAAAGAGAATTAGAGAATGAGAGAAAGAGAGAATGAGAGAATGAGCAAATGAGAGCAAGAGAGAAAGAGAATTAGAGAATGAGAGAAAGAGAGAATGAGAGAAAGAGAAAATGATAGAAATAGAGATTGAGAGAAAGAGAGAATACGATAAACAGAGAAAAAGAGAATGAGGGAATGAGAGAAAAAAGTGAATGAGAGAAAGAAAATGAGAGAAAGAGAGAAAGACATAAAGAGAGAATGAGAGAAAGAGGAAATGAGAGAATGAGAGAATGAGAGAAAGAGAGAAAGAGAGGAGAGAAAGAGAGAATGAGAAAATGAGAGAAATAGAATGAGAGAAAGAGAGAATGAGAGGAGGGAAGGAGAGAAAGAGTGAATGAGAGAATGAGAGAAAGAGAGAACTAGAGAAAGAGGAAATGAGAGAACGAGAGAATGAGAGAATGAGAGAAGGAGGGAAGGAGAGAAAGGAATATGATAAAATGAGAAAATGAGAGAATGATATAAAGAGAGAAAAAGAGAATGAGAGAAAGAAGGAATGAGAGAAAAAGGGAATGAGAGAAAGAGAGAATGAGAGAATGAGTGATTGAGAGTAAGAGAGAACGAGAGAATGGGAGAATGAGAGAAAGATAGAATGACAGAAAGAAAGAGAGAATGAAAGAATGAGAGAAAGAGAGAATGAGAGAAAGAGAGAAAGAGAGAATGAGAGAAAGAAAGAATGAGAGAAAGAGAATTAGAGAATGAGAAAAAGAGAGAATGAGAGGAGGGAATGAGAGAAAGAGACAATTAAAGAATGATAGAATGAGAGAATTAGAGTATGAGAGAAAGAGAGAAAGAGAGAATGAGATAATGAGAGAATGAGAGAACGAGAGAAAGGGAGAATGAGAGAATGAGAGAAAGAGAAAAATGAGAGAAAGAGAGAATAAGATAAACAGAGAAAAAGAGAATGAGAGAAATAGAGAATTAGAGAAAGAGGGAATGAGAGAAAGAGCGAATGAAAGAAATAGAAAATGAGAGAATGAGAGAAAGAGGGAATGAGAGAACGAGCGAAAGAGAGAATGAGAGAATGTGTGAGAGAGAAAGAGAATAAGAGAATGAGAGAAAGAGTGAATGAGAGAATAAGAGAAAGAGAGAACGAGAGAATGAGAGAATGAGGGAAAGAGAGAATGAAAGAAAGAGAAAATGAGAGAATGAGAGAAAGAGGTAATGAGAGAACGAGAGAAAGAGAGAATGAGAGAACAAGAGAATGAGAGAATGTGTGAGAGAGAGAAAGAGAATCAGAGAATGAGACATGGGAGAAAGAGACAAATAGAGAATGAGAGAAAGAGGAAATGAGAATGAAAGAAAGAGAGAATGAGAGAATGAGCGATAGAGAGTAAGAGAGAAGGAAGGAAAGAGAATGAAAGAATGAGAGAAAGAGGAAATGAGAGAAATAGCGAATGAGCGAAAGAGAGAATGAGAGAAAAGGGAATGAGAGAAAGAGAGAATTAGAGAATGATAGAATATGAGAAAGAGAGAATGAGAGAATGAGTGTAAGAGAGAATGAGAGAACGAGAGAATGAGCGATTGAGAGTAAGAGAGAATGAGAGAATGGTAGAATGAGATAAAGATAGAATGAGAGAATGAGAGAAAGAAAGAGCATGGGAGAATGAGAGAAAGAGAGAAGGAGAGAAAGAAAGAATGCGAGAGAGAATGAGAGAAGGAGGGAAGGAGGTAAAGAGAAAGGGAGAATGAGAAAATGATAAAAGGAGAGAATGAGATTAAGAAAGAAATAGAGAATGAAAGAAAGAGAAAATGAGAGAATGGGCGATAGAGAGTAAGAGAGAATGAGAGAATGGTAGAATGAGAGAAAGATAGAATGAAGAATGAGAGAAAGAGCAAATGAGAGCAAAAGAGAAAAAGAATTAGAGAATGAGAGAAAGTGAGAAAGCGAGAAGGAGAGAATGAGATAAAGAGATAATTATAGAATGATAGAATGAGAAAATTAGAGAATGAGAGAAAGAGAGAAAGAGGGAATGAGAGAAAGAGAAAAATAAGATAAACAGAGAAAAAGAGAATGATAGAAAGAGATTGAGAGAAAGAGGGAATGAGAGAAAGAGCGAATGAGAGAATGAGAGAAAGAGAGAATGGGAGAAAGACGGAATGAAAGTAAGAGAGAATGAGAGAATGAGCAAATGAGAGCAAGAGAGAAAGAGAATTATAGAATGATATAATGAGAGAATTAGAGAATGAGAGAAAGAGAGAATGAGAGAAAGAGAGAAGGAAAGAATGAGAGAAAGAGAGAAGGAAAGAATGAGAGAAAGAGAGAATGAGAGAAAGAGATAATGAGAGAATGAGAGAACGAGAGAAAGAGAATGAGAGAATGAGACAAAGAGAGAATGAGAGAATTAGAGAATGAGTGATAGAGAGAATGAGACAAATAGAAAATGAGATAATTAGAGAAAGAGAAAGAGATAATGAGAGAACAAGAGAAAGGGAGAATGAGAGAAAGAGAGAATGAGAGAAAGGGAGAATGAGAGAATGAGAAAACGATAGAGAGAAAGATTGAGAGAAAGAGAGAATAAGATAAACAGAGAAAAAGAGAATGAGAGAAAGCGGGAATGAGAGAAAGAGTGAATGAGAGAAAGAGGGAATGAAAGAAAGAGAGAATGAAAGAATGAGGAAATGAGAGCAAAAGAGAAAGAGAGAAAGAGAATTAGAGAATGAGAGAATGAGACAAAGAGAGAATGAGAGAATTAGAGAATGAGAGAACAAGAGAATGTTTGTGAGAGAGAAAGAGAATAAGAGAATGAGAGAAAGAGAGAATGAGAGAAAGAGGGAATGAGAGAACGAGAGAAAGAGAGAACGAGAGAATGAGAGAAAGAGGGAGTGAGAGAATGAGAGAAAGAGAGAATGAGAGAATGATGGAATGAGGGAAAGAGAGAATGAGAGAAAGAGAGAATGAGAGAATGAGAGAATGAGGGAATGAGGGAAAGAGAGAATGAGAGAAAGAGAGAATGAGAGAAAGGGAGAATGAGAGAAAGATAAAATGATAGAAAGAGAGATTGAGAGAAAGAGAAAATAAGATAAACAGAGAAAAAGAGAATGAGAGAAAGAGTGAATGAGAGAAAGAGTGAATGAGAGAAAGAGTGAATGAGAGAATGAGAGAAAGCGAAAGAGAGAATGAGAGGAGAGAAAGAGAGATTGAGAGTAAGAGAGAAAGAGAGAATGAGAGAAAGAGGAAAAGAGAGAACGAGAGAATGAGAGAACGATAGAATGTGTGTGAGAGAGAAAGAGAATAAGAGAATGAGAGAAAGAGAGTGAGAGAACGAGAGAATGAGAAAAAGAGGGAATGAAAGAAAGAGAATGAGAGAATGAGACAAAGAGAGAATGAGAGAATTAGAGAATGAGAGAAAGAGAGAAAGAGAGAAAGAGAGAAAGAGAGAATGAGAGAATGAGAGAAAGAGAAAAAGAGAGAAAGACATAAAGAGAAAATGAGAGAAAGAGGAAATGAGCGAATGAAAGAAAGAGAGAATGAGAGAAAGAGAGAAGGAGATAATTATAGAATGATAGAATGAGAAAATTAGAGAATGAGAGAAAGAGAGAATGAGAGAAAGAAAGAATGAGAGAAAGAGAGAATGAGAGAAAGAGATAATGAGAGAATGAGAGAATGAGAGAACGAGAGAAAGGGAGAGTGGGAGAATGAGAGAAAGAGAAAATGAGAGAAAGAGAGAATAAGATAAAGAGAGAAAAAGAGAAAGAGGGAATGAGAGAAAGAGCGAGTGAAAGAATGAGAGAACGAGAGAATGAGAGAAAGAGGGAATGAGAGAATGTGTGTGAGAGAAAAAAAGAGAAAGAGAATGAGAGAATGAGAGAAAGAGAGAATGAGAGAAAGAGGGAATGAAAGAAAGAGAGGATGAGCAAATGAGAGCAAGAGAGAAAGAGAATTAGAGAATGAGAGAATGAGCCAAATAGAAAATGAGATAATTAGAGAAAGAGAGAAAGAGATAATGAGAGAATGAGAAAATGATAGAAAGAGAGATTGAGAGAAAGAGAGAATAAGATAAAAAGAGAAAAGGAGAATGAGAGAAAGAGAGAATGAGAGAACGAGAGAAAGAGAGAACGAGAGAAAGAGGGAAAGAGAGAAGGAGAGAAAGAGAGAATGAGGGAATGAGGTAAAGAGAGAATGAGAGAAAGAGAGAATGAGAGAAAGGGAGAATGAGAGAAAGATAAAATGATAGAAAGAGAGATTGAGAGAAAGAGAAAATAAGATAAAAAAAGAAAAAGAGAATGAGAGAAAGAGGGAATGAGAGAAAGAGTGAATGAGAGAAAGCGAATGAGAGAAAGAGAGAATGAGAGGAGAGAAAGAGAGATTGAGAGTAAGAGAGTAAGAGAGAAAGAGAGAATGAGAGAAAGAGGAAAAGAGAGTACGAGAGAATGAGAGAACGATAGAATGTGTGTGAGAGAGAAAGAGAATAAGAGAATGAGAGAAAGAGAGTGAGAGAACGAGAAAATGAGAGAAAGACATAAAGAGAGAATGAGAGAAAGAGAGAAAGAGGAAATGAGAGAATGAGAGAAAGAGAGAATGAAAGAAAGAGAGAATTATAGAATGATAGAATGAGAGAATTAGAGAATGAGAGAAAGAGAGAAAGAGATAAAGAGAGAAAGAATAAGAGAAAGAGAGAATTGGAGGAAGAGAGAATGAGAGAAAGAGATAATGAGAGAATGAGAGAACGAGAGAAAGGGAGAATGAGGGAATGAGAGAAAGACAAAATGAGAGAAAGAGAGAATAAGAGAAAGAGAGAATAAGATACACAGAGAAAAAGAGAATGAGAGAAAGAGGGAATGAGAGAATGAGAGAATGTGTGAGAGAGAGAAAAAGAATGAGAGAATGAGGGAAAGAGAAAATGAGAGAAAAAGACAAAGAGAGAATGAGAGAATTAGAGATCGAGAGAAAGTGAGAATGAGAGAATGAGAAAATGATAGAAAGAGAGATTGAGAGAAAGAGAGAATAAGATAAACCGAGAAAAAGAGAATGAGAGAAAGAAGTAATGAGAGGAAGAGGTAATGATAGAAAGAGTTAATAAGAGAATGAGAGAAAGAGTGAATAAGAGAATGAGAGAAAGAGAAAGAGAGAATGAGAGAATGAGCAAATGAGAGCAAGAGAGAGGCAGAAAAAGAGAGAATGAGAAAATTAGAGAAATAGAATGAGAGAGAGAATCAGAGAAAGAGAGAATGATAGAATGAGAGGAGGGAAGGAGAGAAAGAGAGATATATAGAATGATAGAATGAGAGAATTAGAGAATGAGAGAAAGAGATAAAGAGAGAAAAAATAAGAAAAAGAGAGAATGGGAGGAAGAGATAATAAGATAAACAGAGTTAAAGAGAATGAGAGAAAGAGACAATTAGAGAAAGAGGGAATGAGAGAAAGAGCGAATGAGAGAAAGAGAGTACGAGAGAATGAGAGAAAGAGGGAATGAGAGAACGAGAGAAAGAGAGAATGAGAGAATGAGAGAATGTGTGTGAGAGAGAAAAAGAGAATAAGAGAATGAGAGAATGAGGGAAAGAGAGAATGAGAGAAAAAGACAAAGAGAGAATGAGAGAAAGAGTGAATGAGCAAATGAGAGCAAGAGAGAAAGAGAATGAGAGAATGAGAAAAAGAGAGAATGAGAGGAGAGAATGAGAGAAAGGGAGAATGAGAGAATGAGAAATGATAGAATGAGAGATTGAGAGAAAGAGAGAATAAGATAAACCGATAAAAAGAGAATGAGAGAAAGAGGTAATATGAGAAAGAGTGAATGAGAGAAAGAGAAAGAGAGAAAGAGAGAATGAGATAAAGAGAGAAAGAGAATGAGAGAAAAAGAGAATGAGAGGAGAGAAAGAGAGAATGAGAAAAAGAGAGAATGAGAGAAAGAGAAAATGAGAGAACGAGAGAATGAAAGGGAATGAGAGAGGGAGGGAAGGAGAGAAAAAGAGAAAGGAGTATGAGAAAATGATAAAAAGAGAGAATGAGATAAAGAGAGAAAAAGAGAATGAGCGAAAGAGAGAATGAGAGAAAAAGGGAATGAGAGAAAGAGAGAATGAGTGATTGAGAGTAAGAGAGAATGAGAGCATGGGAGAATGAGAGAAAGAGAGAAGGAGAGAAAGGGAGAATGAGAAAAAGATAAAAGGAGAGAATGAGATAAAGAAAGAAATAGAGAATGGAAGAAAGAGAGAATGAGAGAATGAGCGATAGAGAGTAAGAGAGAATGAGAGAATGGTAGAATGAAAGAAAGATAGAATGAGAGAATGAGAGAAAGAAGGAGAGAATGAAAGAATGAGAGAAAGAGCAAATGAGAGCAAAAGAGAAAAAGAATTAGAGAATGAAAGTGAGAAAGCGAGAAGGAGAGAATGAGATAAAGAGATAATTATAGAATGATAGAATGAGAAAATTAGGGAATGAGAGAAAGAGATAATGATAGAACGAGAGAAAGGGAGAATGTGGGAATGAGAGAAAGAGAAAATGAGAGAAAGAAAGAATAAGATAAACAGAGAAAAAGAGAATGATAGAAAGAGAATAAGAGAATGAGAGAATGAGGGAAAGAGAGAATTAGAGAATGAGAGAAAGAGAGAATGAAAGAAAGAGAGAATGAGAGAATGAGAGAATGTGTGTGAGAGAGAAAAAGAGAAAGAGAGGAGGGAATTAGAGAAAGAGATAATGAGAGAAAGAGAAAATGAGAGAAAGAGAGAATTATAGAATGATAGAATGAGAGAATTAGAGAATGGGAGAATGAGAGAAAGAGAGAAAGAGAGAAAGAGAGAAATCGAGAAAGAGAGAAAGAGAAAATGAGAGAATGAGAGAACGAGAGAATGAGAGAATTAGAGAATAAGAGAATGAGAGAATGTGTGAGACAGAGAAAAAGAGAAAGAGAATGAGAGAATGAGGGAAAGAGAGAATGAGAGAAAGAGACAAAGAGAGAATGAGAGAAAGAGGGAATGAGAGAAAGAGTGAATGAGAGAATGAGAGAAAGAGGGAATGAGAGAAAGAGTGAATGAGAGAATGAGAGAAAGAGAGAACGAGGGAATGAAAGAAAGAGAGAATGAGAGAATGAGCAAATGAGAGCAAGAGAGAAAGCGAATTAGAGAATGTGAGAATAAGACAAATAGAAAATGAGATAATTAGAGAATGAGAGAAAGAGATAATAAGAGAACGAGACAAAGGGAGAGAGGGACAATGAGAGAATGAGAGAAAGGGAGAATGAGAGAAAGGGAGAATGAGAAAATTAAAAAAAATTAAAAAAAAAAGAGAATGAGAGAAAGAGAGAATGAGAGAAAGAGGAAATGAGAAAAAAAGAAAATGAGAGAAATTTCGAATGAGAGAATGAGAGAAAGAGAGAACGAGAGAATGAGAGAAAGAGGGAATGAGAAAACGACAGAATGAGAGAATGTGTGAGAGAGAGAAAGAGAATAAGAAAATGAGAGAATGAGAAAAAGAGAGAAAGAGAGTGAGAGGATGAGAGAAAGAGAAAATGAGAGAAAGAGAGAATAAGATAAACAGAGAAAAAAAGAATGAGAGAAAGAGAGAAAGAGAGCATGAGAGAAAGAGGGAATGAGAGAAAGAGAAAATGAGAGAGAGAGAATGAGAGAAAGAGGGAATGAGAGAACGAGAGAAAGAGCGAATTAGAGAACAAGAGAATGAGAGAATGTATGAGACAGAGAATGACAGAAAGAGAGTGAGAGAATGAGAGCAAGAGAGAATGAGATAAACAGAGAAAAAAAGAATGAGAGAAAGAGAGCATGAGAGAAAGAGGGAATGAGAGAAAGAGAAAATGAGAGAAAGAGACAAAGAGAGAACGAGAGAAAGAGATAATGAGAGAAAGAGAGAATGAGAGAACGAGGGAATGAAAGAAAGAGAAAATGAGAGAATGAGCAAATGAGAGCAAGAGAGAAAGAGAATTAGAGAATGAGAGAATAAGACAAATAGAAAATGAGATAATTAGAGAATGAGAGAAAGAGAGAATGAGAGAAAGAGGAAATGAGAGAAAAAGGAAATGACAGAAATAGTGAATGAGAGAATAAGAGAAAGAGAGAACGAGAGAATGAGAGAATGTGTGAGAGAGAGAAAGAGAGAAAGAGAATAAGAAAATGAGAGAATGAGAGAATGAGGGATAGAGAAAATGAGAGAAAGAGAGAATAAGATAAACATGAGAGAAGGAGAGAATGAGAGAAAGAGAGAATGAGAGAATGAGAAAGGGGGAATGAGAAAATGATAGAAAGAGAGATTGAGAGAAAGAGAGTATAAGATAAATAGAGAAAAGGAGAATGAGAGAAAGAGGAAATGAGAGAAATAGTGAATGAGAGAATAAGAGAATGAGAGAAAGCGAATGAGAGAAATAGAGAAGGAGAGAAGAAAGAGAGTAAGAGAATAAGAGAGTAAGTGATAAAGAGAGTAAAGGAGAAAGAGAGTAAGA
>BLSH010360998.1:283198-304543 GCA_018402905.1 Glandirana rugosa | reverse complement strand
CTTCCTCCCGTCACACACGTCCTTTCCTTACTGCACGCAGTGCCCTCCTTCCTGCACACACTGCCCTCCTTCCTGTACTCACTGCCCTCCTTCCTGCACACGGTGCCCTCCTCCCTGCACACACTGCCCTCCTCCCTGCACACAGTGCCCTCCTTCCTGCACACAGTGCCCTCCTTCCTAAACACACTGCCCTCCTTCCTGCACACATTGCCCTCCTTCCTAAACACAGTGCCCTCCTTCCTAAACACAGTGCCCTCCTTCCTAAACACAGTGCCCTCCTTCCTGAACACACTGCCTTCCTTCCTCCACACAATGCCATCCTTCCTAAACAAATTGCCCTCCTTCCTAAACACACTGCCCTCTTTCCTGCACACACTGCCCCCTTTTAGCATTTCACCCCCTTCCTGTACACACTGCCCCCCCCCCTCCTTCCCCCTGTAAAGGGGATTATAAAGGGATGTCACTAGAAGTTGATCATCACTACCAGAAGATGAGGGGACGGGGTCATGAGAAAAAAAATGTATGTGGAGTGAATTACTGGAGATTACTTCCTGTGTGCCGGGGTGTGGAATGGACAAAGAGCTGCAGGAGGCTGACGTGATGAATGTCAAAAGCAAGCTCATGAGGCGTGGCCTAGCAAGTGACACATGGGGTGGATGATCATAATTTACCAGTGATTAGAAATCTGTGATTATAGGGGAGTGGTAGCTGAGAGTTCTCTTATCAGCACCGGTTGCTGGAGCGTGCATTATTGCATCCTGCACCAGGACTTGCTGTGGTCTTCGGAAAACTAGGATGATGCTAGTGCTGGACATGGTCAGAGAGTAGGGAAACCAGTGGCAGTGCACCCCCCAGGCAGTGGATAAGGAAATGAAGTGGCGTTCACTGTAGATACAATAAACTCCCAGCACTGATCAAAATATGTATAGGCCACTATGATAAATATAAAATCACATAACCAAACAGGAAAAAATGTAGGTATATTGCCAAAATATCCACAAGACGGTACCAATGCTCACATTAAAAACAATGATAAAGCTTGCATCAATCAGTGATAATACAGGGATGACTCGATGTAATATCAATCAATGCATATAAGTGTATAAATTAACCACTTGCTTACTGGGCACTTAAACCCCCCCTCCTGCCTAGACCAATTTTTGGCTTGCGGCGCTGTCGCATTTTGAATGACAATTGCGCGGTCGTGCGACATTGTACCCAAACAAAATTGTTATCATTTTTTCCCCACAAGTAGAGATTTCTTTTGGTGGTATTTGATCACCGAAAAACCAAAAAGTGTAGCGCTAATAAAATTGATTACAATGTGGTGAACATATAGAATAGTGAGTCCATATAGATGTATATAAAATTAATCCAAAATTCGTGAAACTGAAACAAGTTCATGTGTGAATATATATAACATCCTTCACCCCTTTGGGGCACCCGACACTGTGACTTTTGGTTCTGGTAAACGTGATACACCCGTCGTGCACTGTGCCCTTCCACCAGGTAAGTAAAATGTACTCTTACCAGAAATAAGAGGAGTTGGCGCATAGAAACTGGTCTAAAAAGGATCATACAGGTAGACCTCACTGTATGGTTCCAATTCCAACGTTTGCCAAGAACTTTTATAGATCCACAGCCAGATACCCGCCAGATACCAGGGAACAATATCCACCGGATAGCAGTGTGCCATATACTGCAATTCTGGTCTATAATCCTCTATTTATATCATTTATATGTATTTGATCACCTTTTATTTTTTGCGCTATAAACAAACAAAGAGCGACGATTTTGAAAAAAGAACAATATTTTTTACTTTTTGCTATAATACAAATCCAAAAAAAAAATATAAAAAAAAAATCATTCATCAGTTTAAGCCAATAGATATAGTTCTACATATTTTTGGTAAAAAAAAAAAAAAAAATCGCAGTCGGCGTATATTGATTGGTTTGCGCAAAAGTTATCATGTCTACAAACTATGGGAATTGATTTATGGCATTTTTATTATTATTATTTTATTTATTTTTTTACTAGTAATGGCGGCGATCTGCCATTTTTATCGGGACTGCCATATTGCAGCGGACATGTCGGACATTTTTGACATTTTTTTGGGACCAATGACATTTATGCAGCAATCAGAAATTTAAATATCCACTGATTACTGTATAAATGTCATTGGCAGTGAATGGGGTTAACACTAAGGGGGCAGTGAGGGGGTTAACTGTGTTCCCTGTATGTGTTCTAACTGGGGGGGGGGATGGGCTGACAGGGACATAACAGATCACAGGGATCAGTAGATCTGTTATGTCCCCCTTCACAGAACAGAGAACCACCGTGTTTACATTCTGCCGCTCTAACAGAGGATCGCAGGTCTCCGGCGGACATCAAGTCCACCCGACCCGCGGCAATTCAGATCCGCACTGTAGCCATCTTTTGGCTATAGCGTGGATCTGTACTGGTTAAATATTCTAAATAATGCAAACTGTATAAAGTGATTCAACTCTCATAAGGTGCTAGTGCAAAAACATCTTCAAAATAAGAAATTCATATGGAATGTATATAAAGATGACTGAGATAAAAATGATGGTGTCATAACAGTTCATGAAAAAAAAAATCACAATATTGTGCAACAATGATAAAGCGCAAAGATAAATGCAAAAAATGATGAATAAAGTACAATAATATTATGATCAAGCAATAGATGTAATTAGGAAAAATATAGCAATCACACAATGGAGGAGGCTCTGTGAAGTGACCAGAAGTCAGCTGTTATTATTTACTAAAAGGCTTGACCTGGAGGTGAGAGGCTGGGGGGTTCTGTTGGTAGCTAGCAGGCTGCGTCCTTCCTTTCTCTCCCCCTTCCTGTGTAAGGTGGATATGATGTCCTGCTGATTCATCTTGATTAACTTTTCAGCAATTTATTTTTGCACCTTATTATTTCTTACCTGAAGACTGCATCTCTTTGCACACTGTGTGTTTGCACATCTATTGCTTGATCATAATATTTTTGTACTTTATTCATCATTGTTTGCACTTATTTTTGCACTTTATCTTTGTTGCACAATATTGTGATTTTTTTTTCATGAACTGTTATGACACCATCATTTTTATCTCAGTCATCTTTATATAATTCCATATGAATTTCTTATTTTGAAGATGTTTTTGCACAAGCACTTTATGAGAGTTGAATCACTTTATACAGTTTGCATTATTTAGAATATTTAATTTATACACTTTTATGCATTGGTTAATTATGCAGCAATCACCAGTATCAGTGAGGAACATTGGTGACATCTTGTGGATTTATTTAATATTACATTGAGTGATCCTTGTATTATAACTGACGCAACCTTTATCATTGTTTTTAATGTGAGCATCGGTGCCATCTTGTGGATATTTTGGCAATATACCTACATTTTTTCCTGTTTGGCTATACCAGTGGTTCTCAACTCCAGTCCAGGGTTGCCCACCGCCAGTAAATTTACTGACAGTTTGTCAAAATCAGTGATTTTTACAGCGGTCTATAAATATCAGGGTCTGATAATTTGTTGTGCTGTGCTGACTTTTTAAGTGTAAACCAGGCAAATTACTTCATATGGGTATTGTCAGTGTTTCTATGTTGTGTTTAAATATTAATTGTCTTATTCATAAGTTCTTCAGTTTATAGTCCTTATAAAAAGATTATAGCAATGTGATCGGTTGTGTAACCATACAATGTCCATCCACAAATGGCCGCCTCCACAAGGGAATTAAAAGCAAAATCCAGCAGGAGCTACAGATTATAAAAGAGAAGAGAGGCGCCTCTAAGTGTAGCAATGTGGTTACATTTAACCACTTCAGCCCCGGAAGGATTTCACACTGTAGGACCAGAGCACTTTTTGAAATTCGGCGCTGCATCGCTTTAACTGACAATTGCGCGGTCGTGCGACGTTGTACCCAAATGAAATTTGCGTCCTCTTTTTCCCCACAAATAGAGCTTTCTTGTGGTGGTATTTGATCACCGCTGCGTCATTTCTGATCACCGCTATAAACAAAAGAAGAGCGAAAATTTTGCAAAAATAAACTAAATTTCTTAGTTTTTGCTAAAATACAAATCCAAAAAAAAATATATATATATATATAAAAAAAAAATTGTTTTCCATCGGTTTTGGCCAATTTATATTCTTCCTCATAATTTTGGTGAAAAAAATTGCATTTGGCGTTTATTGATTGGTTTGCGCAAAAGTTGCCGCGTTTACGGATGATGAGAATTAATTGATGGTGGTTTTATTATTTTTTACTAGTAATGGCGGCAATCTGTGATTTTTAGCGGTACTGCGATGTTGGGGCGGACATGTCAGACCATTTTGACACTTTTTTGGGACCATTGGCATTTATACAGCGATCAGTGCTATAAAAATGCCCTGATTACTGTGTAAATGCCATTGGCAGTGAAGGGGTTAACCTGCAGGGGGCGCTCTAAGGGTTAACTGTGTTCCCTGGGCGTGTTCTAATTGTATGTGGGCTGCCCTGACTGGGGAAAGGGGATGATCACAGCTTCCATATAGAGGAAGGCTGTGATCACAGCCCTTCCCCCTCTAACATAACGGAGATCCGTGTTTACTTACACGGACGTCCGTTCTCTCACTACGGGGGGGGGGGGGGCATGGCGGGTAGCCGGCGGCGATCGAGTCCGCCCTACCCGCTCCCTGGCCCCCCCGGCCCCCCGGACACTGTGAGCGTGCAAGCGTGCCTCCGGCGGCACGCGCGCGCTCACAGCACTAGTTATCGCAGCTGCCGTCGTATGACGGCGGTTTGCGATAAGGAGCCACTCTGTCGCCGTCAGACTGCGGTTGGCGGTTGGCAAGTGGTTAATGAATGTACAACATTTAGAAACCCACATGGTTGATGATTGAAAGAGGCACATCTAAGTGTGCAGGCACCCAGGGTAAAGCTGTCCACATAGACCGTCTCTCTTCTCTTTTATACTCAGATTTGATGTGACACTACTTGTATATCAAGACATCGCTTGTATATCAAGTCAAAATATATAATAAAAAAAAATTCTTGTCTTGCAAAACACTCTCAAACCAAGGTTTTACTGTATGTGATTTTATATTTATCATAGTGGCCTATACATATTTTGATCAGTGCTGGGAGTTTGTTTTATCTACAGTGAGCGCCACTTTATTTCCTTATCCCCTATAATTTTTACGGTTGATAGGTCAACTGATTGTTGTTGGCAGCTCTTATCTTAGTATTTATATTTTTTGGTTTGCGCATCAACTTCTATTATACTATTATACTTATCTAGTGCACCCTAGGCAGCTGCTTAGTTTGCCTAGTGGTAGGGCCTGCGCCTATAGTCTATTTTTCTAAAAATGATTCCTTACTGTGTTTTTCTGCCTCCATATACCATCCTCCGTAAGCTCCCAAACCTCACTTTTCCCGCCTCATTTCCCTTTGTTTGGAATGGGCAGTGCTCTATGCACACCACAAATCCCATTGTCCATAGTCCATCTCTGGCTACATTCCTACATACAGAGGAACCATAGAGAATAATGGTAGCCGCCCTCTAACAGGAAGTCAGACATAAAGCCTAAACATTTTTTTACCTTAATGAATTCCTTGCATTAGAGTAAAAAATGTTTAGGTGTCAGCATCCCCCCCTCACCTCACCTTTTACTTACCAGAGCCCTCATTCAATCCGGCGCTGTGCCCATCAGCAGCTCTTCTCTCCTCTCACTCCTAGGTTTCACAGGTTTTGCTGGGACACCGGGAACCATTGGCTCCCAGTGCTGTCAATCAAAGGCAGTGATGAGGGAGCGGTAGCGGGGATGAGTCCCACTGTCTGTGTCAATGGAGCAAGTACACATGAGTGCCCCCATGGGAAGTAGCTTCCCATGGGGGCACTGGACAGAGAGGAGGAGCCAGGAGTGACCTCATTGTCATGTTGAAGAAACCAGTGGCGAGATGATTGGAGCTTTGTGACATGGTGCATTATCCTGCTGGAAGGAGCCATCAGAAGATGGGGACACTGCAGTCATAAAGGGATGGACATGGTCAGCAACAATACTCAGGTAGGCCAATGCTCAATTGGTACTAAAGGACCCAAAGTGTGCCAAGAAAATATCCCCCACACCATTACACCACCACCACCAGCCTGAAGCGGTGATACAAGGCAGGATGGATCCATGCGCCAAATTCTAACTCCGCCATCTGAATGTCGCAGCTGAAAATCGAGAATCATCAGACCAGGCAACATTTTTCCAATCTTCTATTGTCCAATTTTGGTGATCCTGTGCCAATTGTAGCCTCAGTTTCCTGTTCTTAGCTGACAGGAGTGGCACCCGGTGTGGTCTTCTGCTGCTGTAGCCCCTCTGTTTCAAGGTTCGATGTGTTGTGCGTTCAGAGATGGCATTCTGCATACCTTGGGTATAACGAGTGGTTATTTGAGTTACTGCTGCCTTTCTATCATCTGGAACCAGTCTGCCCATTCTCCTCTGACATCAACAAGGCATTTTCCTCCACTCAACTGCCGCTCACTGGATATTTTCTCTTTTTCAGACAATTCTCTGTAAACCCGAGAGATGGTTGTGTGAGAAAATCCCAGTAGATCAGCAGTTTTTGAAATTCTCAGACCAACCGTCTGGCACCAACAACCATGCCGCGTTCAAAGTCTCTTAAAGTGTTGGTAAACCCAGGAGTCTGCAGTCACTATATCCGGTCTCCCACAGTACATAGAACATGGAAGCACAATTATTTTATTAAATAAAAACTGCTAAATACCTTTTCTCATCAGCAGTATATAGCAGTTTAGTGACTTCTATCAGTTCCTAGTATAGCTTGTAGGAGATTTGTATTACCCTGTGCTGGAAAAACCCCAATCCCCCTTCCATTGCCATGTGGCTTAACAAGGTTAGAAATACCAATACCTGCTACTTACCGCTCAAAATAAAAGAGAGAGAGATACAAAGACATGGACATACTGGACAGGGCTGGTGCAAGGATTTTTGACACCCTAGGCGAAACCTCATTTTGCTGCCCCCCTTTCGCTCCGTCCCTGACTCCACCCAGTTTGCCCTGTCCATGTATACAATGGAAGTGGTGGAGGTGGAGATTTTTGCAGCACCTCTCTACCTATTTCTTTAGCCGTGGTCCACAGGCCCGCACCTGTGCCTCTGGACCCGGCCTAAAGACAAATAATGGCAGCACTGGCTCGTTTCCTCATGCAAGCCGTGGTCCGCAGGTATATGGAAAGGTTGGGGTAGTATATGGACGGGGCTGGGCGCCCTGGGCGACAGTGCACCCTAGGCGGCTGCCTAGTCCGCCTAGTGGTAGAGCCGGCCCTGATACTGGAACATGGTCGTATATTCAAATGAAGGGAAGCCCCTCCTGGAGAGCTCCTCTGGGGATTGAGGTCCTCCCATCTCCATTACTGCTGCGCTCACGCATTTCATCACCCTGACTCCGCCCCCCCCTTCTTTTTTTTTTCCCCCACCGCCCATCCAACCTCCCCCTCTTCCTCTCCTCCTGTTTCGGCACCCTACTGGGTGACCCTATGCCTCTGTACTCTGGTTTCCTTCTTTCCAAAACCGCAGGGTGTCCCCCAGTGCATACTCGAGTATATGATGTACATGGTCATTGCCTCATCTTCTGAACTAAGAAACTCTTGTGGGTATTAGGGATGTTAAACTAATTTGTATCTCGTTTTATACTTTACTACCCGATTGATCTGGATTGCCTTTATAATAGGTGCAACACAGCACCCTTGGTTCCTTTGTTGTATTGTGTCCTGATGGATACTTTGCTGTTCTATATAAAAAAAAAAAAAGAATTAAAAAAAAAATGCTTGTAGGAAGAGTTTTCCTACTGCACTGAGCTGTCCTATCAGGATTCAGGACCCCTGACCCTGTGTCTGGACAATGCTGATTGGCCCTGTGCTGATCACATGCATTCTCCCAAGAAAAAAAAACTCTCTAGCAATACACGCCAAACTGAGCATGTGCAGCCTGACTCCACTAGCTTTGTCTTATCGGGAGATGGATTGGGGACTGTGGAAGAAGGGGAGGGTCAGAGAAGCAAGGATCCCCTTAGGTTAACCCCTTAGGTTCCACTGTGAGTATAACAAACATGCTTTACTGCATATACAGACTGATTTTACTATTGTGGGTTTAGTACACACTTTAAATCCCCTTTCTTCCCCATTCTGATGCTCACCTTGAGCTTCGCCAAGTCATCTTCACCACGTCTGGATGTCTAAATGCATGGAGTTGCTGCCATGTGATTGGCTGATTAGCAATTTGTGTTACCAAGCAATTGAACGGGTGTACCTAATAAAGTGGCCGGTGAGTGTATTATATTGTTCATTGATTTTCATAGCAGTAACCTCCTAATAGGATCATTTTGCTGTGTAGAGACAATAAGAACTGAGTGCTTTTGTACATTCTGCTGTTCATGAAAATTTTTAATGTACATCCGTGTATGGATAGCCTGTCCCTTGCATTTGTTCTTTGTGTGAATTGTTGTATATGAAAACCTTTCCTTTGTGTACTCAAAAATGATAGTGTACTGTGCGTTGCATTTTATTATTAGCGTTTATTAAACGCTCTCTGAAACGAATAAAATGCTCCAGAGGGTAAATGGTTAACGTGAAAAATGCAAATTATGTAACAGCTTCAATCAATGAAAAACAGGAAAGTATGAGGACATCTAGTGGCTACAAATAAAAATGTTTTACAAAGATTAGACCAAGCCTCTTTTTGGTTAAAACCGTTTTTGTTTTTTTTGCTATAAAATTACTTAGAAGCCCCAAACATTATATATTTTTTCTAACACCCTAGAGAATAAAATGGCGGTTGTTGCAAAACTTTACGTCACACCGTATTTGCGCAGCGGTCTTTCAAGTGCGATTTAAAAAAAAAAAATCAGTTTTTTGAGTTATAAAATAAGACAACAGTAAAATGAGGTCAATTTTTTTCCATATAGTGAAAGATAATGTTACGTCGAGCAACATGTCATGCTGCAAAATTGTGTCCGCTCGCGGAATGGCGACAAACTTTGCAATGTAAAAATCTCCATTGGCGACGTTTAAAAAATTCTACAGATTAGCAGTTTTGAGTTACAGAGGAGGACTAGTGCTAGAATTATTGCTCTCGCTCTAACGATCGCGGCAATACCTCATGTGTGGTTTGAACACCGTTTTCATATGTGGGCGGGACTTACGTATGCGTTCGAGCTCGCGGAGGCGGGGCACTTTAAAAAAAATTATATTTTTCAATTATTTATTTTACTTTTTACTTTTATACTGTTCTTTTTTTAAAAAAAAGAATTTGATCACTTTTATTCTTATTACAAGAAATGTAAACAATCCTTGTACTAGAAAAAGCATGACAGGACCTCTTAAATATGAGATCCGGGGTCAAAAAGACCTCACATCTCATATTTACAGTAAAATGCAAAAAAAAAAAAAAAAAATAATAATAATAATTTGAAAAAAAAGACAGTGCAAAAAAAAAAAAAAATGGGCCCTTTAAGATCATTGGACGGAAGTGACTTGTGACATCGCTTCCGCCCTGCAATGTTATGGAGCTGAGTGAACGGCTTCAGCCGCTCACTCGGCTCACGGACACTGGGGGGAGAGGAACCGATCATTTCCGCCGCTGCCGGCGGGTCCGGTAAGCGGCGGAGATGATCATAAACCGGCGGGAGGGGGGGCACCTCTCCCACCGTTGATAAAAGTGATATTGCGGTGAATCCGCTGCTGAGACCACTTTTATCTTGTGCAGAATCGCCAGCTGAAAAAAAAGATACTGGGGTTATGGTAGCTATCTGCTATCATAGCAACGGTATTCCACTTCAAACGGCCGCCGTATTGGACGGCGGGTGGTCTTGAAAAGGTTAAAGCGGTAGTAAACCCCCAAAGCTGTTTTTACCTACAGGTAAGTCTATAATAAGGCTTACCTGTAGGTAAAAGGAATATCTCCTAAACCTACATGGTTTAGGAGATATTCACCTTGCATGCAGCTAATGACATCAGTGGCGCATGCGCTCTGATTATCCTGCGGAGGCTGCCGGCAAATCAGAGCTGGTTGCCGGAATGAAGAGTTCCCGCGCGCACGTGCGGGAGTGATGTCACGCGGCTCTGGCCACTCACAGCGCCGGAGCCGCGTACCCGGAAGAAAGAGGAGGACCATGATGTCAGTGTCCTTAGCGAGGACCGACTCGGGCATCGGGGGCCTCGCTCTAAGGTAAGTATTTCATAATAACACATTATGCTATTGTCTTGCAGGGTTATTTTTTTCCTCTTCTCCTGGCTTTACTACCACATTAACCACTTCAGCCCCAGAAGGATTTACCCCCTTCCTAACCAGAGCACTTTTTGCGATAGGGCGCTGCGTCGCTTTAACTGACAATCGCGCGGTCGTGTGACGTTGTAACCAAACAAAATTGACGTCTTTTTTCCCCCACAAATAGAGCTTTCATTGGTGGCATTTGATCCCCTCTGCGGTTTTTATTTTTTGTGCTATAAACGCTATAAAGATCAACAATTTTGAAAAAAGAACATTTTTATTTTTTACTTTTTGCTATAATACGAAACAAATTTATTCATCAGTTTAGGCCGATTTATATTCTTCCTCATATTTATGGTAAAAAAAATTGCAATAAGCGTATATTGATTGGGTTACGCAAAAGTTATAGCTTCTACAAACCATGGGAATACATTTATGGAGTTTTTATTATTTTTTTTTTTTTTTTTTTTACTAGTAATGGCGGAGATCTGCGATTTTTATCGGGACTGCGACATTGCGGCGGACAGATCGGACATTTTTACACTTTTTTGGGACCATTGACGTTTATACAGCGATCAGGGCTAAAAATAGCCACTGATTACTGTATAAATGTCACTGGCAGGGAAGGGGTTAACACTAGGGGTGATCAAAGGGTTAAATGTGTTCCCTAGGCGTGTTCTAACTGTGAGGGGGCTGGGCTGGCAGGGACATAACCGACCTCACTGATCCCGATCACAGGGATCAGTAGATCTCTGTCATGTTCCCTGACAGAATGGGGAACCGCTGTGTTTACATTGGCGGTTCCCCGTGCTGCCTCTCTATTAGACAATCGTGGGTCACTGGTGGACATTGAGTCCTCCTGACCTGCGGGCACGCTCACGCAGCATGCCACCGGTGGCTGTGAGGGGGCGCACAAAGGGGGGAACGTTATTGACGGCTCCCCGGCAAAGCAGGTCTAGCCATCAATCGGCTATCGGGAATGGTTAAAGGGGTTTTAAAGCCTCATGGTTTTTCACCTTAATACATTCTATACATTAACCACTTCAGCCCCGGAAGGATTTCACACCTTAGGACCAGAGCGCTTTTTGCGATTCGGCACTGCGTCGCTTTAACTGACAATTGCGCAAAATTTGCGTCCTTTTTTTTCCCCACAAATAGAGCTTTCTTTTGGTGGTATTTGATCATCGCTGCGTCATTTCTGATCTCCGCTATAAACAAAAGAAGAGCAACAATTTTGCAAAAAAAAAAACAAATATTTTACTTTTTGCTAAAATACAAATCCAAAAAAAAATATAAAAAAACATTTTTTTTTTCATCGGTTTTGGCCGAATTATATTCTTCCTCATATTTGTTAAAAAAAAAAAATTGCAATTGGGGGGCATCGCGGGTATCCGGCAGCGATCGAGTCCGCCGCACTCGCTCCCTGGCCCCCCCCCCCGAACACAGTGAGCGCGCTCACAGTGCACGATCTCGCAGCCGCCATCGTATGACGGCGATTTGCGATATCGAGCCACTTTGTCGCCGTCAACCTGCGGTTGACGGTCGGCAGGTGGTTAAGATGAAAAACCTGTGCTGCAGCGCCCCCCCAAAGCCCCCCTTTTTTTACCTGAACTCAATCAATCCAGTGACAGGGACGAGCACAGCAGCTCCAGCCACCGTCTCGGGTCCTCATTAAATAGATTAATAGCAGCAGGAGCTATTGGCTCCGGCTGCTGTCAATGAAATCCAGTGACATCGGGGGCCGATTGCTGCTGTCTGTGTCAATAGACACAGCGGTAGGACTTGTGAGCGCACCTGCATGTTTGCCCCCCCCAGGAAAGCGGCTTTCTGTGGGGTTACCCAATGAAGGGGAGGAGCCAGGAGTGCTGCTGGGGCACCCCAGAAAAGGAGGATTGGGGCTGCTCTGTGCAAAACCCTTGCACAGAGCAGGTAAGTATACTTTAAAGCCCAAAACAAACTTGTATTGGTTTTTCATTTATTTTTATACATTTTATTTATGTGTTGCTGCTTACCAAATTGTTGTGAGTACAAGGCTGTGATAGAAATATAGCAAGGAAAAGCAATTATACCGGTCTTACAAATACAATTGTATATGTCCTTAGCCATGCCTCCCAACTTTTTAAGATGGGAGCGAGGGACACCTATTAGCAAATGTATGTAGGCATAGGACACACCCCTACAACGCCCCCTTAACCACTTGTCGACTGCCCGCCACAGCGTGACGGCGGCAAAGTGGCTCATTATCGCGAACCGCCGCCTGATGGCGGCCGCAATAACTAGTATTGTGAGCGCGCGTGCACCACCAGAGGCGCGCTCACTGTGTTCCGGGGGGGCAGGGAGCGGGTAGGGTGGACTTGATCACCGCAGGCTACCCACGATCCCCTCCCCCCAGAGTGACAGAACGGAGGTTTGTGTAAGTAAACACGGATCTCCGTTCTGGCAGAGGGGGAAGGGCTGTGATCACAGGCTCCCTGTACATAAGAGCTGTGATCACTCCCCTCCCCCTGCCAGCCCAGCCTCCATACAGTTAGTAACACACTGAGGGAAAACAGTAAACCCTTAGAGCGCCCCCTCCAGGTTAACCCCTTCACTGCCAATGGCATTTACACAGTAATCAATGCATTTTCATAGCACTAATCGCTGTATAAATGCCAATGGTCCCAAAAAAGTGTCAAAATGGTCCGACATGTCCGCTGCAATATCGCAGAACCGCTAAAAATCGCAGATCGCCACCATTACTAATAAAAAAAAAGTAAAACCCCCAGAAATTAATTCTCATCATCCGTAAACGCAGCAACTTTTGCACAAACCAATCAATAAATGACGATTGCGATTTTTTTTGCCAAAAATATGAGGAAGAATATAAATCGGCCAAAACCGATGAATAAAAATGTTTTTTTATTTATTTTTTTTTTGGATTTGTATTTTAGCAAAAAGAAAGAAAAATTAAATTTTTTGCAAAATTGTCACTATTTTTTGGTTTATAGCGGTGATCAGAAATGACGCAGAGGTACCACTAAAAGAAAGCTCTATTTGTAGGGAAAAAAAGGATGCAAATTTCGTTTGGGTACAACGTCGCACGACCACGCAATTGTCAGTTAAAGTGACGCAGCGCCGAATCGCATAAAGTGCTCTGGTCCTAAAGGGGGAAATCCTTCCGGGGCTGAAGTGGTTAAAGGAGAATTAAAAAAAAAAAAATTAGTTAAACCCACAAGTGCTTTTTTATTATTACAAATCCTTTAGATTGGCTTCTGAAATTTACAAATGCAGCAATTTAGAAATTGGATGAAAGGTTTAGCAGTGGGAAACACTTTTTGAAAGATAAGAATGCGCATTTTATATACAACTATATAGATCAGACCAACATGAGGAACAAGTGAGGAGGAAAGAGGGACTTTGTTCCAAATCAGGGAAAGTCCCTTGAAATCAGGGACAGCTGGAAGCTATGCCTTAACGTTGGCTCACACCGAAATCACAAAAGAACATGTACCTGTGCGATTCAGTGTCATGTCATTTTTATTTGAATAGGCTGAAATCGCACTGGATCCCACCACAACTATGTGGGTTTCCCACACCGCGTTCTGGTGCGAACCGGCGCTTAAATTGGAACTTCACTTTCTTAGTCAACATGAACTATTTTTAATTCTCTGAACCTGAAACTGAAAAGCAAAGTTTTGTCTAGAATTGGACTTTCTAAACGCTCTAAAATATGAAAAGGCTGTGAGTTTAAAGCGGAACTTTGCCCATAACAACTGGATAAAACATAATGTTCTTTAGCAAGGAGCATCCATTCCACATTAAAGTGGATGTAAACCCTCCACATACCCAGTGAAGTGACCGGCTCAGATGATACACAGAGATGAAACAAATCCTCCTACATAAGTTTTACATGTATATCTGCAGCAATCTCTTCTCTACATTCCTTCAAAAGTGGAGATTTGAATTCTTCTATACCATGAGGAGCAGATAGAACAGTGGTTCTCAACTCTTGTCCTCGGGACCCACTAACAGGCCAGGTTTGCAGAATAACTGAAATACATCACAGGTGATATCATTTGCTGCTCAGTGATTGCAGTATTCTAGTCTGCATCTCCCCAAGGTAATACTTAAAATCTGGCTTGTTGGTGGGTCCTGAGGACAGGAGTTGAGAACCACTGAGATAGAAGGAGCTGGAGTGCTGCAGTTACAGTGTGTGAGAGCTGATTTGAGGAAAGGGACACACCCCCCTCCACACACTGCAGAGGAACAGAGAGGATAGAGAGATACAGAGCTGTGTTCTGAATAGATAAGCTGTGTGCTGAGCTCTCCTCCCCATCACAAATTTAGTTCATGTGTTGGGAAAACTTCTCAGACGTGAATCATGCAGGTAACAGGGGGATGAAGCACCAGAGAGAAACAACACTTAGAGCTTAGGACAGAGATAAGTAAACACTACAGATATATGTGCTTTGTTCAGATTTCATGACTGAGGTTTACAACTACTTTAATAATTATGCTACCAAATTTAGTGTGTGCTGTAAAATACCTCCAGAATTGTTCCTGTTTCTTTTTGCTGGTGGCTGCCATTTTTCTGAAGCCCAGAGAATTGAGCAGCAGTAAATCTTTAGGCTGTCAGCTCATCAGACTCTAGTGGCTCTGATTTTCAACATGGTGCTGAAAAATAGAGAGCAAATGAGCATGTGCAGAGTAGGTGAGACAGTTGGGTTGATTTACTAAAACTTCCAAGTTTTTTAAAGAGTAACTCAGCTTTTGTTGAGAAACCCCCCCCCCCCCGGGTGATCTATGTACATTGCAAGGATTATAACAAACTTTGTTGCAGATTCCTACCTTTTATTATTCTGAAGAAATCCCTCTGTGTGTCTCTGTGCCTCTGTACTGAGTGAATCTAATGGCAGTGGTTTTATAATTATCTATCAGCTGTGCACCTGCTGAGCACTAATGATGAAAGCCGCTGGACCTGCATTCCTTTAGTCCCGGTTCACACAGGGGCGGCTTCAAAGTCAGCTGATTCGCATCCGACTTTGAAGCTGCCCTGTGCAGCGCGACTTCAGCACTTCTTGCAAAACTCAATGCAAGTCGCTCTGAAGTGGCCCCAAAGTAGTATTATTATTATACAGGATTTATATAGCGCCGACAGTTTGCGCAGCGCTTTACAACATTAGGACAGACAGTACAAATACAATACAATTCAATACAGCAGGAATCAGAGGGCCCTGCTCATTAGAGCTTACAATCTAGGAAAGTAGTACAGGAACCTTTTTCTAAGTTGGATGATTTGAGTCGCTCCTATTAAGCCCCGTACACACGGTTCGATGATCGCACGTACGATCGCGTCGAATCGTATGTTGGCTGTTGTATGTAGCATACTGACTGCACTACACGATCGTACGACCACAGAAGAACGTTCAGTGCGTGTAATTAGCATCCGGCCGTTCCTGACTTCTGAGCATGTGTGTTTTGCACAATACAACTTGTTATACCAACTTCTCTGTACACACGATACAACGGTCGTATGAGAGTTTGTTGGTGCGACCAAGTTTTCTAGTCTGCTCATACAACTCCCCTTGTACGACCGTCGTATGTTTGACTGTTCAAATCGCGCATACGAACGATCGATATCGCATACAACGGTCGTGAGTACGAACTGTTGTATGCGATCGTCGTCCCGTGTGTACGGGGCATTAGAACGGTTCTATTGTACTGCACAGAGCGCAACTTGTCAGGCGACTAAGTCATCTGACAAGTCGCCCCTGTGTAGACCGGCACTTAGACTGGCACTTAGACGTGTTCCTATTGAAGGTATCTCTCCAAAAATGAAATTTTTGTTGCAGGGGATGCCTGAAATCTGACTTGTATCTTAGGCAGACTTCTGGGAAAATTAGTGAGCCAATCACACAAGCAGGAAATGATGTTTGTGGGGAGTGGTCAGTAGACACTCTGCATACAGAACACCTCCAGGCAGCCATATTGCACTGCATTGTCAGAACATTACATTGGCTGCAGATTGAAAAGGAAAGGTCATTTTTAATAACATTCAATTACAATATGGCTTGTGTCGCAATTATATGCGCTGTGTTACTTTATCTTTATTTGCTTTTTTTTTCCCCACAAAAGTGGAGTTTTTATTTTTATTGTACTTTATTGAACAAGCGGAAGTTAAAAGCTGATTGGCTACCATGCACAGCTGCACCACATGCTGAGTGCTCCAATTTTAGTAAATCTCCCCCCCGTGTATTACTGGATTTTAAACAGTATAGGTGCTTATTTTTAATGGTATACATTGCTATACTTGCAAAGGGACCAGCCTGAGGAGATATAGCAGAGGACTTAATTTTCTCACTAAAGTTCCACTTTAATCTGCAATTTACCCATCACACTTCTGATGTTCATGTTTCTTCTGTTTGTATTGCTGCAGGTGTGAAAGCCCAAATGAGTTTATCGTGTTCAGCTGGTTCCCGATGTACTTTCCCTGATACAAAAGTCTGCAATTACACTAAAGATATGATATATGAACTCCGTAATGAGCAGGACATGATAGGATGGCATGAAGGTGGCTTGCTTACAGTCCGCGGTCACTTCAAGGAGCGGCTTGAGTTTGACAACCAACGCTGTGTTTTTATCCTACTGGACGTCTCATTGGTGGACACAGGGATGTACGATATCATTGTGCGTTATACAGAAAACGGGAAGCCAAAAGCTCCAAAGATCACTATCAATGTCACCGTTTTTGGTAAGTTAGTTAGGATTCTTTTTAAATGTATTGTTCTTAAATGAATACTCCAATAGATGCAGGGGAGGGCTGGGCCAGGGGGCAGGGTGGCAATTGCCCCCCGGGCCACCCTAACTTACATTCAAAATGGCTGATGGCCGCTGCCCTTTCACACTTTTTTCTTCTTGTGGAGGAAGGAAGCAGGGGCCAGGGGTGCAGCCACCAACTAACTGCAGGCAAAGGGGGGGGGGGGGGAGGACACCCAGGGCCGGCTGTGCTGATGGGCACTGGCGAGCCTGCATTGATGGGCACTGATCAGGTTGCATTTGATAGGCACTGGTGCGGCTGCATTGATGGGCATTGATGAGGCTGCATTGGTGGGCACTGATGAGGCTGCATTGATGCATTATTTTTGTTAAACCTCCTTTGTTGCTATTAACATTAAATTATGTTACCACATTGTATCATATTTGTCTTGCTTCATAACATCAATATCCGTTCTAAAACCAGGTGGGCATGGATGGTGAGCTGATTCGGTGGTTCAATGGGCCACTTGACTGGACTTGCCCCCCAGGCCTAAGGCTGCCAGCCCTCCCCTGAATATATGTATATATTTTCCATTATTCTAAAACAGTTTTTATTCTTTTCTAGATCCTGTGACTTCTACACCTTTTCCACCGCTTACAGGTTTGGGCCTTATTGTTAACACTGCTATCTATGTGTTATCTTATTCTAAGATTCCAGATATATGCTGTGTATATACTGTGTGTGTGTATCTATATACAGTATCTCACAAAGTAAGTACACCCCTCACTTTTTGTAAATATGTAATTCTATCTTTTCATGTGACAACACTGAAGAAATGACACTTTGCTACAATGTAAAGTAGTGAGTGTACAGCTTGTATAACAGTGTAAATTTGCTGTCCCCTCAAAATAACTCAACACACAGCCATTAATGTCTGGCAACAAAAGCGATTACACCCCTAAATGAAAATGTCCAAATTGGGCCAAATTAGCCATTTTCCCTCCCCAGTGTCATGTGACTCGTTAGTGTTACAAGTTCTCAGGTGTGAATGGGGAGCAGGTGTGTTAAATTTGGTGTTATCACTCTCACTCTCTCATACTGGTCACTGGAAGTTCAACGTGGCATCCCATAGCAAATAACTCTCTGAGGATCTGAAAATAAGAATTGTTGCTCTACATAAAGATGGCCTAGGCTATAAGATGATTGCCAAGACCCAGAAACTGAGCTGCAGCACGGTGGCCAAGACCATACAGCGGTTTATTGGGACAGGTTCCACTCAGAACAGCGCCTCGCCATGGTTGACCAAAGAAGTTGAGTGCACAGCTCAGCGTCATATCCAGAGGTTGTCTTTGTGAAATAAATGTATGAGTGCTGCCAACATTGCTGCAGCGGTAGAAGGGGTGGGGGGTCAGCCTGTCACTGCTAAGACCATACGCCACACACTGCATCAAAATGGTCTGCATGGCTGTTGTCCCAGAAGAAAGCCTCTTCTAAAGAGGATGCACAAGAAAGCCCGCAAACAGTTTGCTGTTGACAAGCAGACTAAGGACACGGATTACTGGAACCATGCCCTGTGGTCTGATGAGACCAAGATAAACTTATTTGGATCAGATGGTGTCAAGCGTGTGTGGCGGCAACCAGGTGAAGAGTACAAAGACAAGTGTGCCTTGCCTACAGTCAAGCATGGTGGTGGGAATGTCATGGTCTTGAGCTGCATGAGTGCTGCCGGCACTGGGGAGCTACAGTTCATTGAGGGAACCATGAATGCCAACATGTACTGTGACATACTGAAGCAGAGCATGACCCCCCCCCCCCTTTGGGAGACTGGGCCGCAGGGCAGTATTCCAACATGATAACGACCCCAAACACACCTCCAAGACGATCACTGCCTTGCTAAAGAAGCTGAGGGTAAAGGTGATGGACTGGCCAAGCATATCTCCAGACCTAAACCCTATTGAGCATCTGTGGGGCATCCTCAAATGGAAGGTGGGGGAGCACAAGGTCTCTAACATCCACCAGCTCCGTGATTTCATCATTGAGGAGTGGAAGAGGACTCCAGTGCCAACCTGTGAAGCTCTGGTGACCTCCATGCCCAAGAGGGTTAAGGCAGTGCTGGAAAATAATGGTGGCCACACAAAATATTGACACTTTGCGCCCAATTTGGACATTTTCACTTAGGGGTGTACTCACTTTTTTTGCCGTTGGTTTAGACATTAATGGCTGTGGCAGGGAGTAGCCGGAACGGAACGAGACACAGGAAGCGACGTGAGAAGTGAAAAAAAGCCGTGTTTTTATCTTGTAAAGGCTTGTTTGATTTTCTTTGACACAAGCAGTCATTTGGCATTTATTAAAAACTGAGTTTTAAATGGTAATGCACTATGGGAGGAGCATGTTACATATTTAAGGGAGCTACTAAAGGTGCAGTATTATGAGGAGTTGCATTCCTGTGTTTGAACTATGGAGAGACATACAACAGATTGAAGATAATCTATTGGTGCTTCAGGCTGTATTGTAGGTTTATTTAGGTGAACGCTTAGAGAGCATGGTGACAGGGTGGGACACACAGGATCACCTTGTCACTATGAGTGTTAATCGCTATTACGTGGAATTGGAGCACACAAGCACTTTATTGAAGAATTGCATATTCACATAAATTGTTTATGAACTATTTTATCTAATATTATTGGTTCATCACTTCTATTGCACTATATTTGTTTGGGCACTGTGAGCATTTTATTGAGGAACTATATTGCACATTTTTTTTTGCACATTTATATGTATTGCCTTGTTTGATATGCTAATTTTTAGATAATTTTTTTTTGAACAATCAAGTTTATTGAAGACTGAAGTACAAGTTGAAATACAAGAAAAAATAATGAGACATGTAGAATGTCACATCAAGTTCAGCTTTCAAATTTCCAATTATACAACTTTTCATAAACATAATAGAGAAAAGAAAAAGAAAAAAAAAATGTGCACATTTAATTGATTGAACACTGAGAGATTAAGAAAATACCTATAGAATTGCACAATATCATGCTAATAAATGTATAATATATGGTGGCATTTGACTATACGGAGGAATTTGCATGTGAGAGTAGTAGCGCAGGAGCACTTTAAATATATTGGTTATCTCATGGCAAAGAACTCTCTAAGGATCTGAAATAAGGAATTGTTGCTCTACAAAAAGATGGCCTAGGCTATAAGAAGATTGCCAAGACCCTGAAACTGAGCTGGAGCATGGTGGCCAAGGCCAGGGCCAGGTTCCACTCAGAACAGGCCACGTCATGGTCGACCAAAGGAGTTGAGTTCACATGCTTAGCGTCATATCCATTGTCTTTGGGAATTCGATGTATGTGCTAACAGCATTGCTGCAGAGGGTGGAGGGTCAGCCTGTCAGTGCTCAGACCATACACCACACACTGCATCAAATTGGTCTGCATGGCTGTCATCCCAGAAGGAAGCCTCTTCTAAAGATTTTCTTTTGCTGAAGACAAGCAGACTAAGGACATGAATTACTGGAGCCATGTCCTGTGGTCTGATAAAACCAAGATAAATGTATTTGGTTCAGATGGTGTCAAGCGTGTGTGGCGGCAACCAGGTGGGGAGTACAAAGACAAGTGTGTCTTGCCTACAGTCTAGCATGGTGGTGGGAGTGTCATGGTCTGGGGCTACATGAGTGCTGCCGGCACTGGGGAGCTACAGTTCATTGAGGGAACCATGAATGTCAACATGTACTGTGACATACTGAAGCAGAGCATGACCCCCAGCCTTCGGAGACTGCAGTACTCCAACATGATAACAACCCCATCCAAGACAACCACTGCCTTGCTGAAGAAGCTGAGGGTAAAGGTCATGGACTGGCCAAGCATGTCTCCAGCGCTAAACCCTATTGAGCATCTAGACATTATTGGCTGTGTGTTGAGTTATTTTGAGGGGACGGCAGATTTACACTGTTATACAAGCTGTACACTCACTACTTTACATTGTAGCAAAGTGTCATTTCTTCAGTGTTGTCACATGAAAAGATAGAATAAAATATTTACAAAAATGTGAGGGGTGTACTCACTTTTGTGAGATACTGTATATATGTAGGAAGGCCAGTGGGCTGGCCTGAATTTATGGGAGGAGCCCGGAGGGTATTTAAGCACCCTCACTCTCCAGGCTCTTTGTTGGTTCCAGTGCACGATAGCAATGTTACTGGGCCGGCTCTCCCCAGCTCACTTCATGTTTGTGAGTCTGTGCGTTCGATTACCAGCTCGCTCGCTCGCTCGCTGTTGCAGGTAGGATTCGAATCCTTTCATTTCATACGCTATGTTACAATTCATTATGTTT
>BLSH010360998.1:147207-158518 GCA_018402905.1 Glandirana rugosa | reverse complement strand
TTACAGAAGCACTAAAACTAACAGATGTATGGAGACTGGCACACCCGGAGGGGAGAGGATTTATGTTCTTCTCCCAACCCCACCATACTTTATCCAGAGTCGACTACCTATTTGCCAATCCATCCCTACTCCCATCTACCATAGACCCTCTCATACACGAGATAGCAATCTCAGACCACGCACCTGTTTCCCTTTCACTACTGGACAACTCACAAACTAATGCTGGGAGGTCATGGAGATTTCCTTCCTATCTAGCCTCCAACCAAGAACTCAAAACCACATTAACTCAGACCTGGTCTGACTATGAAAAAGACAACAAGGTACACCTAGCTGACGCTATCCTTTATTGGAGGACCGCCAAGGCAATGCTAAGAGGCAAAATTATAGCCTTTGCAGACGCTCATAAAAAGGTCGCTGATGGCCTCAAGCCCCTCCCATCACAGGGAAATCTGGCGGGCTGCTAAAAGGGATTTCGACTTATGGGCGGGAGCACAAGAGAACATCCACAAAACACACCTTGACCTCTACTACCACAAATGCAGCAACAAACCAGGCAAACTTGTCGCAAGACTCTGCAAAGCCACCATACTCCAACCCACATCTCACAACTAAAAGACGAGCAGGGCACCTGCATTTAGAGCCTGGCAAAGCATTAGAAAGGAAGAAACTCAGTATTTGGTAATGCCCATGGGTTCCAGACTTCAGGCAGTCATTGCCAGTAAAGGATTCTCAACAAAATATTGAAAATTAACATTGAGAGATGGGGCTGTTATGGAGGGAAAACTAATATCCAGTTTCCCAACAGAAAGGAAATAAAAGAAGGAAATATAAAATCTGTAAGGTTGACAAGGGGAGACCGGAGATGATGAGAAGTCTTCCCATGATGACACGACTGAAGTGAAATCATAAGGGGGAAAAGAGGTCGATAAGACACAGACCTAGACGAAACTGATCCGGAAAAAAAAAAAAAAAAGAAAGGGAAGGAGGCTGTTTCTTCACTGCGCATGTTCCGAAATGATGTCGGCATCAGCAGTACACTGCATATCTCCCGAACTGTGCTTGTTATAGGCTTTCCTATAGGTTAAAGTCGTTTTCACGAGTTGACAACCACTTTAAGGCCTTCCTTTTGTATTTTGTATTATGCAAAACCTCTTTTTATTTCCAAACAATAAAATGTTCTGGTTTGCATAATAACCCTGGTCCGTCATTGCCTTTAACCACTTCCACACCGCGCGCAGTATATTTAGTGCAGCAGTGTGGATGTGTACCGTGAATCGCCATAAATAGATGGAGATTTGCGGAGTGGCAGCTAGGGGGCGCGCACGTGCACCGCACTCCGGAGGAGTGTGCCCGCGGCTCGGGCGGACCCGATGTCCGCCGGCGAGCCGTGATGAGCTGCAAGAGCAAAAGAACGGGAAACCGCCAATGTAAACACGGCGGTTCCCCGCTCTGTCAGTGGGGACATAAGGGATCTACTGATCCCTGTCACTGGGATCAGTTAGATCTCTTATGGCCATAACAGCCCAGCCCCCTCACAGTTAGAACACACCTAGGGAACACAGTTAACCCCTAGATCTCCCCCTGCAGGTTAACCCCTTCAGTGCCAATGACATTTATATAGTAATCAGTGGACATTTAAATTTCTGATCGCTGTATAAATGTCATTGGTCCCAAAAAAGTGTCAAAATGGTCCGACATGTCCGCTGCAATATCACAGTACCGCTAAAAATCCCAGATCGCCGCCATTACTAGTAAAAAAAATAAATAAATAAAAACCCCAGAAATGAATCTCATCATCCGTAAATGCGGCAACTTTTGCGTAAACCAATCAATAAACGCTGATTGAGATTTTTTTTACCAAAAATAAAGGGAAGAATATAAATTGGCCAAAACCAATGAAAAAAGTTTTGTTTTTTTTTTGGATTTGTATTTTAGCAAAAAGTAAGAAAAATTGTTTTTTTTTGCAAAATTGTCGCTCTTTTTTTGTTTATAGCGGCAATCAGAAATGACGCAGAGGGGATCAAATAGCACCAAAAGAAAGCTCTATTTGTGGGGGAAAAAGACGCAAATTTAGTTTGGGTACAACGTCGCACGGCCGCGCAATTGTCAGTTAAAGCGACGCAGTGCGAATTGCAAAAAGTGCTCTGGTCCTAACGTGGGAAATCCTTCCGGGGGTGAAGTGGTTAATATCCCTTTTTAGGAGGAAAATTTCTGTCTGCGTCTATACTCCAGGATGATGGCATAATTTTTGTCTCTCACCACAAAACTTCTTATCTGTATAGATAAGACACAGGCTTCCTAAGATCAGTTGTCATTTTCCTCTCTCCTCTGCTCTGCAAAGAGTTCCTGAGGGTGGGGCCGAGCACTGCTGCTGAGGTCAGCTGGAGAGGAAAGGAGAGGAGAGAGAGCCTTGTGTAGGAAGTGTTATCTATAGAGATAAGCATATTTATGATATAACACGGACACAGGCAAACTTCTTGTTCTAATACAGAGGGCATAGGGGCTTTAAGGCTTCATGCACACAGGACTTTAAAAAAACAGCCAAAAAACGTCAGTAGCTTATCAGGGATGTTTTCAGCTTTTACCAGCGTTATATTACTGCCATTTTTTTGCGTTTTAAAGGGCCAGTGTTTTTTTTTTTGTTTTTTGTTTTTCCAATTGGTCTAAAACGTCCAAAAACATTGGGGATTGGCATTTTTGAGCATTTTTGAGCTTTTTTGGAAGTTTTTAAGCTTTTGAACATTTTTACAGCTGAAAAACGTCCAAAAAAACCCTCAGGTCTTGGGGTTTTTTTACAGCTCAAAAACATCACTGCTAAAAACAGCTGATAACAGCCTATGTGTGCATGAACACATAGGATAACATGATGGAGGGTTTATTGACTGTAGAAAAAAATGTCTGCAGCTGAAAACAGCCGCTGAAAAACAGTCAAAAAATGTGTGCATGAGGCCTAAAGTTGATTATGAAAGCAGAGAAGAGACTCTACGTACTGACAGGGAGAGGGGGGAGTTGAAGACGGGTAGAGGAGAATAGGAGAGCTGCTAGTGACAGATTGTGCAGACCACGGGGCTCTCAAGACTAACTGAAGTAAAGAACTCAGGCCACTGAAAAGAGAGACTCACACCAGTAAAAAAAAACTGGATGGATTTGTCGCCAAGACTCAGGATCCAATGGCAGATACAGATGATGCCCTGGTATCGGCATAGGATCGGTATGCCCCGATCTATGTATTTCCTTTGCTGAAACCTTTACCTCATCTACTTGAAAGGATTGAATGCTAAGGCATTCAAGTAATTTCATTGTTCCAGATTGGCCTCTTTTGTCTAAGCTGACGCTCTGTTGCCTCTACCAAATCAGCCAAAAAATTGTTATCCCAAGGACCTATCTTCCACCCTGCTTCTCTGTTGCTGAATTTGATGACTTGGCTGTAAAACTCTATTGGAGAGACAGGGGCATTTATCAAAAAGTCAACCATATTGTAAATCTACTTCCTGCTAAATGTATTGAAAAATGTAGAATTTTTTTCAAGTACAGCTATTAATCTCAAAATCATAATGTTTTTATGTTACACTTTACAATTATCTACAAGTGTGTCCAACTATAGTTCCAAAAATTGTATCAAAGTAAAGTATTTCTAACAAATATAGGTGACTGTGTGTCTTTAGATCTTCCAGCCCCTCCATGTTCACTCTTCAAACCAGTACTGTGCCCAAAACAGCTATGCTTATAAACAAACGAACTAGAGTTATATGGCCGTACTAGAAATTCTGGCCAATAGAACTTGGTTTTAACAATCCTCTCCTCTATTACTTGAATGTTCATCCATTATGTCCTGGTTAGAGCCAGGGCAGAGGCTGTCATATACTTTCTTATGGGGTTGTGCAGAGATGTGTGACTTCTAGGACTTTTCCCTTTCCCATTAGATGTCTAGAGCGGGGACAAGCTCTTTCCTGGAAACCTTGGAACCTTGAGCGGCACCTGTAAATTTAGTTAAGCTCTCCATGATGTTATACTGAAAAAACAAAACAAAATCACAAGCTGCACTCACATCTAATGGTGTTACATAATTAGTCAGGTTGAAAAAGTCCATCTAGTTCAACCAATAAAAGGGGAAAAAATTAAATACCCACAGCTGATCCAGAGGAAGGCAAAAAACCCCAGCAAAGCATGATCCAATTTGCTCCAGAAGGGGAAAAAAGTATTTCTGGATCCCCCGAGAGGCAATCGGATGTTCCCTGGATCAACTTTACTTACAAATGTTATATTATGTACATTTAGTAAAGAATTCTTTTTTAAAGCAAGCTGCTGAGCTAGCCAGAACCAGCTCTTGAGTGAGTCTATTCCATATTTTCACAGCTCTTACTGTGAAGAAACCTTTCCTTAATTGGAGATTAAAACTCTTAAAGAGTGCCCCCTTGTCCTCTGGGATGACATTAAAGTAAATAATTCATCACCAAGTTCACTATATGGACCACGTATGTATTTATACATGTTGATCATATCCGCCTAATCTCCTCTTCTCATGAGAGAATAAATTCAGTTCATATAACCTATCCTCCCCCATGCCTCTTATCAGTTTGTTTGCCCTTCTCTGCACTTTCTCCAGTTCCCCAATATCCTTTTTGTGAATTGGTGCCCAAAACTGAACTGCATATTCCAGATGAGGTTTTACTAATGATTTGTACAGGGGCAAAATGATATCTCTCGCTCTGAAGTCTATACCTCTCTTAATACAAGAAAGGACTTTGCTTGCTTTGGAAACGGCAGCTTGGCATTGCATGCCATTATTAAGCTTATGATCAACCAGAACCCCGAGATCCTTCTCCCCCATTGACTCCCCCAGTTGTACTCCACCTTGTATGTATGATGTATGCATATTCTTAGCCCCCAAATACATAACTTTACATTTATCAACATTAAACCTCATTTTCCACATAGTTGAACCCTTTAAACAGTGCATTGGGGTAGGCTTGTAAGTTGGAGACATCATGTAAGGACGCTACTCCATTGCATTGCTTAGTGTCATCTGGTGGTGTAGTGGATAGCACTTTTGCCTGGCAGCAAAAGGGTCTCTGGTTCGAATCCCAACCACGACACTACCTGCCTAGAGTTTGCATGTTCTCCCAGTGCCTGCGTGGGTTTCCTCCGGGTACTCCGGTTACCTCCCACACTTCTAAGACATGCTGGTAGGTTAATTGGCTCCTGTCTAAATTGGCCCTAGTATATGTATGAATGTGAGTTAGGGACCTTAGATTGTAAGCTCCTTGAGGGTAAGGACTGATGTAAATGTACACTATATATGTAAAGCACTGCATAAATTGACAGCGCTATATAAGTACCTGAAATAAATAAAATAGTACTTTTAATCCCAATTTATAAATATATTGCAAAGTAAGAGTTCCAACACTGAACCTTGGGGTACACCACTGATCACCTGAGCCCATTCAGAGTAAGAATCATTAACCACTACTCTCTGAATTCAGTCTTTTAGCCAGTTTTCTATACATTAAAAAACTGATCTTCCGAGGCCTGTAGACTTTACCTTACACATTAGCCGTGTGTGTCAAATGCTTTTGCAAAATCCAAGTATACCGCGTCCACAGCCACCACTCTATCCAAGGTTTTACTTACCCCCTCATAAAAAGAAATCAGATTTGTATGACAAATGTCAAACTGGTGCTAGAAACTGCACCAGTTTACAATATCATATATTTGTTGGAATCACCTGCTGCTGATATAAAACTGCCATTAGCTTCTGTCACCCACCAAGCTTTCACCTGGATACCTCCGTGCCTGGCACTTTTCACAGCCAACTGAGTCCCACAAGTGAGTGCTCAGGCCCTTCCTCTAATGAATTTTGTCATGAAAGATTTTTTTTTCAAAGGATTCTTTGAAAATCCCATTAAAATATCATTTGTGAACTGAGAAGCTAGCAGACTGTAAATATGTTCACTCTTCAAACCAGTGCTGTGCCTAACACCTGTGCTTATAAACACAATCATATGACTCTACTATCAGGCCGATAGACAATCCTCTCCTCTTTTCCTTGCATGTTCATCCACTATGTTCTTTGACAGTTCTACAAACTCTGCATATTCTCTCAATGATCATGGTAATGTAAAAACACATGAAGCTCCCCATGATGTTATACCATTTAAAACATCCTTTGTGAACCAAGAAGCTAGCAAACTGTCACTGTGTACTATGGGGATAGTTGGAACATGAAATTCTACACAGGACAGCATAGATTCTATCTCCATTGACGTCACAACACTCCTGGTGCCAACCTGAAGACTGATATAAGCCACCGTCGTGGCATTGTCCGATCGAACCTGCACCAGACGTCCAATTAAATAAAGACAGACAAATCTCTTGCACCTCCAGGATGTTGATTGGAGGGTTTTGATTCCTCCATACCACTGCACCAACGCAGAAGGCTGGCATCCATTGTTACAATCTTCCAATGTAAATTGCCCTTTGACAATGCTTGGATGGAAGCCACCAAGACCATTGGTTTGAGGATCTAACCCGATTATTTTGTCCAAAGAGTGGATTTGTCCCATACCGCGAGGATGTTTTGCTTCAATGTTCTGGACTGGAATCAAGCAAATGACACTGCTTCAAAAGTGGATATCATCAATTCCAACACGTGCATGCAATTCCAAAGGAAAGACACATGTCAGGATTGAAGTTGCCAGGCCTAATTGTAGTTTTATGAACTTCTCCTGGGGTAGGAAAACTTTGGATTGAAAGGTATCCATTTTAATGCCCAAATACTCCATGGGATGTGGCAAAATCAGAGATGACTTCTCAAAGTAGTGGATTCATTCAAGATCCTCCAAGGTCAGAAAGGCCTTTTGCACAGCAGCAGATCATCCAGATATCTGATGACTGGAATACCTCTGGGATGAAAAGGACCCAGAAAGCCCAAAGGAAGGGCCACAAACTTACAGCAGTTGTGCCCCACGGCAAAGCAAAGACATTGCTGGTGACCTGGAAAAGTGGGTTCCCCTTTATGTTCATGGAAGCTAAGAAGTCTCTGTAATAAAAGGCAATGATAAGTGACTGAATTGATTCCATCGAAAACTTTTGAGAGTGAAAAAAGGTATTGAAAGCTTTTAAATCCAAGATAGGAAAAAGACCTATTTTGAGTTGTGGAACTGTAAACAGGTTTAAATAAATATCTTGAAATCTGTCAGCTGGAGAAATGGTAATGATAACTCCCTGGTTCAACAATTCCTGAGCTGCTGAAAGAGGGTCCGTCAGACAATGTGGTGACATGGGAAGATGCAAAGAAAAAAAATCAAGGTGGAAGATGGAAGAGATACTCTATTTAGAGACATTTGCATACAAGCTCTTGCACCCATGCATCAACTGTTAAATCTTCCCTAGGCAAAACCTTATTTTGCCACACCTTGGCTCTGCTCCTGACTCCACCCCCTTTGCCCTGCCCATGTATACCCCACTTTTTTAATGACTGCTCAAAAACGTAAAATTAAAACACCTTCAAAGTTGCTGCTTTTTCCACAAACCAAACTTCTGTTCTTCTGTACCCTGCAATCCCCGCTCCCAGCACCCTGCCATTCCTGCCACACCAGCACCCTGCAATCCCCGCTCTAAGCACCTGCCATTCCTGTCACACCAGCACCCTGAAACCCCTGCTCCCAGCACACTGCAATCCTCGCTCCCAGCACCCTGCCATTTCTACCACACCAGCACCCTGCAATCCCCACTCCCATCACCCTTCTATTGCTGCCACACCAGTACCCTGCAATCCCCAATCCCTGCACCCTGCTATTCCTGCCACACCAGCACCCTGCAATCCCCACTCCCATCACCCTTCTATTCCTGCCACACCAGTACCCTGCAATCCCCACTCCCAGCACCCTGCTTTCCCTGTTACACCAGCACCCTGCAATCCCCACTCCCAGCACCCTGCCATTCCTGCCACACCAGCACCCTGCCATCCATGCTGCCAGCAATCCCCGCTCCCAGCACCCTGCAATCTCTTGGCCCAGCGTGCCACCCCAGTACCCTGCTGCCTTTGCCCCCAGCAAACTTTGGTCAGGATTTAGAGGGGCGGGCAGTCCCTGATCCTGCATACAGCAGAGCAGGAGGAATTATCACAGATTTCCCCTCTTCAGCCTTCCTCCACCTCCTCCCAGGCTGGCTGAGTCACACACACAAGGCTGATTAAGAGTTACAATGCTGGCTTACCGCACTCATCCCAGAGCTGCAGTGCCATACAGATCTTACTGCAACACCAGTCGGCCATGCTCACCCTCCAGCGAGCTACTCTCCTCTGTCCTCTCCACCAACCACTCCACATTGTCTAAGCAAATCCAGTGATTTCTGGCCACGTCCTCCTTCCTCCTCTCTGTGGTAATGTCTGAGTGCCACAGCCTCCCTGCCACCAGGAAACTGTAAGGCAATTGTCCCCCTGCCCCCCAGCCCAGTCTGCCCCTGGCTGATAGGATGAAATTATTGGTGGGGCGGGAGAGCTGGGAGAAGAGACACAGACATGGCCACAAAGTGGGACCTGCTGCTGTGTGGCCCAGACATGCAGAGCGGCGCCCCCGACTGATGTTCACTCTAGGCCGGTGCCTACCTTGCCTATAGGTAGCGCCAGCCCTGCTGGTATTGGTACTCTTTACCATTTCGTTTTTGTAATGATTTTTCCAAAGAGCTGAAAGAATAAGTAAGTGTGCTAGGAAATCTTTTGTTTGTGATATGCATTGCCCTTACATGTGCAACTAACTTCAAAGGCTAGTTATAGGTTGGGGTGGTTGACACATTTTGTACATCTAGCAATGAATACCTGGAGTATTTCTGACAGAATCAGAAATATTAGGCATCTCTGCATCAGGTGCCATGTGGGAAGGTGGCTATGGGCAGTTTAATTCCATGATATCATGGCTGAGTCATAAAACCTTGCTAGACCGTAAATAGTACTTCTGCTTATTGCCCAAGGTTTATTTAACCAATATTTAATCAATATTAGGAGGAGGAATGAGCACCCGAGGATGAATTCCGGGGGTTAGAAATGGTAGCTAGAGTAAGAATTTTTTACTTTGATCTGTGAGAAATAAAGCACAATATTCTTTGTGCCAAGTTTGACTTTACACCTAGACCCAATAAGGTTCTGCATATATGGTTTGCCAGCAATTACAGAGTGATAGCTTTTCTGTTTACTGCCAGATATTTTGGGTACACATAAGAATCCAATGTAACCAACATCCTGCAAGCAGCGCACAATTACCACCAGGCTGTCTCTGCTACAAAGCTCTTACCCTGAGCTGCAAGTGCAAGACATGATCTGTGTGGAGAGACCCACCATTGCCACCGCTAAGCATTCTGGTCCTAGCTGTGGAGAGCTGCATCTCATCAATCCTGAAAAGAAAAACATGGGCTAACAACAGAGCTAGTTGTCACACATGCACTAACGTTTCCAAAGTGCTGCATTGTAAGAAACCAGCCTAAGAAAAAAGCAGTGGGAAATTCAAATATCTGTTCTAGATATGCAAGTGTCTGCATAAACAGTGCCTGGCTGCCAGATACAGACACAAACACAGCCTGTACAGGAGGAGGGTTTCCCCTTGTGGTGTTTTCACAAACTGCTTAGAAAAATATATTAAAAGAACATAGCAAAGCACAAAAAATACTGTCCTCACATAGTGCCCAATTACAGCCAATTCTGGGACAATTAGTTCACAAACAGAGACAAATCTCAGGTACATTAAAAGAGAAGTATGTTTTTTTTTTTTTTTGCACAACCATACTTACCTACAGTATCTCACAAAAGTCCTGGGAAAAAAAGTGTGGGAACTCACCCGAGATTCCCCCGCCACCTTAGAAATAAAAAAGTGTGTGTGTGTGTGTGTGTGTGTATATATATATATATATATATATATATATATATATATATATATATATAATACGTACTCCTTTTCTAACAAATAAAGTGCAACATTTATTGTAAAGTGCTGGTTTACAAGGACACCTCCAAAATTCACATGCATTAAACAAATAAATATAGAACAGATGTAACAAAATAAACACCTCAATGTGTGATAATGGTTCAATGCAGACTGTGCCCATCAATGCAGCCTCACTGTGCCCATCAACGCAGCCTCGCTGTGCCCATCATTGCAGACTGACTGTGCCCATCGATGCAGACTCACTGTGCCCATCAATGCAAACTCACTGTGTCCATCAATGCAGACTCACTGTGCCCATCAATGCAGACTCACTGTGCCCATCAATGCAGCCTCACTGTGCCCATCAACGCAGCCTCACTGTGCTCATCAATGCAGACTCACTGTGCCCATCAATGCAGACTCACTGTGCCCATCATTGCAGCCTCACTGTGCCCATCATTGCAGACTCACTGTGCTCATCATTGCAGACTCATTGTGCTCATCATTGCAGACTCAATGTGCTCATCATTGCAGACTCAATGTGCCCATAATTGCAGACTTACTGTGCTCATCATTGCAGAATCACTGTGCCCATCAATGCAACCTCACTGTGCCCATCAAATGCAGACTCACTGTGCCCATCATTGCAGACTCACTTGTGCCCATCATTGCAGACTCATCTGTGCCCATCAATGCAGCCTCACTGTGCCCATCATTGCAGCCTCACTGTGCCCATCATTGCAGACTCACCTGCGCCCATCATTGCAGACTCACCTGTGCCCATCAATGCAGCCTCACTGTGCCCATCATTGCAGACTCACCTGTGCCCATCAATGCAATCTCACTGTGCCGGTCATTGCAGACTCACTTGTGCCTGGATTATACAGAGCTTGGGTCTGCAACGTTAGGCCAGCCACGGTAACAAACTCCTAGACTGGCGGTGTCTCCTGTGATAGGCAGAACACTGATCCAATGCCGGGAAATTGAACCAGTGTTCCGCCTATCATGGAAGCCGGTCTAGGAGGCAGGGTTTTGTTATAGTGGTTGGCCGCCGAACATTGCAATGAGGTACTCAAGAGGAAGGAAGGAGGGAGAGAGGGAAGGCCTCTGCATCTGAGCCTCCCAGGATTGACCCTGGGCACCGCTTCTGCCACAGCACAAAGCTGGCCCCAGGGCAGGCAGCCTACCGGCAGGGCCAGTGCTAGACTATTCTGCGCCCTAGGCAAGACCAGCCACTGGCACCCCCCAAAAATAAAAAATAAAACTTCAAACTTTCTAAAAACAGTAGAAATTTATATAATATAAGCACACTCCATGCATTCCCCATACTTCCCCCTATACTCGCAGTGTGTCGGGGGGAGCAGTGTGACAGGTGGGGGAAGCAGTGTGACAGG
>BLSH010360998.1:118731-129821 GCA_018402905.1 Glandirana rugosa | reverse complement strand
TGTCCCAGAGAAAGTTGACCAGAATCTCCGTACGTTTTGCGTCGTCCATCCTCGGCCATGGCACCAGTCTATAAAAGTCTGTCCATGAAGGACCACAGGTAAGTTTCAAAACCTACGAGAGAACCGAGTCGTGTCCCCCGTGGTTCCCTCCCGGGGAACAATGGGAAAGTACCGTTCGTAGAGTACTGACGAGTCAAGTAGTTCGTACAGGTGTATAACGAACCGTCCACACCGCACTTAGAATCTGTCAAGTGTCCATCACAACTCGCTTGGGCCTGACATTGCAAGCCCAGGCATGGCTTGAAATCCCACAGGCACCGTGCCTGGGCCTGGGCGAACCCGAACGATTTTTGAAATGTCCGGGTCCGGGTCCGTGCCACGGACACCCTAAAGTTCGGTACGGACCCGAACGTTACAGTCCGGGTTCGCTCAACACTACCTGTGAACTGTCTAAGATTCACGCCACACCTGCCAAGCAATATGTGGACATGCTTGATGAACTGAGCAGTCATGAGATGCTTGCCATGAAAGGGTAACAAGGGGCCCTCCCTTGGTGCCCCCTGTGCTGAGCCAAGAGAGCATCCAAAACTTTGAATGGACACCAGGAAGTACCTGTCTGAAAATATCTGACCACGGTACCGGCTCCTACCTGCTGCGTTTTGCATGCCTCTAAGACCAGTTGAAAGAGACCCTGTTGTTTGGTGAGCTGCTGGATGGACAAATGCCGGGACTGACCGCCTGCAAATGAAAACTCACTGGCCTCAAGAAACCATGGAAAGCCAAATAAATGGCTGCTTTAAGAACCAGACTGTGCTTAGCTCCAATGGACGGTTATCAAGCATGACCGACATGTCCCGGAACAAAGTACCTGTAATGGGAAGCCTGCTGGCCATCACAGGTGGACTGATCTGCAGGATCCCTTTTAAAATTGCCCTGATGGCATGTGCCGAGAACAGAGAAAGCCTGTCCGGGAATAATAACGCAGCAAAATGTTGCACCCCGGCCAGATATGTTTTAATAATGGCATGTGATAAGTGTAATTGTAAGTAGGACTATAAAACCCTCCAGGCTGTGTGGTAAGCCTTCCTGGTATTTGCCGAAAGAGAAACCTCGATCAGTCTCCTGGTGCCAGCTTGTAAAGCGAATAATCCATCCTCAGCTGGGAGTAAGTTGGGCATGGGGTAGCCAGAAAGTCTGCCTCTGGAATCTGCTGGAAAAACAAGGCTTGTATGAAAGTACAGTAAATGTGAAATTTCTGTGGAGCGAGAGCCAAATTAGCCTATGAAGACAAGACATAACTGGCAAGGAGCTGGACCTGCCTTTGTTGATGATTCCAACCAAGGCCTGATTGTCGAAATTAAACACTACTGTATTCCAGAACCACAAGTGACCCCAGGCCTGAACCGCAGCGACAATCGGATAGATCTTGAATAGGGAGTATGATCTATCAAACCCGGGAATCATCTTGACCTCCTCTGGCCATGGACCTGCTAACCAATGGGTGTCAAAAAATGGCCGCATGACCCTTGGTGGTTGCGGCATCGGACACCACCCTGGGAGAAAATTCTGAAGCTGCCGGAATGAACATGGCTACTCCATTCCAGTGCCGCAAGAAATCATCCCACATGCCAAGATCTGCTAGAGCGGCGGCATCCAACTAGACGCTTGACAGGGAAATCGTGGTCAAGGGCAGGAGCGCCAGCAACCTGGACCCGAAGGACCTGCCCTGAGGAATGATCTTTGTTGCAAAGTACAGCATGCACAGCGGTGACTGAAGCTCCACCCTAGAACAAACCTGGGAAACAGTGAAAGCATGGATTCTGCTCCTAATCCTCTCCAGCTTGTCGGCCGGCAGACTGGCCTGCATGAGCTGGGTGTCTAACTTGACATCCAGAAAAACCAGCTCCTTGGTAGGCCCCTCCACCTCCTTCTCGGAAAGAGGAACATTGAGGGCCGAGAGCCATAGGTGTAGGACCTATTGTCCGCCACACCATGGGCCGCGAACAAGAGGGATGCTAGATTAACATCCTTGCCTCCCAGAATGTCCTTCCTTAAATTGATGGCACAAAATGTGCTGGTGTGACCGTGGGTGCACCAGAACTATTACCTGCTGTGGCTGGCATGGTATAGGGAGATGCTGAGATGACCTCACTGGGGGGGGGGGTTACCCGGCAGACCCGTCACCTGCGGAGCAGGACTGGGCCGGTTCTCCAACGCCTCCCCTCTGGACCAGAGCTCCTGCCCTGACGACACCAGTGACTCCAGCATAGCATGGATTTGGGATGGGGACATGGCGACAGAACGCAGTGTAACTTGCTCTGCATCGGAACCGGAAGCAGATGGAAATAACAATCTAAAAAAGTTCCGCGTTGCGCACTGAGGCTGGATAAGAAATGCCCCTGCGCTGTAGTTCCCCATCAATTTTGGAACAGTCCATGTTCTGAGAGACGGAGAACCCCCATGAACCGAGCTCCTGGCTGGAGAAGGAGGCGCCGATGGGAAATCCAATGTCTATGCCTGAGACATGACTTAAATGGGCAAACAGAACATGATGAATATGATCTTGTGACAGAAATGACCAGTACCCGCTGATGAAAAAAAAAAACCTGCCCCCTGACCCAGTCGTAGTATGCATGTGAAAGTGAAAAACTCCCGATCACGGCAGGTACCTGAGCCTACCTGCTTGACCTGATACCCTGAGACACTGCAACCCTGTGAGAGAGTGGTGAAACATGCCCTGTACGTGAAAAAGGAGGAGCAGGCCTGCCGTCCACCAAGGCCATGCACAAACAGCTCGATCTACTCTCTGTGACATGACAAGCGACAGAGCACCAAGAGTGTTTCCCCCCGGAGCCGCCCCAACCTGGTGTGGCATGGCGCAAAAAAAGACCGACCGCCCTAACCTGAGCTACCACTGATCCTGCAGACAACCCTCAGCGTTTCCTATCCCTAAGTAGAAAAAAGAAATGAACAAAAGTGCTAACCCGCCCCACCAAGCGTGCGGGAAAACCTACCGCCCTCCTTCTAACCACTCACCAGCTTGCAGTGAACCGCTGCTGAACCTAAACGACCTTCCCAAGCTAGGCCGATAACCAGAACTGGGGATATAAAAATGAAACTACAACCCAAACCTGCTTATAAAATGACAAATGAAATGATTTGCCGCAGCCCTTCTCCGTGGCCCAAACTGGGCGAAGGGACAGCCAAGAAATGTACCCCCGTACTGCCCCTTCACCAACCATCTAGCAGATTCTGGCCCATGCTCTGAACTGGGAACCAGACGGGAAAACCTACGACCCAGAATCTGCTTATGAAATTTGAGAATTGAAAAGATTGCTGCTGTCCTTCTCCGTGGCCCATGCTGGGCGAAGGAATGACCCATGAAATGTACCCCGGAACAAACCCATTCCCTGACCCCCTTCCTGACTTGTCCTGTGACCAGCACAAGGAACCAGAAGGGAAAGCTACCACCCGAAACCATTCTTATGAAATGTAACGTTGAAATGATCTCCTGCTGCCCTTCACCGTGGCCCATATTGGGCGAAGGGACAGCCGTGAAATGAACCCCCCCGATTGCCCTATCCCCCACCGACCACTGTGACCTACCCCCCTAATACCTGGGAATTAAAATCCTATTGCACATACTGAATTGTGTTGCTGATGATCCAGAACGCAACCTCCACGTCCTAAACCAGAAATACCTACTCTTGCCTGTCGCTGAAAGCACCGACCTCCCTGAACTCGCTGATGACAGAAACTGAGAAAGACCAAAACGAAGAGCTACAACCTGAGCCTGCCCTTCACATTAGAAATGAAATGCTTATGCTGAATCCCTTCTCCGTGGCCCAAAAATGAGCAAAAGGACAGCCAAGAAATGTAAGAAACCGAAATGCCCCCCCTTTTTTTATATCAAAGTTTTGTTTTTTTTTCTATGAAATGCGCCCTGCTGATGCTGAACCTGTAACCCTCCTCCTTGGCCCCGGATTGGGCGGGGGGACAGCTGTCTGCATCCAAGGACATGACACATTTTTTTTATATATATATAAAATGCCCTGGTACTCCTAACCCTGGAGAGCCCTGCGTGGTGGAATGAACCCTGCTGGTAAGCCATGAATGAATCCCTCCCTTGCCGTGCGACCATGTGCCTGCCACCGAATGGGCGCCTGCAGCCAAGACTGCTGCCAGGTTCCCAACCTGATGGTGGACGGCCGGCGTGCCCCCCCACCTGGTGATAACCCCAATAACGTGATAACATGACATGCCCCAATTTCCTCCTCCATGACCCCTGTATGTGCTGAAGTGAGTTTATCAGCTAAGCCTGCCCCCGCTGGCCAGATGACATGAACCTGACAATGTATGAAATGTATTCCTTGCATCCCGGCCAGGGGCGTTGCTAGGGGGTGGCTATTGGGGCTATAGCCCCGAGTCTGGGGCCCATAGCCCCGAGTCTCTTACCAGGTGGGTGCAGTTCTGAAATTAGCAGGTATGTCCCAGTCCGGAATGCAAGAGGCAGGGGCAGACTGAGCCGCTGTAGCGCTGGCTCTGCCCTCACCTACACCTGACTCTACTCCTGGTCACTGGTTGCTAGAGTTGCCTAGTGTTTAGCAACCAGTAACGTCACAGCCACGACTCCTTCCCTGCCCAGCATTCAAAGCGGAGGATCTCTGGGGACTCTGATATTAGTGGGGGGCTCTCTGGGGACCCTGATGTAAGGGGGATCCGCACTCAGATATGTAACAACCACCGAAACCTAATACTGTAATCCTTCTCCGTGGTCCTCAAGTGGGCGGTGGGACAGTCATCCAAATCACAGAAATGTCAAACCTGGTGATGCAACATGCCACCGCCCCCCGTCCCCCAATGAAATGAATCATGAATGTACCTGAGTCGTCATTTACTCAATCCTACCAAGTAGGCCAAATTAGCTTCTCAGCCATGATCTTCTATTCTTGGTACCTTGTAAATGGTAGTTCTCACTACCATGCCAGGTGCTAGATAAACAATGATTTTGTGTGAGAGAGCAAGTGCTAAGCATCTAGTCAAATGTATGGGCTCATTCACAACAATGTGATATACACTGCGTACAGAGTATAGTTCTCTGGGTGTTCAGCACTGCATTGTCAGTGACTCAGACAGGCCAACAACGTATACCTGCACATTGTTAATATTGAAACGTCGGCCTTGAAGCAATGGTTAGTGGAAACCCTGGACGCTGTGGAGATTGCACAAGCATAGCATGCGTGCAGCAAATATGCCTGATCTTACTGCCAGCAAGATCGTGTTACTGTATATTGAATATGTCTGTGTAAATGAATCCAGCACAAGAGGCTCCTGCCCAGCCAGTATGTACAGAAACTTGCAGTATTTCTTTGTCTGCCCAAACATTCAGCTGTGAGAAAATGACTGTACATATTAAGATGCGTGGCAGTTTGCTGTCACTGCAATGAGTTGCATAGTATTTAACTTATACACAATTGTCTGCCTTCATTTTATTCAGCACATGGAAAGTAATAGATCTAGAACAAGATGTCTGTTCTTTAAAATAATGCCTGTTGTTAACTTGCTGAGCCTTGCTTGCACCCCTGTAAAAGAAATGCCTCTGCTCAGATTACATCCCAACCAGGAAATCATATAGCAAACATGGACCTCCAACTGTTCAGATAGCATGTTCCTGAGTGAGTAACTGATATGTGGTGTGTGTCAAAACTGAAATGACAAACAGCCAGGGATGGTTTGTGAAAGCTGTGAGACTGCAGAGCGTGCACCCGGAAACGTGCAAAGGGGCCACGCTGCAGTCACCGAGCGCAGTGCCAACCCTACCAGATGTGCCCCCGTTTCCTGCCCGAGTGCTGGCCGGAGCCTGCCTACCGCATGCCCCCCCAGGCGATCCTCTATGTCAGGACCAGGCACGGGGAACCCTCAAGCTCTGACTGTGTAGCAGCAGCTACATATGGTAACCAATCGGTATGCAGCTGTGATGACAAGGTGCGATGGAATCCGCCTGCCTTGTGACAGTATGACACAAAGCATGTACAGGCTTGAAATAAGGGCACACGGCCCGACTCACCCCACCTACGCGGAAATGCCCCTAGATGATCGTGCCGCTTCCCGGCTCTTGCATTGCGGCCTGACGAGCCGCCGAACCGGAACCGGAAGTAACGACACCCTGTGACCTGCCCAGGAAACAGCGGAAATGACGCCGTGCCATCCTGTGGGAGGAGGCTAGCTTATATGTGGCCAGACTCCTACAAACTCAGGCTGACCTTAGGTCAGCCTTCCTATTTAGTCAGCCACCAACTGTGCAAGTTCTCCCACTTAAGAGAGAGGCCTGTAATTTTCATCATAGGTGCACTTCAACTATGAGAGACAGAATGAGAAAAAATCCAGAAAATCACATTGTCAGTTTTTTAACGAATTCATTTGCAAATTATGGTGGAAAATAAGTATTTGGTCACCTACAAAAAGCAAGATTTCTGGCTCTCACAGATCTGTATCTTCTTTAAGAGGCTCCTCTGTTCTCCACTCGTTACCTGTATTAATGGCACCTGTTTGAACTCGTTATCAGTATAAAAGACACCTGTCCACAACCTCAAACAGTCAGACTCCAAACTCCACTATGGCCAAGACCAAAGAGCTGTCAAAGGACACCAGAAACAAAATTGTAGACCTGCACCAGGCTGGGAAGACTGAATCTACAATAGGTAAGCAGCTTGGTGTGAAGAAATCAACTGTGGGAGCAATTATTAGAAAATGGAAGACATACAAGACCACTGATAATTTCCCTCGATCTGGGGCTCCACACAAGATCTCACCCCATGGGGTCAAAATGATCACAAGAACGGTGAGCAAAAATCCCAGAACCACATGGGGGGACCTAGTGAATGACCTGCAGAGAGCTGGGACCAAAGTAACAAAAGCTACCATCAGTAACACACTACACCGCCAGAGACTCAAATCCTGCTGTGCCAGGCTTGTCCCCTTGCTTAAGCCAGTACATGTCTGGGCTCATCTGAAGTTTGCTAGAGAGAGCATTTGGATGATCCAGAAAAGGATTGGGAGAATGTCATATGGTCAGATGAAACCAAAATAGAACTTTTTGGTAAAAACTCAACTTGTCGTGTTTGGAGGAGAAAGAATGCTGAGTTGCATCCAAAGAACACCATACCTACTGTGAAGCATGGGGATGGAAACATCATGCTTTGGGGCTGTTTTTCTGCAAAGGGACCAGGACGACTGATCCATGTAAAGGAAAGGATGAATTGGGCCATGTATCATGAGACTTTGAGTAAAAACCTCCTTCCATCAGCAAGGGCATTGCAGATGAAACGTGGCTGGGCCTTTCAGCCCGGGCAAAGAAGGAGTGGCTTCGTAAGAAGCATTTCAAGGTCCTGGAGTGGCCTAGCCAGTCTCCAGATCTCAACCCCATAGAAAATCTTTGGAGGGAGTTGAAAATCCATGTTGCCCAGCGACAGCCCCAAAACATCACTGCTCTAGAGGAGATCTGCATGGAGGAATGGGCCAAACTACCAGCAACAGTGTGTAAAAACCTTGTGGAGACTTACAGAAAATGTTTGACCTCTATCATTACCAACAAAGGGTATATAACAAAGTATTGAGATGAACGTTTGTTATTGACCAAATACTTATTTTCTACCATAATTTGCAAATAAATTCTTTAAAAATCAGACAATGTGATTTTCTGGATTTTTTTTCTCATTCTGTCTCTCATAGTTGAAGTGTACCTATGATGAAAATGACAGGCCTCTCTCATCTTTTTAAGTGGGAGAACTTGCACAATTGGTGCCTGACTAAATACTTTTTGCTCCACTGTATGTCTGGCTGCATATTGAGATGAATCAATGCATGGGACCATTACCCAGTCCATATCTATACGGGAGAGCCCCCCTACAGAAGCCGACTGGCATGAATATACCCGGGCATCGGGGTTGCGCACCCTCTACCCATCCATAAGTCCCAGCTCCGCTATAAGGCGTGCAAAAGCAGTGAGGCCTTTAGGTTGTTTGATAATTCGATTGGGTGATATTGATAATTTACTTAGACAATGAAAAAGATAATTATTGAAGTCCCCCACTACCAGTAGAGGCAGATCAGAGTATCGAGCGGTATAATTTGCCAGTATTCGAAGGAGTTGAGACGAGAACGGCGGAGGGATGTACAATCCCGCAAGTATATACCTCATTTCATGTATAGAGCAAAGCAAAAATATAAAACGACCTTCTTGGTCTATGAGCAAGTCTGTGCACGAGTCTGTGCATGGTAACGTAGTTCCCTGCCGATTCAGAATGCTGACCCCTCGTGAGTATACCACAGGGAGATGGGTCTCTTGTAGGCAGATAACTTCTGCATTGAGCTGTTTAATGGTGCGGAGCACTGCTAGTCTTTTTACTGGATTATTCAGTCCATGAACATTCCAGGACATCACAGGGACAGTTCCTGCCATTTGTGTGTGCATAAGTGGCATATCTCCAGTAGTGGTCCTGTGAGACCATCCTTGTCTGTAGTGATAGCTCGCATCCATATAACATGGGTTGTATTGCAGGCTGGATGTCACATAAGTATTTATAGGTATATCCAACAGTGTCTTTGATGATGAAAAATCGTATAGGCCGTGGTAGAACAATAGAGAAAAAGAGTGGTAGGTGGGCAAACCATGCTCCAAAATGGTAAAACTGAACAGTTAACAGTCCCCAGAGAACTGGGTGGGGGCAACAGTGGAAGCCTAACAGCATGTTACTAAGCTTCTCTGCAGCTAGAGTGGTGGCCGTGATCCCATGGTCATTTCAGCAGCCTTAAGCACTGTACTCCGCCTGTTAGCATATCCTGGAGTGTAATATAAGTCCATAGAAGTAGATCAATTTTGCATGGTTAAACTAGGCTGTTTCTTCTTTGCCGGTCCGCGTGCAGAGTAGTTCCTTCCCTATCCAGCCATTGCGTTGCAGCCACAGGATTTTCAAAAAAATGAACTGTGCTTTTAGCCTCCACCCGGAGACAACCTGGGTAGAGCATGGCGTATTTTAAATCCAGTGATCTAAAATGGCACATCACCTCTGTGAACTTAGCTCTTTGCCTCTGTAGTTCAGCGGAGAAGTCCAGGAATAAAGATACTTTGACGTTATCAATCACTAGGACCTCTGGTTTAATTCTGGCCTGGTGCAGTATGGCATCCCTATCCTTGAAGTTTAGGAGTTTGAATAAGAATGGTCTGGGATTCGCCCCAGGTGGCGGGGGTCCACCCTGTGCGCCTTTTCCACTGAAAACATAGGGGAAAATGCTTCACTGCCGAATACAGTTGCCAGTCATTTTTCAATGAAGAGCACCGGGTTTTTCCCCTCTGCTCTTTCCAGGATGCCAATTGCCCTAATATTATTCTGCCTCAGCCTGTTTTCCATATCTTCCAGGCAGGTGTTATGTTGCGCATTTAAGTGTGAGTTGTGAGCTATGTCTCTCTGCATGGGCGCCATGTCGTCTGCTATGGAGCTGACTCTCCCTTCCAGAGCAGAGGTTCGTTCCCTCAGTTTTTGTGCGTCCTGTCTTGGGAATGTAATCTCCATTTTGACCACCTTAATCTCATTAGTAAGAGCTGTTATAGAGGTGTTACAGGATGTAACTGCTGTGAAAATGTCCCTCAGTGTGGGTTTCGTCAGGCCCTTCTGTTGCTGTCCAGAGGCCTAGCGAATATATCGTCTGGGGTACTCACTGCGTCCCATTCTGCCTCAGGGCTGGAGCTGTCCTCAAGGGGGACAGTGTCGTCTGCCGCCGGTAAAGCCTCCGGGTCGTCTTCCGGATTATGCACAGGGGTTTGTGCGTCCTTTGAGGGGGGCTTGGAGAATAGTCTTTGAGCCGCCTCCTTGTACCTGTCCTTCTGCTGTTTCTGAGTCAGGACGCCATTTTGAGTCATGCTGTCCTGGCTCTTGTTCTCTTTCTGCCGTTTACTCATGTTATGCGAGTGAACAGGTCAAGGCAGATATATCACCCGGTCCCGTGCAGCCTCCCGTGCAGTCTGTGATGTAGCTGGATCATGTGAATGCTGTGCCCGCAGGATAATAGAAGGATTTTTGGCGGAAAGAACTGAAGATGCGACCGGCTACATCCGCTGCCTGGCCAGGCCCTCCTTGTTATTATTTTTTTAACCTTTACCTGGTTTATCTTTTTCTATTGTTTCATTTTTTTTTTTATAAACTCTTTATTGCATGATTTCAAACAAAGTTATACATACATTTCTTACACATTAATTCCATATATAATCTTTTTAATAAACAATCAATTGGTTAGCTCGATACCCTCCCCCGTCACTCTTATTCACAGTTCAAATTTAACTCATATTTTCCCTGATTCCAAGGTTACCGATGATTTACACCAACCATCCCATATTTTATAAAACTTTTCTAGCGTCCCTCTATGTTCTTACATTATTTTTTCATAAGATATTATCTGGTTAATAGATCTAATTCACTGATCCGTTGTTGGGATAGTTGGTTGCATCCATCTTAATGATATTTGTTTACGTGCCAAGAATAAAGTTTCTTGTAACATAATCCTATCATGAGTCAACCATTTTTCCATTTCCAGTAGCCCAAATATACATGTTTCTATGTCACAAGATACCTCCCTATCCATAACATTTGTTAGTTTATCTGTCACTTGTTGCCAATATTCTGCTATTTTGGGACATGACCACATCAGATGCACTAAGTCAGCCTCTGTTTGCAGGCATCGTTTGCAATTGGATGAGGTCATTCTCCCCATTCTATACATTTTCTGAGGGGTTAAATATGCTTGATGTGTAATATACAGCTGTATTAGTTTATTATTAATAGCAGGAGATACTCTCATCAGTGAGGAACAAATCCTATTCCATTTCTCCTCTGAATTTTATTTTCTATTTACCGTCCTCCATTAACTGTACTGTCTCCTCTTTACCTTATCCTAAACAAGGAGTGACTACTCTCATAGAGGACGATAATTATTATTTGATTATGTCGACATATAATGTGTAGTTCGTATAAATTGGGGAGTCTTTTACATATCTTACCCCTCTTACTGGAGTAGGTTAACGTTTGCTACGGAGG
>BLSH010360998.1:61428-83355 GCA_018402905.1 Glandirana rugosa | reverse complement strand
CTCCGCGAAGATCCGCGGCAAGCCCACGAACGGTTTGCCCCACTAACATGGCCATGGGTACCACCTTTCTAAAGTGCCCAAAATGAGTTTGGAGAAACACCACGGGTTTTTCCCGCCACAGTCCGGTCAAGACCTGGACTTCCGTAATTTGACGAAGCATTTCTACTTCTCTAAGTCCTACCTCAGGTAGGCGAGCCAGCACCGGCGGGACGTGGTTCCCCTTAAGAACCGCAGGGACCTATAGTCCCTGCGTATAGAGGTGCAAGGTCAAACAGTGTCAGTGGTCGCAAAAGATGCGAAGTGTCACCCTCTAGACGTTTTGGGCACCACAAAGAGGTTTGAGTAAAACCCGTGAAATCTTTCCACCATGGGTACCGGTACAATCACCCCGTTTGGCAAGCACCCGAACGGCGCCTAGAAGCGCCTCCTGACGCCCCTGAGGGAGTCTTAAGTTTGAAGGGAAGAACCTTTCTGGGGGCAGAGAGATGAATTCTATCCTGTACCCGGAGGACACCACCTCCAGTACCCACCGATCGGTGATGCGAACCCCAGCAACCGCCCCCCCACCCGTGAGTAGGGCGGGGGCAACCCATCATGAGGAGGTTGACTTATCCTTCGCTTTTTCGGACTTATGTTGCCAGGGCCTTTTACTGGGCCCAGCGGAAGCCTTACTGGACTTGAAGCCCTTACCCACTGAGCCGGGCGGACGAAAAAACTTCTTCTGACCTGAAGAAACAGGGCCCTGCCTACGGCGAGAATCCCGCCGCTTTGGCTCTGGAAGGAAAGTACTCTTTCCTCCCGTGAAATCCTTAATGATTTCATCCAACTGTGGGCCAAACAGACGCCCTCCCTGAAAGGGAAGATCTGTAAGAGCTTTCTTTGAAGCCTGGTTGCCCGACCAAGAGCGGAGCCACAGTACCCGCCTGATAACAATTGCAAAAACAGACATTTTTGACAGCATGGGAAGCAGGTTCAAAGCCGCATGGCATATGTAGCGGAGACCCTCTTCCAAATGTTGTGCCCGCTGCCTGCCACTTCAGCCTGTGCACACTCACAAGTTAAACCAGTGTGCAGTGTGCTCGTGAAGAGATTGGGCCGCCATCGCAGCTGCTAAAGCCGGCCACATGGCTGACCCAGCCAACAAGAACAGTGCCTTAGACACTGCCGCCGTGCGGCAATCGGCCGCTTCCTTAAAAGACAGAGACCCCTCCAAGGGAATGGTCGTTACCTTATTCAGACGGGCCACTGGAGGGTCCACCGCTGGGGACGCCCATCTCTTAGTAAAGCTATCCTCAAAGGGGTAGCCAACAGCAAAGCTTTTAGGTAAAGCAAAGGAATTTTGCGGCCGTAGCCATTCCTTGAACACCGCCTGTTCAAACACCTGATCATAAGGGTAAGCCCTAGGGGACCTAGGGGGTTTAAGCGATCCACAAATATATGTGGACTCATGCGACTCTCCTGCCTGGTCAAGCCGCATGGAGTCACGAATATCAGTGATCAGAGCGGCCACTATCGCTTTCTTGTGCGAAAACGGAGCCCCCTGATCACCTTCGCCGTCTGAGGGCAGTTCACCCTCTGATAGGTCCACGGGTGTGACCACTGAGGCGCTCTCTGGATCCAAATCCTCCCCTGAGGAATGGGGGGGCGTTTTTTGGGGCACCCCCACTGTGTGACCACCACCTCTACCCCACCAATCAGCCAGGGAGACCTGGGAGGATTGCACCCACCGCTACCAGCACCCAGGGAGAGCCAGCTGTACTTGCTGTTTTAAATGCCTCAGCACTGCCACTGCACTTCAAGAGCCTGCACCACCTAGTGTCAGCCACGTTGTCCAAGTGAAACCGGAAGTACTACTTCCATTTTTATCACTTCCTGTAATACCAAAAATGACCACTGGGGGCCGCCAGAGGACAGGCTGAAAACCGCATGGGCTACCAAACAATGGATGCTGCCATTAACACAAGCAGAGCTTATAGCAAAATGGCGCGGTCGGCGGACGAATGAACGGTGATCCACACTGAATGGCGGCGAACCGCTTAATGCAGTGCTCCGAACGGTCAGTGCAAGGTGCAGTACTGCGGGGGGATGGGAGAGAATCCTCAAAGGGGTACCACCCAGTGTGTCCCCACTAACGGACCCCCACCGGCCGGCTACCACAGAAGTTGCCCAGGTGCCCACTCTCCGTGCCCCTAGGACGGAAGAGGGGTCCACTCACCAATCCGACGGGCGCAGCGGGTAGCCACCCGGAGCAGACTTACCTCCCCATAGAGAGGCATGCTGCTGGCCAGGCCCCTGGACAGGAACAAAACCAGTCACTGGGCTCTAGTGGGTTTTAGCCACTGGCCGCCTGCACGGAACGGGCACTATGCGGCGGACCCCCGCTAAGGGTAGCTCGCAGAGTGTCAGCCGGACTGGGGAAAGTTTTTGGATTCTAGATTTCCTCTATACCACCAGCCGGCTTCTTGATAGCAGTCTTCATCAGAAAAAATCTTCAGGAGACCACAGATCCCATAGGGAACCAGGTTTACTCCTTGCACTAGGCAATTTAAAACTGATGTGCTATGCAGAGCAGGGGGATTATATGCTAAGGTGAGGACGGCCAACCTATGCTTTTGTTTTATTTTTGCCTAGTCTACTCCTAGTAATATGAGCATAACCCCACGTGTCATAACAAGGATGCGTCTGTCAGCGAACGGAAGAGTAAAATCTTTTTCTTAAATTATTTTTTGAGTTAACAACTACTAAATAATGAATATACTGCTATATTGCCGTGTTTGACATATAACATTTTGTTCGGTGTATACGTCCCTTTCCTTTTGTTTTTTTTCTGTGGCATCGGTTTTTAATTGATTTAATTGTTCTTAATAGGTGAGGTTATCGCCCCCTTATATAGAGGATTTGTTCTACTATATAAATCTGTTTTTAAATCACTTTGCATGCTTTCATGAAGGCTCTATAGCTGAAACGCATCAGCATATACTCTTTACCTTGCAGTAATAAAGTATTTTGATTTAAGAGCACACCGAATCACCAGCCCCTCTTTTCTGAGCATCTATCGATGGAAGTTGAGCCCTGGCTTGAGCACCGGACTCCAGTCTATGGACTTATACATCAGCAGTGGAGCTGGGGTAACCTCCTTTTGCCATTTTTCCAGAAGTGCATTTGTTAGACACTGATGTGGATGAGAAGACCTGGCTCACAGTTTCCGCTCTAATTCATTCTAAAGGTGTTCTATTGGGTTGAGGTCAGGACTTTTTGCAGGCCAGTCGAGTTCCTCCACTCCAAACTCGCGCATCCATGTCTTTATGGACCTTGCTTTGTTCATTGGTGTGCAGTCACGTTGGAACAGGAAGGGGCCATCCCCAAACTGTTCCCACAAAGTTGGGAGCATGAAATTGTCCAAAATATGGTATGCTGACACCTTAAAAGCGCCCTTCACTGGAACGAAGGGACCAAGCTCAACCCTTGAAAAAACACAAACCAAGGTCCATAAAGACATGGATGAGTGAGTTGGGGTGGAGGAACTTGACAGGCCTGCACAGAATTCCTGACCTCAGCTCGATAGAACACCTTTGGGATGAATTAGAGTGGAGACTGCGAGCCAGGCCTTCTCGTCCACATTAGTGCCTGACCTGGCAAAAGTGCTTCTAGAAGAATGGCCAAACATTACCATAGACACAATTCTAAACCTTGTGGACAGCCTTCCCAGCAGAGTCGAAGCTGTTATAGCTGCAAGGGGTGGGCCAACCCAATATTGAACTCTATGGACTAAGACTGGGATGCCATTGAAGTTCATGTGAGTGTAAAGGCAGGCATCCCAAAACTTTTGGTAATAGAGTGTATACATAGATATACGCACACACACACTCACAAACATTCACATACTGCCCAAGATCATTTAGCACGTTTAAAGGTGCAAAACACAATTTAACATATTTCTGACAGAGTTTTATTTTACAGATTAAAACAGGTACAAAACATTTTCAATGCACTCCATTGGTTATGTGAAAAAACACTTTCCTTTTATTCTGTTTTGCTGTGCTTTGACTAAACAAATGAAATTGTCCGAAACAATGTAACCTGTAATTTACAGTCTTATTTAAAATACTAATAATATTACGCTTACTACAAAATACTTGGATTGAATAGGTAAGTGTATATACATTTGTTTTATATAGAATATATTTATATATGTATACTAGATCAGTGTAGTGGTTCAGATTCAGCCCTTGAAAAAAAATCCATGTTCACTGCAAATAGATGTTGCTATAGGTGTAGGTAGTTACTCATTAGCCAATACAAGTGATGTTTGCTACAGGAAATCCAGCAACACGTAACAAATGTGCAATGCAAACAACCAAAAAAAAAAAACTATGTCAATAACATTTCCACCTACTCAACTTTTATTAAAAGGAATTAAAGAGGTTGTAGAATAATATATTTGGAACTAGGGTAACTTTAGATATGTACACATACTCCTGGGAAGAAAGCTATAATGCTTTCTAAAACTTAAAATCTGCGCATCTAGATCTTTGTGGCAGACATAAAACAGCAGGACATGTCCATAGCACACACTGCTCTCTCACATTACATATTTCCTTCCCTTCTCTCTGATGGAGAATATTTTTTTACACCTTTCTCAAAAGTAGACTGACATGCTATATACACTTTATAATTAAATCACTCCACACACTACATCATCCTGGGCAAAGAAAGAAAGAAAAAAAAAAAAAAAAAACATTTTCTCTGACATCTCATCTTACAAAAAACTGGAGGCAGGTAGAGTTTTTAAGGTTTCAAATCACAATATGGTATATATGACTAGCCTCTCTGCAAATAACTTTGCTGATTTCTACCAGTTAGGAATGTCCTAGGAATGCCAACCGCGTTATCGTTGTTATAAAGAGCTGAAAACAGAGATATCTAAATAAAGGAACAGAAGAGTCCACATGTTATCAAGCTCGGGACTATGTCCCGCTAGTTTGTCTTCTTGTCATCTGTAGGTGCATATGGAGGGGGTCGTTCCTAAAGGAAAAAAACAAACAAAAATATTATTGACAAGTTGTATGCAATTACACAGAAATATATGCAAGTGTGGGTGTCTTTGTCCAGGTTGCATCTATTTGTAGATGTAAATTCCATAAGACAGCTGGAACAACTAAACAGCTTTTTAACCACTTCAAGACTAAGCCTGTTTCTTGAATTCTGTGCTTACGAGTTAAAAACAGTTTTTTTTTGCTATAAAATTACTTAGAACCCCCAAACATTATATATTTTTTCTAACACCCTAGAGAATAAAATGGCGGTCATTGAAAAACTTTATGTCACACCGTATTTGCGCAGCGGTCTTCCGAGTGTGCTTTTTTTTTAATAAATTCAGTTTTTTTTAGTTAAAAAATAAGAAAACAGTAAAGTTAGGCCAATTTTTTTCCATATTGTGAAAGATAATGTTACGCCGAGTAAAATGATACCCAACATGTCATGCTTCAAAATTGCATCCGCTCGCGAAATGGCGACAAACTTTGCAACTTAAAAATCTCCATTGGTGACGTTTAAAAAATTCTACAGCTTAGCAGTTTTGTGTTACAGAGGAGGTCTAGTGCTAGAATTGTTGCTCTCGCTCTAACGATCCCGGCGATTCCTCACATGTGTGGTTTGAACACAGTTTTCATATGTGGGTGGGACGGAGCACTTTAAATTTTTATTTTTACACTGTTCTTTTTTTAAAAAAAAATTGATCACTTTTATTCCTATTACAAGAAATGTAAGCATTCCTTGTAATAGAAAAAAGCATGACAGGTCCTCTTAAATATGAGATCTGGGGTCAAAAAGACCTCAGACCTCTTATTTACACTAAAATGCAAGAAAAAAAAAATCTGAAAAAAATGACAGGACAAAAAAAAAAAAATGGCCCTTTAAGACCGTTGGGCGGACGTCACTTCTGACGTCATTTCCGCCCCGCCATGTTATGGAACCGAGTGAGAATCCGCAGCTAAGACCACTTTTATCTTGCAGGGAATCGCCTGCTGAAAAAAACGGTATCTGAATGCTACCTGCAGCTGCAGGCACCATTCAGATATCACCACTCAAACCCAAGGACGTCATATGACGTCCGGCGGTACGGAAGTGGTTAAATATAAAAACTAACAATTGTGTAGCAGTTTGCTGAGCCAAAGAGAAAAATGGTACATTTGTATTTCAAAAAGTGCATGGGTGTTAAATGAAGGCATGTGGTGTATAAATTACAAAATATTGGTAAGTGAAGCAGATCCATGCAAAAACATTCTCACTTAGAATTGCTTGCCATTATTCTCATGAATCTCATGACAAACACATACGGGAAAGATAAAAACAGATAAGAGAGCAAATTTTACAAGCATGAGGGCTGCTCTCCAGGACTTAGACTAGGAGGCAATATTGGCATCAATGAACACAGAACAGAAATGGGAATTTTTCAAAAAGACTGTATGCAAACTCACTGCAAAGTATATTCCCATGGGCAATACGTTTAAAGGGCTAAAAATAAACCTATGTGGTGCACAGCTAAAGTTAAAAAAGTTATAAATAATAAGAAAAGAGCATTTAAAAAATATAAAAACAAGGGAACACTATCATCTTTTAAATGTTACAAAGAATATCACAGAATATGTAAAAAGAAAATCAAAGATGCAAAAATTCAAAACAAATGACAGATTGCAAAAGATAGGACAAACCCCCCAAAACTCTTCAAATATATTAATAGTACAAAAGGTCAGGTCTGAGCATGTAGGCCCTTTACAAAATAATCTAGAGTGCGTGACTGGGGACAAAGAGAAGGCAAACTTATTAAATACATTCTTCAGCTCTGTGTATACAAAGGAGCATGGGGAAGCTCATGTCCATAATGGGAGTGGTACTGACACAGCCCCAAATGATCCACAATGGCTCAAAAGTGAAATGGTCCAGAAGTATTTAGACAGAATAAAGGTAAAGCACCTGGACCAGATGGCATCCATCCAAGGATCCTAAAGCAATTGAGCTCTGTCATTTCAAAGCCATTGTATCTAATTTTTTAGGGACTCCTTAATGACTGGAATAGTACCACTGGATTGGCGTAGGGCCAATGTGGTGCCCATATTTAAAAAGGGATCAAAGTCTTTACCAAGTAACTATAGACCTGTTAGTTTAACTTCTGTAGCTGGGAAGATACTGGAGAGTTTAATAAAAGACCACATACAGTAAGGTCCATAAATATTGGGACATCAACACAATTCTAATCTTTTTGGCTCTATACACCACCACAATGGATTTGAAATGAAACAAACAAGATGTACTTTAACTGCAGACTTTCAGCTTTAATTTGAGGGTATTTACATCCAAATCAGGTGAACGGTGTAGGAATTACAACAGTTTGTATATGTGCCTCCCACTTTTTAAGGGACCAAAAGTAATGGGACAATTGGCTGCTCAGCTGTTCCATGGCCAGGTATGTGTTATTCCCTCATTATCCCATTTACAAGGAGCAGATAAAAGGTCCAGAGTTAATTTCAAGTGTGCTATTTGCATTTGGAATCTGTTGCTGTCAACTCTCAATATGAGATCCAAGGAGCTGTCACTATCAGTGAAGCAAGCCATCATTAGGCTGAAAAAACAAAACAAACCCATCAGAGAGATAGCAAAAACATTAGGTGTGGCCAAATCAACTGTTTGGAACATCCTTAAAAAGAAAGAACACACCTGTGAGCTCAGCAACACCAAAAGACCCGGAAGACCGCAGAAAACAACTGTGGTGGATGACCGAAGAATTCTTTCCCCGGTGAAGAAAAAACCCTTCACAACAGTTGGCCAGATCAAGAACACTCTCCAGGAGGTAGGTGTATGTGTGTCAAAGTCAACAATCAAGAGAAGACTTCACCAGAGTGAATACAGAGGGTTCACCACAAGATGTAAACCATTGGTGAGCCTCAAAAACAGGAAGGCCAGATTAGAGTTTGCCAAACAACATCTAAAAAAGCCTTCACAGTTCTGGAACAACATCCTATGGACAGATGAGACCAAGATCAACTTGTACCAGAGTGATGGGAAGAGAAGAGTATGTAGAAGGAAAGGAACTGCTCATGATCCAAAGCATACCACCTAATCAGTGAAGCATGGTGATGGTAGTGTCATGCGGTGGGCATGTATGGCTGCCAATGGAACTGGTTCTCTTGTATGTATTGATGATGCGATTGCTGACAAAAGCAGCAGGATGAATTCTGAAGTGTTTCGGGCAATATTATCCGCTCATATTGAGCCAAATGCTTCAGAACTCATTGGACGGCACTTCACAGTGCAGATGGACAATGACCCGAAGCATACTGCGAAAGCAACCAAAGAGTTTTTTAAGGGAAGGAAGTGGAAAGTTATGCAATGGCCAAGTTAATCACCTGACCTGAATCCGATTGTGCATGCATTTCACTTGCAAAACAAGACAAAACTAAAGGGAAAATGCCCCAAGAACAAGCAGGAACTGAAGACAGTTGCAGCAGAGGCCTGGCAGAGCATCACCAGGGATTAAACCCAGCGGCTGGTGATGTCTATGCGTTCCAGACTTCAGGCTGTAATCTACTGCAAAGAATTTGCAACCAAGTATTAAAAAGTGAAAGTTTGATTTATGATTGTTAATCTGTCCCATTACTTTTGGTCCCTTAAAAATTGGGAGGCACATATACAAACTGTTGTAATTCCTACACTGTTCACCTGATTTGGATGTAAATACCCTCAAAGTAAAGCTGAAAGTCTGCAGTTAAAGCACATCTTGTTTGTTTCATTTCAAATCCATTGTGGTGATGTATAGAGCCAAAAAGATTAGAATTGTGTCAATGTCCCAATATTTATGGACCTGACTGTAGATGAGTTCTTGTTGGAAAAAAAAGGGATTTTATTAAAACTTACCATAAAATCCTTTTCTCCGAGTTCACTGACAGACGCAGCTCTTCATTGACTTTGTGGGGTTTTATGTTCGTCCCACTAGGAGTTAACTAGGCAGGGAAAAGAAAACAGCTGGCCCCTCCCCTGGGGGCCGTCCTCTCTTCCTACATCAAACCCCCTCATAGCATAGCTCTTCAGTTCATACACAAGCCGTACCAAAACAGAGCCCAGAGGGGTGGGTGCTGCGTCTGTCAGTGAACTCGGAGAAAAGGATTTTACAGTAAGTTTTAATAAAATCCCTTTTTCTCCTTACGTTCACTGACAGACGCAGCTCTTCATTGACTTTGTGGGGACGTCCCCAAGCTGTGCAAAAAGAGGGGTGGGTAAACAACTGTATCCAACTGAACCTCTGAAGAAGCGCCAGCCGCGCCTACACTGCCGCCTGCAAAACTTTGCGGCCAAAAGCAGCATTCGAAGATGCAATCACATCAACTTTATAAAACTTAGTGAAAGTGTGAACCGAGGCCCAAGTGGCCGCCCTGCACACCTGTGACACCGAAGCCTGGTGTCTGAACGCCCAGGAGGTGCTAACCGCCCGGGTAGAATGAGCCGTGACCGAAAAAGGGGGAACCTTGCCCCGAACGGAATACGCATGGGTCACGTTTTTCTAATCCAATGAGAAATCGTAGCCGAAGAGGCCGCCAAGCCTTTGCGCGGGCCCTCTGGCAGAACAAACAAGGCATCAGCTTTTCGAAAAGAAGCTGTAGCAGCCAAGTACACTCTTAAGGCCCTCACCACGTCCAAAGCATGCAACTCAAACTCCTTGGGGTGCGATGGACGAGGGCACAATGAAGGCAGGACAATATCTTCATTAATGAAAAGAAGAGACTACCTTCGGAAGGAAGGAAGGAGAGGGTCGCAAGACCGCCTTATCCCTATGCATTACTAAGTAGGGAGACTTGCACGATAGTGCAGCTAATTCCGACATCCGTCTGGTGGAAGTGATGGCAACTAAAAAGGCCACCTTCTGCGACAGCAGTTGTAAGGAAATCTCCCTAATCTTCTCGTACGGTGGTTTCTGAAGGGCAGAAAGCACCAGATTCAGATCCCACGGAGCCATCGGCGACCTTACCCGAGGCGCCACATGTCGCACACCTTGTACAAAGGTACGAACCAGCGAGTGCGAAGCTAAAGGTCGCTGAAAGAGTATAGCTAAAGCCGAAATCTGGCCCTTAAGAATACTCAAAGCCAAATTCTTATTCAGGCCCTGCTGCAAAAAAGGTCAGGACCCTGGACACGACATAAGAGCGAGGGTTATAACCCTCCGCCTCGCACCAAGCTATGTAAGCCTTCCAGGTGCGGTGATAAATCTTGCGAGAAGTGCACTTGCGAGCTTTTAACAGAGTAGGGATTACGGAGTCGGCGACTCCTCTGTCCCTTAACACCTGGGACTCAATAGCCAAGCCGTCAAAGCCAGCGAGGGTAAAGCAGGGTGCAAGATGGGTCCTTGAGACAGAAGATCTTCTCGCAGCGGGAGCCGCCAAGGGGCGTCTGCCACCATTTGCACCACGTCGGCATACCAGGTGCGCCGGGGCCAATCTGGGGCCACCAGAATTGTTGGTATCCCTCCATCATTAGTCTGCGTATCAATCTCGGAAGCAGTCTTATCGGAGGAAAAGCGTACAGGAGACGATAAAGGCTCCATGGGGCCACCAGGGCGTCCGTGGCTACTGCCAACGGATCCTTCCTCCTGGACACAAAAGTTTTCACTTTGTGATTGAACCGGGACGCCATGAGATCCACGTCCGGTGTTCCCCATCTGCGGCAAATCTGATTGAACACCTCCGGGTGGAGGGACCACTCTCCCTGCTCCAGCGTCTGGCGACTGAGAAAATCCGCCTGCCAGTTCTCCACGCCTGGAATGTAAATGGCTGAGATCGCCGGAACGTGAAGTTCCGCCCAACGCAGTATCAGAGCTGCCTCCGCTGCAGCCGCTGGACTCCTTGTGCCGCCCTGATGGTTCACATACGCCACCGCTGTGGCATTGTCCGATTGAATTCGGATCGGACGACCTTGCAATCTCATCGTCCAGCGAAATAGATACAGTCTGATTGCTCTCAGCTCCAGCACGTTGATGGGGAGGCGAACCTCCTGAACCGACCAACGGCCCTGGGCAGATAGCTGCCCCAGGACTCCACCCCAGCCCGCTAGGCTGGCGTCCGTGGTGATGATCACCCACTGAAGGGGCAGGAACGTCTTCCCCTGAGTTAGAGTCGAGTCCCGAAGCCACCAAGTCAGAGACGCCCTGGTCTGGGGACTCAGACGGATCAGAAGGTCCAACGACCGATGCTACGAGTGTGACTCTGGACAAAAGGTATGCCTCGAACGACGAGACCATGAGTCCCAGCACCCTCATACAGAACCGTAGTGAAGACAGACGGTGCGACAAAAGGGTGCGTACTGCCGACTGTAGACATTGCAATTTTTTCGGAGGGAGAAACACCTTCGCCTGTTCTGTGTCTAGAATGAGACCCAGATACTCCAGGCGGCGGGATGGAGACACCGACGACTTCTTCAGGTTTAGTAACCAGCCGAAGTCCAGCAGTGAGGCCATTGTGATACTCACATTCTCCTCCAGAGCCGAGGCAGAGTCCGCTTGCAGGAGCAGATCGTCCAGGTATGCCACTATAGCAATGCCTCTCTGACGCAGCAACGCCAACACCAGGGCTAGCAACTTCGTGAAGACCCGGGGTGCTGAGGTCAGACCGAAAGGGAGAGCCACAAATTGAAAATGGCGGTCCCCTACTGCAAAACGCAGGAAACGCTGATGTCGCGGATGGATGGGTACATGGAGGTACGCATCCCTGATGTCCAGCGACACCAGAAATTCCCCTTGATGAAGGGTGGCCACGACCGAACGAATAGACTCCATCCGGAACTTTCGCATCCTGACATACCGGTTCAGGGCCTTCAGGTCCAGAATGGGCTGAAACCCTTCCCCTTTTTTGGGTACCACAAAAAGATTTGAGTAAAAACCTCGAAATCTCTCTCCTGGGGGAACTGGTACAATCACTCCTTGGTCTGAGAGGGCCTGTACCGCCCCAGATAGTGCCTCCCTGCGATCCTGCGGGAGGCTTAAATTTGATGGGAAGAACCTGTCTGGGGGTAGAGTGATGAACTCTATCCTGTACCCGGTGGACACCACTTCCCGGACCCAACGGTCTGAAATGCGAGCCAGCCACCGTGCTGCGAACCCCAGAAGACGTCCCCCCACCCGACACTCGGGTGGGGGCAACCCATCAGGCTGAGGAAGACTTGTCCTCTGTCTTTTCGGTCTTGTGCTGCCACTGCCGTCTTCCGGCCCCTGCAGCGACCTTACTGGAATGGGTCCCTTTGCCTGTCGCGCCCGGGGCATGAAAAAGCTTCTTCTGACCCGAAGGAGGGGGCCCCTGTCTACGGCGAAACTCACGCCTGTGGGGCTCCGGAAGGAAGGTACTCTTACCACCCGTGAAATCCTTGATAATCTCATCCAAACGTGGGCCAAATAGACATCCACCTTGAAAGGGGAGGTCAGCCAGACCTCTTTTGGAAGCATGGTCACCAGACCAGGAACGCAACCAAAGAATTCGTCGGAGTCCGACAGCCGAGATGGATATTCTGGATAACAGGGGCAGAATATCAATGGCCGCATCACAAAGGTATGTGAACCCTTGGAGTAAAAACTCAGCCTTCTGCGGCGCCTCCATCAGGCGACCGCCTTCTAGGTCCTTTATGAGTTCTTCCATGCAATCAGATAAATTGTGCCGCCATGGCAGAAGCTAGGGCTGGTCGCACAGCCGAACCAGCACTTAAGAACATTGACTTCAAAAGTGCCTCTGTCTTTCTATCAGCAGGATCCTTAAAGGAGGAAGTCTCTTCCATAGGAATGGTAGTCGCCTTAGTAAGGCGTGCGGTTGGTGGGTCCACCACAGGTGATTCCCATTTCTTTAGGAAGCTTTCCTCAAAGGGATAGCGAACAGCAAAACGTGTTGTCAGCGAGGAGGAACGCTGTGGACGCTGCCATTCACGATAAAGGAAATGGTCAAAAAATTCATTGTAAGGATAAGTCTTGGGGGCCCTGGGGGGCCCGGAAGACCCGCACACATACGCAGCAGATCGTGATTCACCATCTTGATCCAGCTGCAACTTAGTGCGAATGCCAGTGATAATGGCAGCAACTAGTGCTTTTTCTTGCGCAGCTGCCGCCCCCTGGTCCCCTCCGCCATCCGCTGGTCCCGTTTCCTCATCAGACAAGTCCGCTGGGGTCCCTGAGACCCCTGAGGCCACATCCAGCTCCGAATCCTCCCCTGAGGAATAATGAGGGGGAAGGGGACGTTTCTTGGGGACCCGCTGAGCGGCGTCCTCATGAGGGAAAAATTTATTAAAGACCGCTCGCAGCTGGTCCAGAAAGGCCCCTTGATCAGATTGCGCCGCTGCTGATGCCACCCCAACAGGTTCAGCAGGGAGATCTGTCATAGCTTCCCCCAGAAAATGACACAGGAAGGAGAAGGGGCGCCCCCTACACTGCCACACACCCACAGGCCACAGAGGACAGCACCCACCACCACCAGCAGGGAGCCCAGCTATACTTGCTGTTCCGCTGCCCGTTACAGTGCAGATCGTCAGAAGAGCTGCTCTGCCCGAATCACCGCCGTTCCAGTAGAAGGGAGAAGCTGCAGACACGTGTATTATGCAGAGCATGCAGTCAAAATGGCCGCCGTTAAACACTAGAGGCCAAACACACCCTTCAGGAAACGTGCAGTACCGAAAATGGCCGCTCTGAGCACTAGAGGGAAAATCCCATAGGCTCAAAATGTCCGCGGCTACTGCAAAATGGCGGCGGTCCACCACAAAATGGCGGTGGTGCTGGGGGGGCGGTAGGGGTAAAACGGGAGCTATACGCATCCCACCAGTGGCTACCCAGTGAGGAATTCCCGAGATACTCACATACACTGTTTTGTATTTTCGGTCGTTGGGCCCCCCTTTATGCCCCTATAAGGGGGGAAGGCAGGGCGCTCACTTACCACTCCGACGCCGCAGGTAGCCACCCGATCACAGACTTTCCTCCCCCTCATTGACGGTATGCTGCAGGCCCAAAGTCGCCCTGCCGAATCGCATCCGGTAAAGGGCGCTAGAGGGGGGTTTTACCCCGGGCCGCCCGCACGGAACGGGCACGATGCAGCGGGTCCACATACAGCGGGACTGGCTTTGCATCATGTTGGCCAGGCCGGGGAAAGTACAGAGCTCCAGGACTCTCTATGCCCCGACCGGCTTCTTGATAGCAGATCATCTTGATAGAAGAAAAAATAAAAATAAAAATGGTCACAACAGGACCGCAGTTCCCCTGAAGGGAAGCCAGGTCAACTCCTTGCGAACTAGGCATTGAAACTGAAGAGCTATGCTATGAGGGGGTTTGATGTAGGAAGAGAGGACGGCCCCCAGGGGAGGGGCCAGCTGTTTCTTTTCCCTGCCTAGTTAACTCCTAGTGGGACGAACATAAAACCCCACAAAGTCAATGAAGAGCTGCGTCTGTCAGTGAACGTAAGGAGAAAATAGGATTTTATTAAGAACTTACCATAAAATCCTTTTCTCTGAGTTCACTGACAGACGCAGTTCTTCATTGACAAGTGGGGTTTATGCACATCCTACTAGGAGTAGACTAGGCAAATAGAAAAAAAGCAAGCTGACCCCTCCCAGGGTGCCGTCCTCACTCCAGCATATAACCCCCCAGCTCTGCATAGCATATCAGTTCGTAACAAGCCGTACAAACGCAACACAGAGGGGTGGGTGCTGCGTCTGTCAGTGAACTCAGAGAAAAGGATTTTAAGGTAATTTCTTAATAAAATCCTATTTACTCCTATGTTCACTGACAGACGCAGCCCTTCATTGACAAGTGGGGATGTCCCAAAACAGTGTCATTTAAGAGGGGTGGGTAAACAATAACACCTGTACCCAACAGAATCCTCTCAGGAGGCGCCAGCTGTGCCTACACCACCGCCTGTAAAACTTTACGGCCAAAAGCAGCACCCGCGGATGCTGACACATCAACTTTGTAGAATTTTAAAAAAGTGTGCACCGAGGCCCAAGTAGCCGCCTTGCACACCTGGGACACTGAAGCCTGGTGTCTGAAAGCCCAGGAAGTGCTAACTGCCCTGGTGGAATGAGCCGTGACTGGAAAAGGGGGGACTTTGCCCCGAACAGTATACGCATGAGTCACGGTCTGTCTGATCCAACGGGGAGACAGTAGTCGACGAGGCCGCCAACCCTTTGCGCGGGCCTTCTGTCAGTACAAACAACGTATCAGACTTCCGAAAAGGTGCTGTAGCCGCCAAATACACCCGCAAAGCCCTCACAACATCCAGAGAATGCAACTCAATCTCCTTGGGATGCGACGGGTGCGGACATAAGGAAGGGAGAACAATATCCTCATTAATGTGAAAAGAGGAAACCACCTTCGAAAGGAACGATTGTGAAGGTCGCAGGACCGTCTTATCCTTATGAAGGACCAAGTAGGGAGACCTACATGACAACGCCGCCAACTCAGACACCCGCCTAGCAGATGTAATGGCCACCAAGAAAGCCACCTTTCGTTACATCAATTGTAAGGGGAGATCCTTGATTTTGTCATATGGCGGTTTCTGTAGTACAGAAAGTACCAAATTCAAATCCCACGGCGCCAAAGGCGACCGCACCTGAGGAGCCACATGGCATACACCCTGTACAAATGTACGTATAAACGAATGTGACGCTAATGGGGGGGTTGAAAATGAATCGCCAGAGCCAAAATCTGACCCTTGAGTGTACTCAATGCCAATTTGTTATCCAGGCCTTGCTGCAAGAAGGCCAGCACCCGGGACACAACGTAAGAGCGGGGGTTACATCCCCCCCGCCTCACACCAGGCAATATAGGCCTTCCAGGTGCGATGATATATCTTGCGCGAAGTACACTTGTGCACCTTAAGCATGGTAGGGATCATGGAGTCAGAGATGCCCCTATCCCTCAACACCTGGGACTCAATAGCCAAGCCGTCAAAGCCAGCGAGGGTAAAGCAGGGTGCAGGATGGGTCCCTGTGACAGCAGATCTTCGCGTAGCGGAAGACGCCAGGGAACATCTGTCACCATCCACACCACATCGGCGTACCAAGGGCGCCGATGCCAATCCGGAGCTACCAGGATTGTCGGGATCCCCTCCGCTTCTACCCTGCGCAGTAGTCGCGGTAGAAGCTTGAGAGGAGGGAAAGCGTACAGGAGCCGGTACCGTCCCCGAGGCGCCACCAACGCGTCTGTGGCGGCCGCCAATGGATCCCTTGTTCTGCACACGAAGGTCTGCACCTTGTGATTGAACCTGGACGCCATTAGGACCACGTCTGGCGTGCCCCACCTGTGGCAAATCTGACGGAACACCTCTGGATGTAGGGACCATTCCCCCTAATCCAGCGTCTGGCGACTGAGAAAGTCCGCCTGCCAATTTTCTATGCCCGGAATGTAAATGGCGGAGATTGCTGGCACGTGAAGTTCTGCCCATTTCAGAATGCGAGCCGCTGCCCAGCTCCTCGTTCCACCCTGATGGTTCACGTACGCCACTACCGTGGCGTTGTCCGACTGAACCCGAACCGGGAGGCCGCGCAGCCTTACCGTCCAGTGGGAGAGGCAGAGCCTGATTGCCCTCAGCTCCAGCACATTTATCGGAAGGTGGGATTCCTGTGCCGACCAACGGCCCTGAGCAGACAGCTGCCCCAGGACCCCCCCCCCCCCAGCCCGATAGGCTGGCGTCCGTTGTGACTATCGACCAATTCAGGGGAAGAAACGACTTTCCCAACATTAGGACCGGGGCCCGAAGCCACCAGGTCAACGACCCTGTGGTCTTATGATCCAATCTGATCAGCTGGTCCAGGGACAACGGAGACTATGCCCCAGCCAGCTACTTGATAGCAGTCTTCATCAGATAGCTTGAAAAAGCAAAAAGAAGAAAGAAGAAAAAAATTGGGGAACCGCAGGTCCCAGCAGGGAACCAGGTCTAACTCCTTGCACTAGGCATAAAAAAACTGATATGCTTTGCAGAGATGGGGGGTTATATGCTGGAGTGAGGACGGCCCTCTGGGAGGGATCAGCTTGCTTTTTTTCTATTTGCCTAGTCTACTCCTAGTAGGATGTGCATAAACCCCACTTGTCAATGAAGGGCTGCGACTGTCAGTGAACGTAGGAGAAAAATGTTTTGAGCAACAGACAGCATGAATTCATGAAAGACAGAAGTTGTCAAACAAACGTGATTTTCTTTTTATAAGTAAAACCTTGGACAGAGGGGTGCCTGTGGACATGGTATACTTGGATTCTGCAAAAGCGGTTGACACCTTCCCCACACACGGCTAATGTGTACAGTAGAGTCTACAGGATTGGAAAGATCAGTTTGTAAATGGATAGAAAACTGGCTAAAAGACCGAATTCACAGAGTAGTGGTCAATGATTCTTACTCTGAATGGTCTAAGATTATCAGTGGTGTACCCCACGGTTCAGTGTTGGGACCCTTACTTTTCAATGTATTCATAAATGATATAGGGTCTGGGATTAAAAGTATAATTTCAGTGTTTGCAGATGACACCAAGCTATTCAGTGTAATAACGTCCTTACAGGATGTCTCCAACTTACAAGCAGACCTCAATGCACTGTCTAATTGGGCGACTATGTGGCAAATGAGATTTAATATCGATAAATGTAAAGTTATGCATTTGGGGGCTAAGAATATGCATGCATCGTACATACTAGGGGGAGTACAACTGGGGGAATCCATAGTGGAGAAGGATCTGGGGGTTTTGGTAGATCATAAGCTTAATAATGGCATGCAATGCCAAGCTGCAGTTTCCAAAGCATGCAAAATCCTCTCTTGTATTGAGAGGTATGGACTCCAGAAATAGGGACATCATTTTGCCCCTGTACAAATCATTAGTAAGACCTCATCTGGAATATGCAGTTCAGTTTTGGGGAACCAGTTCTCAAAAAGGATATTGGGGAACTGGAGAAAGTGCAGAGAAGGGCAACCAAACTAATAAGAGGCATGGATGAGCTCAGCTACGAGGAAAGATTAGAGGAACTGAATTTATTCTCTCATGAGAAGAGGAGGTTAAGGGGGGGGGGTATGATCAACATGTACAAATACATAAGTGGTCCATATAGTGAACTTGGTGTTGAGTTATTTACTTTAAGGGCATCACAAAGGACAAGGAGGCACTCTTTACGTCTAGGGGAAAAAAGATTTCATTTCCAAATATGGAAAGGTTTCTTCACAGTTAGAGCTGTGAAAATGTGGAATAGACTCCCTCCAGAGGTGGTTTTGGCAAGCATGGTAGACCGCTTTAAGAAAGGCCTGGATTCTTTCCTTAATGTAAATAAGATAACTGGGTACTAACATTTTTAGGTAAAGTTGATCCAGGGTGAATCCGATTGCCTCTCAGGGGATCAGGAAGGAATTTTTTTCCCCCGCTATAGCAAATTGGATCATGCTTTGCTGGGGTTTTTTGCCTTCCTCTGAATCAACTGTGGGTGAAGGATGGGATTGTATGGTTATATATAATTTATATATAAATTATATTTGGTTATATATAATTTTTTTTTTGGTTGAACTAGACGGACTTGTGTATTTTTTTTTTTTCTATTGATTTATATTGAATTTGAAGAAATAACAAATGATAGTAGTAGTAAGACATCGCTTCTGTTACAGGAAATGGATTACAGACATATAAATGCATCGTTCAGGTTGTTTCATCAGTGGTTAGGAACGTATTTATCAGACCATACAGACCAGAGGTTGTCGAATTTGGGACCCTTTAGCGTATTCATGGCAAGCAACCGTTCGAAAGTGTAGTTGGTATTAACCAAGTTAATTTGTTCTGAGATATTTGGTGGGTCTAGTGATTTCCATTTCTTGCTGCTAAAAGGGTGTGGGTTACAGTTGGTCTCATAGGTGGGGGAACGTTTTCTATCCCTAAGTTGAGGATGGCAAGCCCCTTATTGGTGTGTGTAGGGAGTGAAGTTATTGTGGATATTAGATTGAACACTTGGGTCCACAAGTTGGTCAGGATTAGACAGTCCCATAAAATATGAGGTAGGCTTCCCAGCTTTCCACAGTGGCGCCAGCCAAAGGCTGATGTCGCGGGGGAAAATCTTGAGATCCTGAGTGGGGTGTAGTACCACCTTAACCTTATTTTGAGCATCATTTCCCAGTGCATTGTGCAGTGAGAGAATTTATATGTTGACTGGTATGCTGTTTGCCACTGCTGGGGGGTATATATCTTGTTTAGGTCTTCCTCCCATTTGCGTGTATATGAGTTTTTGTTTGAAAGTTTGTCCTATAGTAGGTTATAGAATAGGGACATGCCCTTAGGTGTGGGGTTTTGGGAAGAGAGGAAATTCCAAGCTTTTGGCGAGATCTTTATATCTGGCATGGGGTGCTTCCCTAAGAAGTGTTTTATACGAAGATATGTGCAATGAGTGTTTGTTGATAGGTTGTATTCAGTTCTAAGGCATTCCTGTGTTTTGATGTCAGGTCCTCTGAAGAAGTTTTTTTTATCTCTGTTAGTCCTTGGGTTGTTAGGTGGGTTGTGTCTAACATAAGGATCATTGATTCAAGGACTTGGGTTTTGAGAGTGGTTGGTGGCGATTAAAATGGAGTCACTCGGATTGCTTGTGCTTTTAGGGTGTCCGCTACGATGTGGGGAAGTTTGGATGTATCCCAAAGTTTTCACAAGTCACATAGCAGTGATATGAGGTCCTTTGTGGGGGATAGGTCTTTTTCTATGGTTACCCATAGGAGGACTTCTAAACTGCTGAACCATTGTTTAAGTTGGGCCAGTTTTGTTGCCCAGTAGTAGTCCTGGATGTTAAATAAGCCCATTCCTCCAACCAATCTATGTTTGGTAAGGATATTGTGCGCACGCCTCAGTTTCTTCCAATTCCAGATGTAGGAATGGAGGAGGGATGAGAGTGTCTTTAGGTATTGGTTTAGAATAGAGGTGGGGAGGGTTCTGAAGATATATAAGATTTGGGGCAGGATTGTCATTTTGAAGGCAGCTAAACCTGCCGGTCCATGAGAGGTTGCAGTGTTCTAGGTGTTGGTGTTGGGGTGTTATTTTGATGATGAGAGGCTTGAGGTTAGCTTGGGCTAGAGTCACTGCTGAGGGGGTCGGAGTGATACCTAAGTATGGTATACCTGAGTCGCTCCACTTGAAGGATAAGGTGTTTTGCAGTTGTTGTTTAGTATTAGGTGGTATGTTCGTGGTGAGCTTGACTTGTGTCTTTTTTCAACCTAACAATGTAACTATGATTCGCCATTCTAGTGTGATATTTTTTTTTCCCAAAAAGGTAAATGTATTTTAAATAACTTCTAATTTCCTTGAACCGACAACAAGCATAAAACAAATGGTAAAAAACTGTATATTAGAGCCAACAGTAGGGTAACATATGGAGATTTCAAAGGTGCCAAACATTTACCATTAGGGCCGGTTCACACGGGCGATTTGCGCTCTGCCCCAAGTCGCTTGACATATGAAATCTCATTGAAGTGAATGGGAGCCGTCTTAATGTACACTACTGAAGTCACTCTGACTTCAAAAAAGGTTCCTGTACTACTTCAAGGCGACTTCTATCCGAGTTGTGCACATAGAATTCAATGGAAGTCGCCTCCAAGTCAGATCCCCCATCTATACTGAAGCGACTTGACAGGAAAAAGACAAGAATTTACCAAGGCAACCCCCTTCCTCCCTTCTCTGATTGGCCACAGGCAAAGTCGCCTGGCATGGAGTCGCGTTGTAAGTCACCCAAAGTTGCGCTGAAGTCTCGTTAAAAATCGCCTAGCAAAGTCGCACCGAAGTCGGATCACCCCTGTGTAAATGTGGGCTTACAGTCCATAAGTAACCAAAAAATGGTTCTAAAAATTGATATTTATTCATGTTACATAAACTATTACCTACTAAAAAGTGTGCTAAAACATACTTTCAGTATTTGAAACAGAACTTCCCAATATTATCCCGTTAGTTACATTAACACCATTTAGATGCCTTGTTACAAAGAATCCATCAATAAATTTACTATAACAACTTGGATCATGCTTTTTGCAGAACAGATCCACTTCATCACAAGACAGAGGTTGCAAGTTTTGTTATTTGTACATATCCAACATTATAAAACCAATCAACTCTTGGGATAGGTGTCTGCAGAGAGCATCAATGAAGAATTAAATGGAACCAATTTGGAATACTGGCTCGCTCTTAAAACTATAGCGATCCTGGAGATATTGTGTGAATCGTGTGGAATGGCAGATCATTCTCTGAGCCCTCTTATGAGCTTCTGTTTGTAGGGTTGTATGTAAGAGACGGTTCTTCGTTAAGAAAAGTGAAGCCAGTCTTCGAAATACTGTATTTCTAATGCAAGCCATCTACTACAGAAACAATTATCTTTGAAAAGCAGACAAGGCGTGGAAAAGTGCACCTTTGTGGAGTGCAATTCTTGCTTACCATAGGCATGTAGACATCGTGAGGATTTGCTGGGTTGTAATAGGCGCTGGAAGCAGCTTCTGCTGCCTTGCCATTTCCTTGGGGAAGAAAAAAGTAATATAGGTTCTAGTGGTTTTAATTTTTGCAATCTACAAATTCAATTGTTATGTCATTCTTATTATTTAGCATTTACAATGTGACAATACTTTTCATGGTGCTATACATTTCAAACTTTTACAAAACATAAAAGTAAAATTCAGGATTACTATCACTAATAATTAAGTTTCCAAGACTCCTGTTAAACTGATACACTAAAAAATGCTGCACATACTTAAAATGAAAATACAAAACATTTTCAAACTTTACATATCGTGGTACTTTTCATAACAGTGTAACATTTACGATTTATTATTCTTACTGTATTGTTAACTTAAACATCTAACGTTTTTAATTTTGGTGATCTTGGATATAATGAAAAAAGAAGGGGTTCCTTTACCGTTCCGTCGTCTTCGA
>BLSH010360998.1:48541-59826 GCA_018402905.1 Glandirana rugosa | reverse complement strand
ATATATATATATATATATATGTAGATTTTTTTTTTTTAATTCGCTGTTAAATTAGGGATTTGCTGTTTTTTTAATAGTTTTAACCCGTAAGTTTCTATTTTTATGTTAGCTATCTGCCTATTTCGTTATATATTGTTTTCATGCGTATTATTTCAGTTATATGTATAATGGTGCAATGGCATCTACTAGCGATGTAGAATCTAATAACATTAATTTTGAAAATGAACTCATTGCACTTTATCACTTACTACTTACCTACTTATTTCCTCATCTCTTCATCTTCATTTCTTTGCATGTATGTGTATATGCAGGTATTTTTGGCTGCCGGTATGTGTACACACACACACACACACACACACATGTATTTTCGGGCTTGCATTGCCAGGGCCGCTTACCGGTACCAGAGGCAGACTTGCCAGGCCAGGAGCCCTTGCCCGCAGAACCGGGTGCACGAAAAAACCGCCTCTGGCCAGAGGACTGAGGTCCTTGCTTGCGGCGCTGTTCCAAACCGCTTGGGTTCTGGAAGAAACATACTCTTGCCCCCGGTGAAATCCTTAATGATTTTATCCAACTGGGCCCCAAAAAGCCGACCACCCTGAAAAGGCAGGTCCGTAAGGCCCTTCTTAGACGCGTGGTCACCCGACCAGCGCTGCAGCCACAGCAGGCGTCTAATAATGATTGCAAAGACCGACATTTTAGACAGCATCGGCACCAAGTCCAGTGGCGCGTCACAGAGGTAACGAAGCCCCTGCATCAGGTGGTCTGCTCACTGCACCGATTCAGACGAATCCACGCTGCCCCGAGCATCACTCCACTCCATCGCACACCCCGTGAGCGACTTTGCTACCATGACCGATGCCAAGGTCGGTCTCATGGCTGCCCCCGCCACCAGGAAAAGTGCCTTGGACACTGCTTCTGTCCGCCTATTGGCCGGATCCCTAAAAGAGGGGGGCCCCTCCAAGGGAATAGTCGTCGCCTTATTCAGGCAGGCCACCGGCGGATCCTCCGTGGGGGAGGCCCATTTCTGTAAAAGGCTGTCCTCAAAAGGGTAGCGCATGAAAAAAGTTTTGGCAGAGCAAAGGAATTTAGCGGACGCTGCCATTCCTTATAGACAAATTGGTCAAAATACTCGAGGTAGGGAAACACCTTGGGACACCCGGGAGGACTTCTTGGACCCAAAAGTGTAGGCAGACGCCTGTGACTCCCCAGCCTGGTCCAGCCGTAGAGAATTAAGGACAGCCGTGACCAGGGCACCCACCAGCGCGTTTTCACGCGCCACCGAGGCCCCCTGGTCCTCTTCACCATCCAAAGGATCCCGCTTCCGGTCTGAGAGCTCCACGGGGGTCCCTGTGACCCCAGAGCCCCCTTCCGGCTCCGGGTCCTCCTCCAAAGATTGAGGAGGTGGTGGACGCTTCCTGGGGCCCCCCTACCCCGGCTCGGTTCCCCCCGGGCGAAAAACTCTTCCAAAATTGAAGTCAATTGGTCTAGGGGAACCAGAGGTCCCAGCACGGCCTGTGCTTCCACGAACCCCTCCGGAGAAGCAACTGCTGGTTCAGCCGCCATTGCGCTACTGCCGGGACACTTATGAGGCCTACCGGCCATACGCCCCCACAATGCACCCCCGCACAATGCAGAACAATTGGGACGGCTCCAGTAGGACCGAGCACCACCGCGCCCGCACCCCAGGGAGAGAACCAGCGATACTTGCTGAATACTGCCCTCCTGCAGATGCTTGAGAAGAGGTTGCCCATCTGCCGATGCCGCTGCCGTCCCAAGCGGCAACCAAGAAGAGGAGAAGTGGCGCCAACGCACACGTGTTCTTTCCCATTCAGGGAGACCAATCAAAAATGGCCGCCAGCGGCCATACACCACTCCCAAAAATGGCAGCGGCTGCGGTCAGCTGCGACCCCAAGGAAAATAGCGGCTGGTGCCGCCAAAATGGCACGAGGCGAACGAACGTGTGGCGAACGAGTGGGCGGACAAGCAAACCGGCCGTCGGGCGGGGGGGAGGGAGTGGAAACACCCGGGCCACCTGTACCCCCACAGGAAAGGGCACCACTAGCCGCCCCCCTCCGCCCCCAGGGTGGGGGAGGGGGTGTAACTCACCCTTCCAGATGGGCGTAGTGGGTAGCCACCCGGAGCAGACCTTCCTCCCCCCAGGTGGGGAGGGATGCTGCTGGCCACGTGACCCCTGGAGTGAGCAGCAGCCCGGTCACTGGATATGCAGATGGGGCATTTAACCCACCGGCCACCCGCACAGAATGGGCACGATGCGGCGGACCCCGCTAAAGCTAAGGGTGGCTTGCATCCGTCGGCCGTGCTGGGGAGATGGCAGGACAAGGAATATCCGCGTGTTCCCCAGTCGGCTACTTGATTGCAGTCTTCATCAGAAGGCTTGCTCAAAAAGAAAAACAGAAACAAAAATAGGGGAACTGCAGATCCTAGAAGGGAACCAGGTCTAACTCCTTGCACTAAACAGAAAAAAACTGATATGCTATGCAGGGCTGAGGGGTTATATGCTAAGGACGGCCCCCTGGGAGGGGCCAGCTTTGCTTTTATGATTTAGTTCTGCCTAGTCTACTCCTGGTAAAAGGTGCATAAACCACACATGTCATGAATAAGAGGCTGCGTCTGTCAATGAACGTAAGAGAAAAGACACAAGTCCAACCTATGTGTGTGCTTTTATGTCAGTATTACATTGTATATCCCTCAATGTTGTGGTCCCTTAGGTGCCCATCTAATAGTTTTTTGAAATTATCTATGCTCCCAGCTGAAACCACTGTTTGTGGAAGAGCATTCCACAACCTCACTGCTCTTACCGTAAAGAACCCTCTACGCAGTTTAACGTTAAAACGCCTCTCTTCTAATTTTAGTGCTCCCATGCAAGGAATAGTTTTGTCCCTATTGTGGGGTCACCAGTACAATATTTGTACATTGAAATCATATCCCCTCTTAGAGCTGCACGATTCTGGCCAAAATGAGAATCACAATTTTTTTGCTTAGAATAAAGTTCACGATACTCTCACGATTCTCGCGGTGTAACATCTTACATAGACATTTTTTTTTGAAAGCGTAATTTTTCCAAAAAAGTTGCGTTTGAAAGACTGCTGCGCAAATAGCGTGTGACATAAAATATTGCAACAACCGCCATCTTATTCTCTAGGGTCTCTGCTAAAAAAAAATATAATGTTTGGGGGTTCCAAGTCATTTTATAGCAGAAAATACTGGATTTTTACTTGTAAGCAGCAAATGTCAGAAAAGATTTAGTCTTTAAATGGTTAAACTAAACTCTTCTATACACTGGGAGTTCAACCCTTTGATCATTTGAAACATAGTATCTTTTTACTTCTTTTATCAACTTGACTTGGCTCTCTGCCCAGACTTGCAGTCTTCAGGCGACTTGCATTGACTTCTATTACAGTCAAGTCGTGCTGAGTCGCCCCGCAAGTCAGACTCCATTAACTGCACTGAAAATTGCGGTAATATGTGATGGAGATCGCAGGGGAGGGCTGAATCGAGATTGCGATTTTAATACGATTAGTCGTGCAGCTCTATCCCCTCTCAAGCGTCTCTTCTCCAGAGAGAATAAGTTCAGTGTTTCCTCATAACTAAGGTCCTCCAATCCCTTAATTAGCTTTGTTGCCCTTCTCTGCACCCTTTTCAGTTTCAGGACATCCTTTCTGAGGACTGGTGCCCAGAACTGGATGGCATAATCCAGGTGCAGCCTCACCAGAGAGGTGATAATGTATAATGGAAGAAATATTGATTTATCCCTGGAGTTAATCCCTTTCTTGATGCATGTCAATGTTTTGTTAGCTTTGCTTGCAGCAGCTTGGCATTGCTGAGCCTGTCATCTACTAGGCCCCCTAGGTCCTTTTCCATCCTAGATTCCCGCACAGGCTCTCCCCCTAGTGAGTAGTTTGCGTTCATATTCTTGGTACCCAAATGCATTATTTTGCATTTTTCTACGTTAAACCTCATTTGTCACTTATCTGCCCACCCCATTAATTTGTTCAGATCTTCTTGCAAGGTTCTCACATCTTGCAGAGAAATTATTGCCCTGCTTAGCTTGGCATCATCCACAAATATTGAGATTGAGCTGTTTATCCTATCCTCCAGGTCGTTTATGAATAAATTGTATAGGATTGGTCCCAGGACAGATCCCTAGGGAACCCCACTTTCCACACCGGACCATTCTGATTATTCCCTATTTATCCCCACCCTCTGGACTTGCCCCTGTAACCAGTTTTCAATCCATGTACTCACCCTTTGATCCATGCCGACAGACCGTAGTTTGTACATTAAGCGTTTATGAGGAACTGTATCAAATGCTTTTTTTTTTAGTTTCTATGATAACATTTTGTAAACAAGTCATTTTTGTTCATAAATTTGGGCCAAAACTTATACTACTACATATCTTTGGTAAAAATAACCCAAATAAGTGTATAATATTTGGTCTGTGTGAAAGTTATTGAGGCTACAAGCTATGGTGGCAATCACTGAAAATTGATCACACCTGATGTACTGACGGGCCAATCTCATTTCTGAAGACCCTGAAATGTCAAGAAAGTAAAAATACTCGCCAAATGACCCCTTTTTTTAAAAGTAGACAGTCCAAGGTATTTAGTAAGAGGCATGGTGAGTTTTTTGAAGTTGTAATTTTTTTCCCACAATTCTTGGGAAAATGAAGAAATTATTATTTTTTTTTTTTTTACACAAAATTGTCATAAGTTATTTCTCACACACAGCATATGCACACTTCCAATTACACCCCAAAATACACTTTGCTACTCTTTCCGACTATGGCGGTGATAACACATGTGTGAGACTTTTTCACAGCCTGGCCACATAGAGAGGCCCAACATGCAGGGAGCACAGTCAGGCGTTTTAGGAGCATAAATTACACATCTAATTTCCTAATGACCTATTACAATTTTGAAGGCCCTGGAGCACCAGGACAATGGAATTACCCACAAAATGACCCCATTTTGGAAAGCAAACACCCCAATGTATATTCTGTGAAGCATAATGAGTCTTTTGAATGCTTCATTTTTTTCCACAAGTCTTTGAAAAACGTGGAAAGAAAATGAAAACGTTTTTATTTTTCCACAAAGTGGTCCATTTATAAAATAATTCTAACACATAGCATGTACATAGCAAAAATGACACCCCAAAATACATTATGCTACTTGTCCCAAGTATGACGATACCACATGTGTGAGACTTTTACACAGCCTGGCCACATACAGAGGTCCAACATTGAAGTAGTACCTTCAGGCGTTCTAGGAGCATAAATTACACATCTAATTTCATTCCTACCTATCACACTTTTGGAGGTCCTGGAGCACCAGGGCAGTGGAATTACCCACAAAAAAATTACCCTATTATGGAAAGCAAACACCCCAGTGTATATTTTATGAGTCATGGGCTGGTGACAGGTACACGGTTACTCTGATGGGCTGATGACAGGTACTGGGGTACTCTGATGGGCTGGTGACTGGTACTTGGGTACTCTGGTGGGCTGGTGACAGGTACTCAGGTACTCTGGTGGCAGGTATTCAGATGAGCTGGTGACAGGTACTCGGGTACTCTGATGAGCTGGTGACAGATACTCGGGTATTCTGATGAGCTGGTGACAGGTACTTTGATGGGCTGGTGACAGGTACGCTTTATTACTGGGGGGGCAATCAGTGTGCTTGGTGTATACTGTAAGTGGTAACGAGTTGTTACCGCAATGTCCTCATCACACTTGTGTGTGAGGAAGAGAACCCGGTAACAGCTTGTTACAGCGGTTTGTTTACATTCTGTGACCGGCTGTGATTGGACACAGCCGGTCACGTGGAAAAGAGCCAATTTCATTGGCTCTTTACCGCGATCAGTGATGGGCTGTGTCAGGGTGACAAGCCTCGTCCCCGATCACCGCTCTGTGCGCCAATAGGGGCGCGCACGAGCACCGTGCATGAGGACAGTGCATGTGACCGGCTGTGATTGGACACGTGGTAGAGCGATTTTTTATTGCCTCTTTACACTGATCGGGGATGGGCTGTGTCTGAGGGACACGGCTCATCCCCGGTCACCTCGATGCGGGCCACCGGGCGCTCGCAGGAGCGGCGAGAATGGGAGGAGGTCATATGACATCCACCCGGGATGGGAGAGCACCCTTGCCAGTGTCATTTTACTATGGCCGGTAAGGAAGTGGTTAAATTGAGTAAGAAGTGTTCCTTATGCTGGTGATTGGTCTCTAAATTACTTCATCCTTTGCCTGACGCCCCCCCATAACCCCACAGTAGTAATCCTCTGGTGCTGAAAGATAAATACAAGCCACTGGACCTGTGTTAGGCACCCGTCACGCTATGCCTGCCCTTTCCGCCCTTCCTCCATACACAGAAGTTGCGCTATAGCATCCAGCAATAAAAAGAGCTCTATGAATGGGAGATGGGCAGATGAATCTCCATTCATAGAGCACTTTTCATTGCTGGAACTGATAGTACAGTTTCTATGATTGGTGGAGGGAGCAGAAAGGACAGGCATTGTTGGTACGCTTGACAGATACCCTTGACGGGTCCAGCGGCTCATATTTAACGCCAGCCCCCCCCCAGCACTGGAAGATTATCACTATGGAGGTAGAGGGGTGGATGGTAAGGCAAGGAAGGAAGATTTCAACTAAAACTGGCCACAGGTGAATTGAAATTCAGCCAGTTCACCATGGACCAGTCAAATTTGAATCCATGTGTGGCCGTGCCTGTTTGACAAAAGTCGATCGAGCTTGTAGAATTTTTTTTTTCTACGTCAATTGGCTGCAGCCACTGATCAGTGTAGTCTGACAGCAGAGAGTTCTACTGTCAGAATACAATGTTCAAGTGGTGAGGATTCCTCTATTCAGCTCACTTGTGTAGAAGGAGGAATTTGCTTTAGAAAAAAATAAATTTTTATATATACTACACACAGGTGTATAAGAATGTGAATATGTTCCTGTGTGCTGTAAAGTTTTTTATTTTTTACCAGTAAGAAGAGAGAAAGCAACTTCCCACCCATCATTTTATTAGTACATCTAGCATCAGATTCTTACCTAGCATACCAGGTTCTGACCAAACAGTGGGGCCAGGAGGTGCATGGGCTGCATTGTATGGAGGTCCTGGGTAAGGAGGTGGAGGTGCCATGTACATTGGGTTCATCTCAGGTGGAGGTGGATACATGCCAGGACCTGAGCGAGAGGTAAAAATGCACATATTAACAAAGACACACAGAGATATACACAGTACAGGTCTAGACAAATCATTGTAGAATACAGATGCCACTCTCCAAGTTAATAGCCAGCAGGCAGTTTTAAAGTACACTGGGAATGTCTACTTCCACAGACAACAGTAGAAAAAGACTGGAAAAAGTTAGGTTCCAGCTGTAGGTTTAGATGTGCTGGGTAACAGGTTTCAGGCGTTTATTCTGCCTCTACATAGGATATCATGTACCAGAACAGCATTAGGGTCCCTGCAAACAGTACTTATGTATGAGAACCGGATCTTCCTGTCAAAATGTCCCTGCGCCAAAAATGCAAGCATGGTCCATATAGTGCACCATGTTTACATCTGTACAAACATTCTTCCAGCTACATTATAATCAGGGAAAGGTGTGATTTACACATGTAAAATACTGAGCAACAACACAGATTTTGTATTGTTTTTATGATCTGAATGTGGCACTAGTTTACTGATATTAACGCCCCTGTGTGTACAGGCCCATAGAAAGCAAATGGGCTGCATTCAGATCAGTGAAAAATTTGCATCAACGTTGAAAATGTTTTTGGCATGTGCAAGAGCCCTTAGGCATATAATTTAACAGTTTAAAATAATGCAAACTAAAGTAGTCAGATTAGTTAAACTTTGCCTTAAAAGAATCTAAGGTTAAATTAAAACTGAAAAAAAGAAAGCAAGATGCCCCTAAGATTCTTTCTTTTCATTTTTTAAAAAAGACTTTCATTATATTTATGGTTTTCTGGTGAGAAAAAAAGTTCTCACTCTCTTGCCACCAACAATCTGTTTATTAGTGTATATGTTAATAAACACCTTACCATTTGAGTGCCAGCAGCCATGTGACTGACAGACTGGGTTCCGAAAGACAATCAGGAACCAATCACAAAGAGGAACCAATTAAATTGGTTCCGGATCACGTGATCACTAGGTCAACCCTGACATATTGATCACATGCAGGCTGAACGGTTCCTTAATAACAACATTTAGCAAGTAATGCAGCAATGAAAGTGTTGTATTGTTAAACTATATTACCAATGTTTTGGACCAGGGTGGTGCTGTGGCCATAGCATCTCTTGATTTCAGTAAGCCATTTGATACAATTCCACATAATGATTTAACACAAAAGTTATACAAGCTAGGACTTAACCCTTGGGTGGTTCAGTGGATGTGCAGTTGGGCTAAAGGATAGATACCAGAGTGTGGTTGTAAATGTTCACTGAGAACAGAGAGCAGTCACAAGTGGTGTACCACAAGGCTCTGTACTAGGCCCTGTTCTATGTAATCTCTAGACCCCATACACACTATTAGATTTTCTGCAGATTTTTTAATTCAGATTTACCAAAAACATGGAATATGAGGTCAAACCTTAACCAGTTCACATCCGGGCCATTTCTGGCACTCCTCTCCTACATGTAAAAGTCATTATTTTTTTGCTAGAAAATTACTCAGAACCCCCAAACATTATATATGTTTTTTTTAGCAGAGACTCTAGGGAATAAAATGGCGATCGTTGCAACTTTTTTTATCACACGATATTTGCGCAGGAATTTTTCAAACGTGTTTTTTTTTTTTGGAAAAGAAACAGTTTAGTGAATTAAAAAAATACAAAACAGTAAAGTTAGCCCAATTTTTTGTATATTATAGAAAAGGATGTTACGCAGAGTAAATTGATACCCAACATGTCACGCTTTAAAATTGCTAACACTCGTGGAATTGCGCCAAACTTTGGTACTTAAAAATCCCCATAGGCGACGCTTTAAAAATGTTTACAGGTTACATGTTTAGAGTTACAGAGGAGGTCTAGTGCTATAATTGTTGCTCTCGCTTTCTCAACGCACGCGGCGATACCTCACATGTGTGGTTTGAACACCAGTTACATATGTGGGCGGGGCTTACGTATGCGTTCGCTTCTGTGCGCGAGCACGCGGGGACTTTCATTTTTTTTTATTATTATTTATTTTACTTTTATTTTTACACTGTCTCTTTAATTTTTTTCTGATCACTTTTATTCCTATTACAAGGAATGTAAACATCCCTTGTAATAGGAATGGTGCATGGAAGGTCCTCTTTATGGAGAGATGTGGGGTCAATATGACCTCATATATCTCCTGCAGGCTGGAAAGACCGAGATCAGAAAAAAAAATATGATCCCGGCCTTTCCAGCTGCGATCACGGCTATGTTTACTAAAGCCGGCCCGGACGTGACGTCATAACGTCGCACTCGGGCCTCCGAGGGTCATAGAGATGACTGGTGACCAGATGGTCATCAGTCATCTTCCTGACAAGCATCCAGCTGTGACGGATCTCTTCTCCCTGTCGCCGATCGTACGGGCGGCTCAGTAGAAGCACCGAATGGCGGCGGAAGGGGGGGCACCCCCTTCTGCTGCCTATAAGAATGATCAAGCGGCTGAACTGACGCTATGATCGTTCTTATGGTGTAGGGAATCGCCGGCCGGAAAGAATGATATCTGAATGGTGCCTGTAGCTGCTGGCACCATTCAGATATCACCACTCAAAGCCCAGGGCGTCCATGGACGTCCTATGGGCGTGAAGTGGTTAAGAGTTTCAATTTCTATGCAATCAGGCAGGCCCTTGAACTACATGGTTTTGGTAAATCTGAAGACAAAAATCTGCAGAAAATCTAATAGTGTGTATAGGGTCTAAGTTTATTGGGCAAGGTATGTCTTGTTGCTGATGATACAAAGGTGTGTAATAGGGTTGATACCCCTGGAGGTGTCTGTAACATGGTAGATGATTTGGCATTGCTGGAAGATTGGTCAAAGCTGTGGAAACTGCAGATCAATGTTTCTAAATTAACATAATGCACCTAGGGAAAACAAATTCTTTGAGAGAGTACAGCATTGGGGGGGGTACAGTGTTGGTCAGCACTGCAGAGGAAAAAGATTTGGGGTGCTTATTTCAGATGATTGCAAAATGAGCAAACAGTGTGGCCAAGCAGCGGGAAAAAGGGATTTTATTAAAACTTACCGTAAAATCCTTTTCTCCGAGTTCACTGACAGACGCAGCTCTTCGTGACTTTGTGGGGTTTTATGTTTGTCCTACCAGGAGTTAACTAGGCAGGGAAAAGAAATCAGCTAGCCCCTCCCCTGGGGGCCGTCCTCTTTTCCTACATTAAAACCCCCCCCCAGAGGAGCTCTCCAGTTTGTACACAAGCCGTACCAAAACAGAGCCCAGAGGGGTGGGTGCTGCGTCTGTCAGTGAACTCGGAGAAAAGGATTTTACGGTAAGTTTTAATAAAATCCCTTTTTCTCCTACATCACTGACAGACGCAGCTCTTCATGACTTTGTGGGGACGTCCCCAAGCTGTGTCAAAAAAGAGGGGTGGGTAAACGCAAACAACTGTACCCAAGTGAACCTCTGAGGAGGCGCCAAACGCGCCTACACTGCCGCCTGCAGAACTTTGCGGCCAAAAGCAGCATCCGAAGATGCAAACACATCAACTTTGTAAAACTTAGTGAAAATGTGAACCGAGGCCCAAGTGGCCGCCTTGCACACCTGTGACACCGAGGCCTGGTGTCTGAAGGCCCAGGAAGTACTAACCGCCCAGGTAGAATGAGCCGTGACCGGAAAAGAGAGAACCTTGCCCCGAACAGAATACGCATGGGTCACGGTTTTTCTAATCCACTGAGAAATCGTAGCCGAAGAGGCCGCCAAACCTTTGCGCGGGCCCTCTGGCAGAACAAACAAGGCGTCAGCTTTACGAAAAGCCGATGCTAAAGAGTCACCTAATCTTTTTGGCACTGGGTACGCATAAGACAAGCCCCGTTCCAAGAGAGAAAAGGCCAGTGCCGAGTAAGATGGACCCGCCAATCATGAAGGACCCGGAAGTCTGTGGTCCGGAGCCACAGTGTCCACACGTTCCGCCGGTGAACCCGGAGCCAAGTGTAAAAGTGATTCAAAATGTTTCAACTACACAAACGTAGAAGCCTACGACGAAAACCGGCGTTTCAAGACGTCCGCCGTCACATCCGCGCAAACCGCGGAGGAGTCTCCAAGTGAACCCATGTCAACAAACGC
>BLSH010360986.1:10095-28276 GCA_018402905.1 Glandirana rugosa | reverse complement strand
AATTTCTCCTTCTTCTATTACAATTTGATATTATTGCTGCTGTAGCCCATGTGCACAAGTGTGTTAGAGTATTGATGATAAAATAAAGTAATGATAACAATAATGATAATAATAATAGCAATGATGTTAAAATAAAAATAATAGCAAATAATGTTAAAATAAATCACTGTAAATCACAGATTTGCCAGCTTTTTAATCTCTGTTGTTGCTGCTGTAGCCCATATGTAAATGTAATGCTCAATTGCAAACCACTATGACATTAATAACATGCTTTACAGTTGCTGTTTTTTCAAAGTGCTTATTATATCAGCAATAATATCAAATTGTAATAGAAGAAGGAGAAATTAGTAATTACTGATACATTGGGTGGCCAACATTCATCACATAACGGCACAATAGATACTAGCAATGCGCTGTTCAAATACAAATATTTTTAATCTTCCTATGACACCAATTGGGGTACATAGGTCACAACAGCAGCTGCAATAAACCCACATAAAACACTACCATGTTTTTTTGAATAGGCCTCTATACAAAAAAAAAACATGTTGGCTACCTCCTCCTACTCCTCTACCACCGCCACTTCCACCTACACTGCTACGGTCACGGCCTAGGCAACCTCTAGGCTCCTACTCCACATCCACCCCCCTTCCCATTTTTTTATTTGATTTTAATTTATTTTCCCTATCCCCATTTTTTTGTAGGGCACTTGCCCTAATTTGAAGATGATTTTAGAACAGTTATATGGCTTCTACCGTTAATTAATACTTTTCAGACACAATTTGAAGATGATCCACATTCACCTCCATTTTTGCATTTTTTATGTTTTTATTTTTTTAAAAATATTTAAAGTTATTTCCCTGTCCCCATTTCTTTGTAGGTCACTTGTCCCACCCTTACCCCCATTTCTTTCCTTTTGCAGCCCTCTAGGGCTTTCCAGGACTTTGTTACAGCCATTTTTGTGCCTAAAGTTCGGGTCCCCATTGGGGTACGGTGTCCGTGCGATCGTTCGGGCCCGGACCCGGACTTTGTCCCGAAGTTCGGCCGGACCAGCAGAACCCGAACTTCCAGAGGTTCGCTCAACTCTAGTAATGATATCTTCTTCTGTGATTTACAGATGAGTTTAGGTCTCTTCCATTTCTGCTTGCTGACCCAGTGGGGTATTCTACTATAACCTATTATGCATAAATATTATATGATTTTATAACACACTTGACTCTGTTCACTGTTTAACTATGTACCAAAAAAGTCTTGTCTTTTTCAAACAAATTTTGTTTCACAGTTTACAGAAACTATTTTTTTCAAACAATAGAAATGAAACTGACTGAAGCTGAGGAAAATAATATAGAAATTGTCATCAGTGTGCTGCAGAAAAGAAGGGCCATTTTCTTAGTCTCCTTCTAGCAAGTCGTGGGTTGAGAGGCTAAAGCATGGGCTATTTTATCTCAGGAAATTACAAAGATAGCCAAAAATCAGGCATCCGTATTTACAGAATTGTGTTATCTTAGTCCAGAAGTGAATTATTTCCCATGATGATGCTTGAACAACAATGACACTGGAGATGACAATAGAGCACTTCCAGATTCTGGTAATAGTAAATGAATGTCATTGAGTTACATAGTTACATAGTTAGTCAGGTTGAAAAAAGACACAAGTCCATCTAGTTCAACCAAAAAAAAAAAAAACATATATATATATATATATATATATATATATATATATAAAACCAAATAATCCCATATACAATCCTTCACCCACAGTAAATGAGTAAATGAGCAATGAGCTTTTTAGCTAGAAGAACCACTTGGGGAATTGTCTGGTTCTGTTGAATGAAACTGAAGAGTCAAACAGATAGCTAACCAGTGCCCTACTCTGAAATGCTGAATAGATGGCTTCTGGGTGATTCCAATACTTGGTCACCCATGGTGACTTTCAGTGATATTTATTTAGAAACCATGGTGTACGGACACAGGATAAGCAGCACCAATATGGTATCTTGAATTTTGGTCAGCTACATGTAAAGAAGAGGATTCAGAAATGGAAACAGGATCCTGGTTTTTGAGCTTTTTTTTAGGGTGAAAAAGAAATGTATAGCAGAAAATCTAAGTACATGTGTAGGGTGCAGCAGCATACCTAGCATAAATGAACTGAAGCAATAAAGTGCCATATACAGTGCACTGCACCGAAATGTAGGTGTGACCAGATTGCCCTAACAGTAGGAGGGGTTCAAAGGAGCATGGTTAATAGAACCTGAACCTACTCCTCATATACACAGCACTTATATGCCACAGTATATGTGCCAACAAAATATGCTTTAATGACTGTGCTATAGGCTAAAGTGTAACATGCATGGAGAAGCCTTAGCGCATTAATTTAAAAAATGAAATTATTCCATGACGAATGCTTTTCTACCCAGGCTACCTTAAAGAAAAACTTCAGGAGTATATTAAGTTCTTAGAATGCAGTGTGCACCAGTATGTCATATAAAGGCCAGTCTACAGCATGCAGTGGTAAGGAGTATAACATGTATATATCTACTTTGTAGGTCTGCCATGGAAGTTCAAATATATAAAGAAGAAAACAATATATAAAACTCTTATGCAATGAACGTCTTTGATGTCTTCTACAATATTTGTTGCTGTTCTACAACATAAAGGTTGATTTACTAAAACTGGAGAATGCAAAATCTGGGTTTACACCCTACTCCAAATGTGGGGACATTTGGACAAAATTTTAGTGAAATTAAAGGTCTCAATTTCTCTCAGCAAATCTCTTAGCCATCCCTAACAAATAGTGCAGAAAGTATCTAAGCCCACTGAAGTTAAAAGTATAAAAATCTTTATTAAACTAAAGGAAAAAAATCAATTTCCATGTAGTTGCTTTTCAGTAGATAGAGAATAATATTAGTAGTAAGAGAAAAAAGTACCTTTCATATTTTTTGCGTTGTAAAAAAAAAAGCATTCATACCCATTGAAATTTTCCACATATTGTCATGTTACAACCAAAACCATAAATGTATTTTATTGGGTTTTATGTGATAGACCAGCTCAAAGTGGCACATAATTGTGAAGTGGAAGGAAAATGATAAATGGTTTTCAAATTTTTTTACAAATAAATATGTGAAAAGTATGGCCTTTATTTGTATTCAGCCCCCGAGTCAATACTTTGTAGAACCACCAATCGCTACAATTACAGCTGCAAGTCTTTTTGGGGATGTCTCTACCACAGTGGCGGCAGGTGAAGTTTTAGGATGGGGGGGCCGCCAGGCCCCACCCTTCCTTTTTGACCCCTTCCACTTCTCATAAGCCCCACCCCTTATATAATCCACCCACTCCGTCCCCTGTATTCCGGATATTGTGTCATGAGTATACAGCTCAGCATCACGGGTATATTGCAGCCAGTAACACAGTATGCAGCCAGTACACAGGTATTGCAGCCGCAGCCAGTACACAGGTATTACAGCCCAGTACACAGGTATTACAGCCCAGTACACAGGTATTACAGCCTAGTAACACTGGTATTACAGCCCAGTAACACAGGTATTACAGCCCAGTACACAGGTATTACAGCCCAGTACACTGGTATTACAGACTAGTACACAAGTATTACAGCCCAGTACACAGGTATTACAGCCAGCCATTACACAGGCATTACAGCCCAGTACACAGGTATTGCAGCCCGGTACACAGGTATTACAGCCCAGTACACAGGTATTACAGCCAGCCCAGTACACAGGTATTGCAGCCCAGTGAACAGGTATTACAGCCCAATACACAGGCCATGCAGAGGGGTTCTGTCACTCCTACCAGGCTAATGATGTTGCCTGAAGCCCATCACTTGGGGAGAGGATGCTTGGGCTGGTGGGGGACACCTCACAGACTTTGGACATTGGAGGGGGGTATAGTGACTTTAGTTCCACTTAATAGTGAAAAGTTGTGGACAGTGTCAGGCCACCACTGATGTCAGACCCGCCTGGCTGTAGCGGCGGACCTGGGTGGTCTTCTCCCATACAATGTGGGGATGACAAGGACACCAGAGTACACCACACAGAGTGACATTAAAGGAGACAACCTGTAGCTGTGATTGGAACTTGGACTGTGGAGTCCATGTGTGCCCTGGGAGGAGTGCCATCTCCCGATCCGGAGGACCCCCCACACACCTGTATAGAGAGAACATTCACAGGTCCCCATACAACCTGGGCTGGGTGGGGCTCCCATCACTCCTCATACACACCACTCACTCCTATTCCGGAGGACTCGTCTATGGTACCCGTGTGATCTCAGCAAATCCTCATGTCTGCCCGGTGTGCAATTGCCTGATCTGCTGCCTCCCCACTCTCCTCTACGCTGCCTCCAGTCTCCTCTCCTCTCTTCTCCTCCAGGACAATGCAGCTGATGCTCTGCCAAGTGGTGACGCACTCCTCCCCCAGTACAGGAAGAGGGGGAGGGGTCCTGGCTCTGGTCTGCCCCTTGTCATTGGCTCAGTTTGGGGGAGGTAAAAATAGATAACAAGCACCATGACAAGCCAATCACTGGCAGTCACTGGCTCAGGGCAGCCAATCGGTCTATGAATGTTCCCTTGTTCAGCGCACATACATAAACTTTTAGGACTGACCAATAGGCTCACTACTTGCTGTCAGCTGACAGCAAGGAGCCGAAGGAAAAAAAAAGTCAATATACCGATGCCTCCTTTAGGGGGGTCAGGCTGACTTTTTTCTTCTTCTTCCCAGCGGGGAGGCGGCGTCCAAGCGCCCCTTATTGACCAGCCGCCACTGCTCTACCAGCTTTGCACATCTCCAGAGAGTTAAATTTTTGCCCATTCTTCTTTGCAAAATAGCTCAAGCTCTGTCAGATTAGATGGAGAGCAATCTAAACCAGTCCATTGTAGCTCTGTTTGTATGTTTAGGGTCATTGTCCTGCTGGAAGATGAACCTCCACCCCAGTCTCAAGTCTTTTCCTCTAATATTGCCCTGTATTTGGCTCCATCCATCTTCCCATCAACTCTGACCAGCTTCCCTGTCTTTGCTGAAGAAAAGCATCCCCACAACATGATGCTGCCACTGTCATATTTCACAGTGGGGATGATGGGTTCAGGGTGATATGCAATGTTAGTTTTCTGCCACACATAGCATTTTGCTTTTAAGCCAAAAAGTTCAATTTTGGTCTCATCTGACCAGAGCACCTTCTTCCACATGTTTGCTGTGTCCCCCCACATGGCTTTTTGCAAACTGCAAATGGGACGTCTTATTGCTTTCTTTCAACAATGCCTTTCTCCTCGCCACTCTTCCATAAAAGCCAGATTTGTGGAGTGCACGACTAATAGTGGTGCTGTGGACAGATTTTCCCACCTGAGCTGTGGATCTCTGCAGCTCCTCCAGAGTTACCATGGGCCTCTTCGATGCTTCTCTGATTAATTCTCTCCTTCCCTGGTCTGTCAGTTTAGGTGGACAGTCATGTCTTGGTAGGTTTGCAGTTGTGCTATACTCTTTCCATTTTCAGATGATGGATTGAACAGTGCTCTGTGAGATGTTCAAAGCTTGGGATATTTTTTCATAACCTAACCTTGATTTAAACTTCTCCACAACTGTAACCCTGACCTGTCTGGTGTGTTCCTTGATCCACATGATGCGGTTTGTTCACTAAGGTTCTCTAACAAACCTTTGAGGTCTTCACAGAACAGTTGTATTTATAATGAGATTAAATTACACACAGGTGGACTCTATTTACTAATTAGGTGACTTCTGAAGGCAATTGGTTCCACTAGATTTTAGTTCGGGGTATCAGAGCAAAGGGGGCTGAATAAAAATGCACGCCACACTTTTCAGATATTTATTTGTAAAATATTTTGACAACCATTTATCATTTTCCTTCCACTTCACAATTATTTGCCACTTTGTGTTGGTCTATCACATAAAATCACAATAAAATACATTTAAGTATTGAATGACAAAATTGGAAAATTTCAAAGGGTATGAATACTTTTTCAAGGCACAGTATTTTATCAAAATTACATATACAAACTCTAGATATGCTGATACCAGATTATAAACCAGCTCATAAATATCCCTAATACTGTCAATTAATATGTATCTGGGTATAAATACCTGGTATAAATCTGGTCACTATTACTTTAAAATTACCTCATACCATGACAAGAACAGGTTACTACTATCCAGTATACAAAATAACCAATGCATAAGCAGTATACTAACTCACTCCCATTTGTCATGACACCTTTAGCTTATGCCATGAGTAATCAAATATTTCAAATGATATCCTGACTACCTAACATTGAGGTGATTTATCCAGGTAGGAGTGATGTAAAGACCATGCAAGCTCCCTTTCCCCTCCACCACCTCCATCACCCAGGGCAAGCAAGAGAACCTCAAGCTTCAGTATTCCAATTATGAGGAATTGCAGTCCTTACCCATTTACCATAATACAAAGTTAAAAATGCACACTGTTAAAACAACAGAACACACTGAGTGGGAATTTGATGGTGATATTGAAAACATTGGCTCCTACTTTTTTCATATTGTAATTCTACTAATGTAATATAGGATTGTGGATCTGTATTTTTTTTTTTTTTTTGCATTCTTACTTCTTCTAAGAAGGATGTGATAAAGGTATTCTAGCTGACATCTACTCTCTGTGGATGATGAATGGCTGTATTTCTCATCAAGCCTATGGATTCAAAAATCTATATGACCTCTTATTAATTTAGAGGACCACTATTCTTAAAAATATTGAATTCTGATACATGTGATACATGTCTGTGACCCCTTGTATTTTAATTATTTTATTTTTATCTTGTACACCTTTATTTATATTTTTTTTACATTTTAATGTAGTCAATGTTGTCCAGCCAAAGTGAAGGTGGTGACAACAAATTATATCAACACTGTCAGAGTTACTTACAAGAGTCACAGTTCAATCAAATTGTTAAATTAGGCCTTGCACCTAAAATCCACTTTCTAAAGCCTCGTACGCATGATGTGATTGTCCATGATTTCGTCTAGCGTACCGATGGTAGTCAAATTATCGTTCGACAAAGCCGAACTGAGTGACATGTTACGAGCGTATAAAGAGGAAGTTCAGGTGAATGTGAATTGTGAACTACGGATGCAGGTTTACAGGACCAAACACTTCCTGGATTCTGAGCATGCGTTTTTGTACTTACAGCTTTTGTTTGTCCAACTTCTGTACACATGAGCCGAGAATTTGACGATGCCTTGTCGGCAGACAAAAGTTTTCTAGCTTGCTCATACAACTTCTGTTGGGCGATAATTCAAAATCGGCTGTCGAATGGAGTGTACTAACTGTCGGATTATTGTACGACAGGCTGTCTTACGACAATTTTCGGCCGATAATTGTACCGTGTGTAAGGACCATTAGGGTCCCTCTCCCCTGCTTAAACCCTACATAAAACTTGGAAAAAGGTTAGATAATATATTTACCTTTCCTCTGGCTTCTGCCTGTGATGCCTAGTTGAGGCAGATGTCATTCTCCTTTCGACAAGGAGCTGGGTAACTCAGACCTCTCTAAGAGGTGAGCTTGCTTTAGTGTTGTCTCCCAAGATTGAAGTATTCAGCATTCTTCTAGGACTTGTGGGCAGTAGGATGATGTTATTCCTATGCACTATGAAAGTGGGGAAACAGGCAAGAGTGCTATCTAAGTTTTTTAATTTACTACAGGTGTTTTTTTTTAAGTTTTATACAGTTTTCCAGCAAGGGGGAGGGGATTTCACTTAAAAAGCAGACCTTGCAAGGCCTGCTTAATCACTTGCCCTTCGGAAGGTTTTACCCCCTTCATGACCAGGGCATTTTTTGCTATTCAGCACTGTGCTACATCAACTGGCAATTCTGTGGTCATGCAACACTGTCAATGTATAGGTTTCAGTAATGCAGAGACATCAAACCACATGTCAGGATATAGAAAAACAATAAAGTGTTAGACCTAAAGCATGTTTTCTTGTCATCCACAATTGAATTCACAATGCGGAACCACTAGATTGACAAAATAGTATTGTCCAACCCGAGATTTCTGTGCATGGGCAATCCAGGGTTGCCAAACCTGAAGACATTTCTCATGGGTATCTTATAATATGGGTGTAAAAGGTACAGTATACAGTATATGTGCTTACCCTAAAACAATATATGATATATATAGTAAATGTGAAGGTGCTGCAACCTATAATAGCGCTAATACTTTTCTATAAACATATGTATATAACGTATACAGAATAAACAATATATATACTGTGCTATAATTAAGTGAAAGAGTAGGTTGCCGCAATTCTTAGGATACCACCCATAAAGCATATACAAACAAACAGAAAACTGTGCAACCTTAAAATAGCTATTTCTTAAAAAAGGAAGTGCATATTTTATGTGCAAAAAATTGTTATATATAAAGTGCTAGGAGCAATCATAATCATCAAAGTGCTTCAAAGTCCATATAAAGTCTTTTAAAATGAATCATTAGTGAAGTGATGTGAAATAAGTTCTTGCACCCAAGTGATGAAAGGAAGAAGGTATAGCTGTTGTGTCACCCCACACTTCGAATATAGGGACTCTTTCCAGAGCCTATTGGCTGCCTGTCGCTAGGTCAGCCTATAAGGTGAGCAGATAGCCTCTGCGGGCGTATGTTGGATGAACCAGCCTCACTTTCAGGATTGATGCACTAATTCTTCCCTGTCCAGAGCCAGCTTCCACAAAAACTCATGATCACATAAAAACCGCCAAATGGCTACTCACATTTTAGTAGATAACAGTGTGCATAGGTTAAAAATAATGGATCGGCCGTACAGATAAAACGCCCTTGCTTCTGGGTCACGTGGGGCGAAGTCTTCAACACGTAGCTCCGCTGACATGTTTCATCATAGATGACGTTATCAAGGGCCTATACCTTCCTCCTTTCATCACTTGGGTGCAAGAACTTATTTCACATTACTTCACTAATGATTCATTTTAAAAGACTTTATATGGACTTTGAAGCACTTTGATGATTATGATTGCTCCTAGCACTTTATATATAACAAATTTTTGCACATAAAATGTGCACTTCCTTTCTTTAAGATATAACGTATACAGTATCTCACAAACGTGAGAACACCCCTCACATTTTCGTAAATATGTTATTATATCTTTTGTGACAACACTGAAGAAATAACACTTTGCTACAATGTAAAGTAGTGAATGTACAGCTAGTATAACAGTGTAAATTTGCTGCCCCCACAGCCATTAACCACTTCAGCCCCGGATGGAATTACCCACTTCCTGACCGGGCCATTTTTTGCGATATGGCATTGCGTCACTTTAACTGACAATTGCGTGGTCATGCGATGCTTTCCATTGGTGGTATTTGATCATCTCTGTGGTTTTTATTTTTTGTGCTATAAACAAAAAAATTGTGACAATTTAAAAAAAAAAAACAATTTTTTTACTTTATGTTATAATACATATCAAAAATAAAATATATAAAAAAAAACGTATTCATCAGTTTAGGCCAATATGTATTCCTCTACATATTTTTGTTAAAAAAAATTGCAATAGGCGTATATTGATTGGTCTGCGCAAAAAGTTATCGCGTCTACAAACTACGGGATAGATTTATGGACTTTCATTTATTTATTTATTTTTTGGCAATCTGCGATTTTTAGGGGGACTGCAACATTACAGCAGACAAATCTAACCCCAAATGACACTTTTTGGGGACCAGTGACATTATTACATTGATCAGTGCTATAAAAATGCACTGATCAATGTATAAATGACACTGGTTGGGAAGGGGTTAACACTAGGGGGTGATAAAGGGGTTAACTGTGCTCCCTGGGTGTGTTCTAACTGTAAGGGGGATGGGCTGCCAGGGACATGACAGAGATCACTGTTCCTGATCACTGGGAACAGCAGATCTCAGAGATGTCCCCTGTCAGAACGGGGATCTTCCTTGTTTACCAGTGGTTCTCAAGTCCTGTCCTCGGGACCCACTAACAGGCCAGGTTTTAAGTATTACCTTGAGGAGATGCAGACTAGAATACTGCAATCACTGAGCAGCAAATGATATCACCTGTGATGTATTTCAGTTATCCTGCAAACCTGGCCTGTTAGTGGGTCCCGAGGACAGGAGTTGAGAACCACTGACATAGGAAGATCCCCGTTCTGTCTATGTGTGCACCAATAGTGGGTGGCCAGCAGACATTGGGTCCACTGGACCCGTGGGCGCTTCAGCGGCGTGCGTGCCCGCAATCTCACATGCACAGACTGACGTGCATGTACGTCGGTTCGTGCAGGAGAGCCAACCTGCTGCTGCATAAGTGCGGTTGGCAAGTGGTTAATGTCTAAACCGCTGGCAACAAAGTGAGTACACTCTAAGTGAAAATGTCCAAATTGGGCCCAATTAGCCACTTTCCCTCCTCGGTGTCATGTGACTCGTTCATGTTGAAAGGTCTCAGGTGTGAATGGGGAGCAGGAGTGTTAAATTTGGTGTTATCGCTCTCACTCTCTCATACTGGACACTGAAATTTCAGCATGGCACCTCATGGCAAAGAATTCTTTGAGTATCTGAAAAAAAGAAATATTGCTCTACATAAAAGTGGCCTAGGCTATAAGAAGAATGCAAAGACCCTAAAACTGAGCTGCAGCGCAGTGGCCAAGACCATACAGCAGTTTAACAGGACAGGTTCTACTCAGAACAGGCCTTGCCATTGTCAACCAAAGAAGTTGAGTGCATGTGCTCAGCATCATATCCAAGGTTGTTTTTGGGAAATACAGGTATGTGCTGCAGAGGTTGAAGGGTGGGGGGTCAGCCTTTCAGTGCTCAGACCGTTCGCCACACACTGCTTCAAATTTGTCAGCATGGCTGTCGTCCCAGAAGGAAGCCTCTTCTAAAGCTGCACAAGAAAGCCCGCAAACAGTTTGCTGAAGACAGGTAGACTAAGGACATGGATTACTGAAACCATGTCCTGTGGTCTGATGAGACAAAGATAAACATATTTGGTTCAGATGGTCTCAAGTGTGTGTGGCGGCAACCAGGTGAGGAGCACAAAGACAAGTGTGTCTTGCCTACAGTCAAGCATGGTGGTGTGAGTGTCATGGTCTGGGGCTGCATGAGTGCTGCCGCACTGCGGAGCTACAGTTCATTGAGGGAACCATGAATGCCAAAATGTACTGTGACATACTGAAGCAGAACATGATCCCCTCCCTTCAGAGACTGGGCCGCAGGGCAGTATTTCAACATGATAATGACCCCAAACACAATTCCAAGACGACCATTGCCTTGCTAAAGAAGCTGAGGGTAAAGGTGATGGACTGGCCAAGCACGTTTCTAGACCTAGACCCTATTGAGCATCTGTGGGGCATCTTCAAATGGAAGGTGGAGGAGGGCAAGGTCTCTAACATTCACCAGCACCATGATGTCCTCATGGAGCAGTGGAAGAGGACTCCAGTGACAACTTGTGAAGCTCTGGTGAACTCTTTACCCAAGAGGGTTAAAGCAGTACTAGAAAATAATGGTGGCCACACAAAATATTGACACTTTCGGCCCAGTATGGACATTTTCACTTAGGGGTGTACTCACTTTTTTTTGTTTACACTGTTGTACAAGCTGTATACGCATTACTTTACATTGTAGCAAAGTGTCATTGTTGTCACATGAAAATATATAATAAAATATTTACAAAAATGTGAGGGGTGTACTCACTTTTGTGAGATACTGTAAGTGCGCAACCCAAATAATCAATATTGTGACATACATAAATTCAAATGCCGACAATATGAGTCCATAAATCTGGTGAAAGAGAACCAAAAAATATTGAGAAATAATCCAAAAAATAAATGATCCAAAAAAGAAAATATATTTTGAGTCCAAAAATGTGCTCTTAATGATAAGAAAAGTGATTCACAAAACATGGTCCTTCACCCAGTGCTAAATCCATAAAAAATCAGCACCTCTTACTAGAGGGGTAGGATCTCAAATTATAGAGATCAAATTCACTTTTGCACAAGCCCAATAATATGGATTATCCACCTTTTGGGTCCTTCAGGGTGTGTATTTATTCCAGGCAAGCAGGCGATTCAGCTGTGAAGGAATTCTTCCAATATGTAGGTCATCCCATTCAATATGCAGTTAATTCAACTGGAAAGGTATTTCTCCAATACGTGGATCATCACACTATGGATACTCTACAGCATAGGGAGCAAAGGAAGGAATCGACTTCATAGTGTAGTACATCAAGTGAATTTATTAAAAATAGTATAATTTACAGTTTGGATTCTGAAAAATGGCAAATCGAAGTAACAGGCTGATACGTGGTGATGTCAAGGAATTCAACTCCACCCAACTCGTTTCCACGTAAGAGGCATCAACTGGGACCGCAGGCTATTCCGAGAGGTCACTCACCACGCACTATATACCCAATAGGCAGCAGGGACATCGTAACAGTCCAAGGCGGCTCTTTCCGTACCGTTTCATTCCATTCATAGATTCTTAACTCATATAATCACTCTGAAATTTTGCATTTTTTAAGTTTATCTAAAAAATACTTAATTTAAAAAAAAACTTTATATTTAAGGGGCGTGGCCTTGAACAAACAATGGCAGACGTGTTTCTGAAGAGCTCCGGAGTTCACCATGAGAATCCGGAGGAATCGTTCGCCTACACAGCTTGGTGAGAGACATCTGATACCCAGGGTGTCTCCGCAAGGTCCCCCCGACAGGCCAGGAAAAAAATTCTTCTTGTTGCTCCACATGGCTTTCGCGATGCCCATAAATTTAGGCCGTGGCTTTATTCGTGACTAGGCCTCAACACCCAGCGAAGCCGCTCCGGTTCCCATCTACATAATTAAGACTCAAAAACACACCGCTGGTGACACCACAATCCTCTCGGACTCCAACACCAGAAAAAAACGGGTGCTGAGACACCAAATTTCAGCCGCAATCACTTTAGGCCTGGTACGGCTGCCATTTTGTGAAGCAGCGGCTTAGATTCGGGACAGTACGTACCTGGCCTGGCACATGGGGAAAATGGCAACTTAATCTGGGAGCTTTGGCACAGCGGGGAGGACAACACTGGTTAAAGAAGGTTATCAGCGTAGTGATGGGCAAAATTGGTCACCAACTGCCCTTCTCCAACACCCCTTACTCTCAATTGGGCCGAAACCTCCCTGCATTATTCTGTACCCAGCCTCCGGCTACCTCCGAGGCCTCTACATCTCACCCCTCTCTGTCCGCCATGGTGCGCAGACAGTCTGTGGGAACCCAGAAGAACAAACAATCTGCTGACCAAGAGACACTGCTTACCCTCATTAACCAGATGCCCAAGGTTGTAGATCTCCAATCCCTTGCATCGGATATTAAGGGAGCACTGTCGCATGCGGTATACGACCTCAAGGACAAGCTGAGAGGACTAAATGAAAGGTTAGAGGAGGTGGAAAGAATGGCAGGCCACCACAACACCGACATTCAGGAGCTCCAACAGCATGGCACCTGATACCAACTGCACCTTATAGAAATGCAGAGGAGGCTAGAAAACCTCGACAACAGGGGCCGCAGGAGGAACCTCCATATTCGAGGAGCTCCTGAAAGCATTGAATATGACCAGATCCCTCTTGCTCTACAATCCCTGGTTAACATTATCCTGGAGAGGCCTCAAGACTCCCCGATGGAATTTGAGCGTGCTCACAGAGTCCTGCCCCCTAGGGGCAGAGAGGGAGACCCACCGAGGGATGTCATCTGTTGCTTCATGGATTACAAATTGAAAGAAGAGGTGGCTCTTCAGGCCCGCGAGCGTCAGGAAATCGCATTCAATGGAGCGTAGATCAAAATATTTCAAGACTTATCCCAGATAACTCTGAACCACAGAAGGGCCCTATGCCCCATACTGACAGCACTTAGGTTAAAGGCGCACCATATACAAATGGTGTTTTCCCTTCGGCCTTTCAATCACCGTCCATGGGTGCACGTTTGTACTGCAGACCCCGGCTGATCTCCCCCACTTCTTTGAACATGTGAACATGAGACCTATCCCAGTCCCTGGGTGGTATCGGGAGTTCACAATCCCGCCACTCTGGGCAGAGCTTCTTCCTCTGGACACTGACCTACATACACCATGGCGAAAACCAAGCGCCACCCCATCCTGTCGCAGAAGACAGGACCAAGCTGAACCAGATCCAGGGGAGCCCAAGGGAGACCCTGAACCTGATGCAGAGTAAGAGACCTGGGACTCAAATGTCTACCTACACTAATACAACCAGGTGGATGGGTAACGTATCCCTGAACAACTAATGCAGTTACCCTTAGACTTTTTTGTTCTCCTGGTGTATGACACCCATAGTGCCCCAATTTGAAGCATTGCCCCTTATGACTGTTGCTGCCCTTCCTGAAACCATGGGAACTAGAACCCTGAGACGGTGCCCCCTCTTCAATAACCTGCTGCTGAATGGCGATACAACCCTGATGCCCCGAATATACCCCAAAGTTACACACTCCGATGGCTATGGAACTGACTGCCGCTCTCTCTACCACACATTGCCTCCTCCCGAGATAAGCGTGGTTCTATGTCTAAATGAGAACATGGACAAGCAGCCTTTCCTGCCCAATAACATACACCCATAACAGCCTGTACCCCTTCATACCTCAGAATTTATACCTCCCAGACTACCCCCCTGTAACGGTGGCTAAGACTGAGAAAACCCGGACCCTGCTACATGTCAGCGGTTCCTCTCTACCTAACCATGTTCCTGAAATGCAGGGATCTGCAGGAATCTACAGATCCCTAAACCTGGGCATTGCCACAGAGAGGAAGGGGACAGGACAGGCACCCTCACTGATGCTCCTCCCCCATGGACTAGACTTTCAGATGGGGTAAAGAACAATCCGTTCAAGCAGGCTTAGCTAGCTGACATGGACACCAGGTGGGCGGGTGCAGGGGAGAGTGAATCCCTCCATATCTAGTGATTGAAAGTCCCTTCACATACTTGTGTTACTATAGCTCCCTTCTAAATCACCCAATTTGCCAAATCACCCTGAGCTTCACCGCTCGGTTATGGGGGAGGGCTTGGCCTCCATCAGCCTACTCTCGTCAGAATAAGGACTCCGATCGGAGACTAATATGAGGGAACGTTCGAAGTGCCCTGTTCAGACACCCCTGGGGCCTCCCTATAGGCTGCCTCCGGCTTTGTCATCAACAGCATGAACTCCCATGGTTTTGTCAATGTCTATGCAGTTCAACAGTTCAGTACCACGATGCTTACTGCAAAACATATATGCGATCACCCACTATGGTGTCAGTTTGTAAGTTTTCTAGATTTAAAGAGTTAAAGTCTTAAGCCTTGAATTATCTGTTTGATGTTCGAAGTTTGCAGTGTTAATGTTTCATGGTTCCCTCTCTTCCCTCCCTACACAACTCTGTTAACAGCTGATACAACTACCCAATGTGACAATGACCCCGTGTTGCCACACCTGGCAATTGCAACTCACATGCACAACCTCTACCTGTATCTCTCATGCCTTAGCATCATAACAACCTCCTCCCCCCTAGAACAAACCAAACATCAAACATGAAAAATGACCAGACCCTCACTAAGACCGCCGACCCTCATGTTGATCTCCCCGCTGGCCAATTATCTCTCTATTCCGCCAACCAGTCCACTCTACAATCCCCCCCCCCCACATCAGCCAGGTTACCACCTGGCCGGTACCCTATAGGGATCCCATATTGTGGTCCGTAGGGACTCAGTCGCCCACGTGATCCTTACACCCCATACACCCCCCTCAATCCTATTACCTGTCTTCGATCCTTTCCCAATATGCCTCGCCCCTCGACCCCCCTCTCCCCCCGCTTTCCTTCCCCACACACTCTATTTCAACCTACAATTCCCTGCCACAACCCCTCCACACCAAGAAGCCAAATGCGCACTGAAGGTAATGTCCCTGAACGCCAGAGACTTCAATACCCCCGAAAAAAGATCTGCAGTCCTAAGGGAAGCATCTAAACTTAAGGCCCAAGTAGTTTATATTCAGGAGACTCACTTTAAAGCACCAAACATAACCAAATTCCAGAATGGAAAGTATCCGCAAACTTTTCATGCTTCCTCCCCAACAAATAAAACAAAAGGTGTAGCCATCATTATTGCCAAGAAACTCCCATTCCAACTCTAGCACATCTAGCCGACCCGGAGGGCCGCTACTTATTTGTAAAAGGTCACATATACAATAAACCAGTGATGTTCCTCAATGTCTACCCCCCAAATAAGCACCAAGTCCCCTTTATTAGGAAAGTTGTAGAAAAATGTATCCCATTTCGCGAAGGAATGATTATCATGGGAGGTGATCTCAATGTCCCCCTTTGCCCCAGCCTAGACTCCTCATCTGGATCTTCCTTTCTACCGTATAGTGCCCTATGTCAAATTAAAAATCAAATACACCTACTGTCCCTTCATGACGCCTGGAGAACTCTTAATCCAGACACAAAAGACTATACCTATTACCCCCCCCCCACAACAAATATTCACACATTGACTACTTCTTCCTCACCCAGACAGACTTGGCTTACCTTCATGATGCTACAATAGAACCTATGTATATATCAGATCATTACCCTATTACCCTGATCCTCCGCTTCTCAAATATTGAACAGAGACACAAGAGCTGGAGACTAGATCCAGAAATACTTAGTGACCGCACTTATAAGGTAGCGGCCTTCACTGATGACATTCTTCTCTTCCTCACCAAACCAGAAATTACCATTCCCAACCTTCTCAAAGAATTCCTCTGATTCGGATTAATCTCCAACTTCAAAATCAATATCAACAAACCATATGCCCTCAATATCTCCCTGTCCGAAAACATTGTGAGCAGGTGCCGTGATTCATTCTCCTTCACCTGGAAATCGGATGCGATCCCATATCTGGGCATACAACTCCCTGCCACAACAGCCGCATTATACACATCAAACTTCCTCCCCTTCCTGGAGGAATTTTCGAAAGATCTCAAAACTTGGGAGAAGCTGAAACTCTCCTGGTTTGGGCGTGCAGCTACCATAAAAATGACATCCCTCCCCAGATTCCTGTACATCGCACAAGCAATACCCATTGCCCTCCCTAAATCCTTCTTCTCCATCAGGTCCCAACTCAGTACGTTCATATGGAAAAGTCATCCACCCCAAATAAGTTTAGCCAGACTCTCAGCTCCCAAACACAGGGGCGGCATCGGCCTACCAGATTTCAAGAAATACCACAAAGCAATACTATTGGTTAGAGTGGTAGATTGGCACATTAACGACACAGTTAAGGACTGGGTTCTCCTGAAACCTCACTAGCATCCCTCCCAGGCCCTATGACTCCCATCAAAAACAATCCAAATTTCCCTCCGGGATGTTCAGATTCCCTTGCTAAATTCCCACCCAACTTCCACCCAAAAGCACACCATTTCTTCAACCAAGGTGCTTGTCCAACATCGTAGAGTCAATACACAATGGTCTACCAACAGATACGACACCTTTACCAAAAACCCCTGACTACTTTTGAGAGACTCTGTGAATCTGAACCTCAAAGACATCTCATTGCATGTATGCATGCATTACGCTCCTCTCAATCACCAGATCACCTGGCTCCCATAATAAAAGCATGGCAACCAGACCCCCCTGGTTAAATCCCTGATGAGTAATGGGAAACAATATGCCTCACGGTGCACAAAGGCTCACGTAATGTTTCCACACAAGAACACAATTACAAGCTGCTAACTAGAGTTGAGCGAACACCTGGACGTTCGGGTTCTGCTGGTCCGTCCGAACTTCGGGACAAAGTCCGGGTCCGTGTCCGGACGGAAACCGAACGCTCGCACGGACAACACAAGAACACACCTTTGTAATGCACTCGGAAACACGTGGCACTCCGTATAACAAAGGGTAATGAGTAGTCCCTAAATTGGTCCCCCCAGACCAACGGTACGAAAATAATACCCTCGGTCCACTAGACCACTAACTCTCCTCGCATTACGTACGTATGTACGTTACTCTACAGAAACTCCAAGTCTAAGTGTCTCAGAGAGTTTTCATCAGTCCCCAAAAACCATTTCCACAGCATAGACAACCATCTGGTAACACATAACTGAGATGCTACAACCTGTTCGTGGAACCAACTTCTTTACCACACGAAAACCCACCTTCAACCCACCCTTAAATCG
>BLSH010360985.1:613261-625204 GCA_018402905.1 Glandirana rugosa | reverse complement strand
GTCCTTAGAGAGGGATATCGTGATCCTCTACTAAAATCTTTATTGCTCTAAAATCATCTCCTAGTGCTATAGGGAGAGGTTCCTGCTGGTGCTGTGAAGGGCAGATTATTGTTCTAAAATCATCTTCTATTGCTATAGGGAGAGGTTCCTGCTGGTGCTGTGAGGGACAGATTATTGTTCAAAAATCATCTCCTAGTGCTATAGGGAGTGGTTCCTGCTGGTGCTGTGAGGGACAGATTATTGTTCTAAAATCATCTCCTAATGCTATAGGGAGAGGTTCCTGCTGGTGCTGTGAGGGACATATCATTGTTCTAAAATCATCTCCTACTGCTATAGGGAGAGGTTCCTGCTGGTGCTGTGAAGGACAGATTATTGTTCTAAAATCATCTCCTACTGCTATAGGTAGAGGTTCCTGCTGGTGCTGTGAGGGACATATTATTGTTCTAAAATCATCTCATCATAGTGCTACAGGGAGAGGTTCCTGATGCTCCTGTGAGGGACAGATTATTGTTCTAAAATCATCTCATTATAGTGCTACAGGGAGAGGTTCCTGCTGCTTCAGTGAGGGACAGATTATTGTTCTAAAATCATCTCCTACTGCTATAGGGAGAGGTTCCTGCTGCTCCTGTGAAGGACAGATTATTGCACTAAAATCATCTCATGATAGTGCTGCAGGGAGAGGTTCCTGCTGCTTCTGTGAGGGACAGATTATTGTTCTAAAATCATCACATACTGCTAGAGGGAGAGGTTCCGGCTGCTCCTGTGAGGGACAGATTATTGTTCCAAAATCATCACATACTGCTAGAGAGAGAGAGGTTCCTGCTGGTGGTGTGAGGGACAGATTTTTGTTCTAAAATCATCACTTACTGCTAGAGGGAGAGGTCCCTGCTGCTCCTGTGAGGGACATATTATTGTTCTAAAATCATCACATACTGCTAGAGGGAGAGGTTCCTGCTGATCCAGTGAGGGGCAGATTATTGTTCTAAAATCATCACATACTGCTAGAGGGAGAGATTCATGCTGCTCCTGTGAGGGACAGATTATTGTTCTAAAATCATCACATACTGCTAGAGGGAGAGGTTCCTGCTGATCCAGTGAGGGGCAGATTATTGTTCTAAAATCATCACATACTGCTAGAGGGAGAGATTCCTGCTGCTCCTGTGAGGGACAGATTATTGTTCTAAAATCATCACATACTGCTAGAGGGAGAGGTTCCTTCTTCTCCTGTGAGGGACAGGTTATTGTTCTAAAATCATCACATACTGCTAGAGGGAGAGGTTCCTGCTGCTCCTGTGAGGGACAGATTATTCTTCTAAAATCATCTCATCATAGTGCTACAGGGAGAGGTTCCTGCTGCTCCTGTGCGGGACATATTATTGTTCTAAAATCATCTCATCATAGTGCTACAGGGAGAGGTTCCTGCTGCTCTTGTGAGGAACAGATTATTGTTCTAAAATCATCTCATCATAGTGTTACAGTGAGATGTTCCTGCTGCTCCTGTGAGGGACAGATTATTGTTCTAAAATCATATCATACTGGTGTAGGGAGAGATTCCTGCTGCTGGTGTGAGCGGTGCATTTCTTGCACAAAAATAAAGATTGTGTCTATGTTACTGTTTTCCCCCAAAAAATGAAGAATTTATTATTCTTTTTTATTTGTATTAATAAATAGTGCTACATAGTACATTTGCGGCCAGAATGAGGAGAGCGTCAAATAAGGGACGTGGTCGTGGTGCTGCTGGTGCTGCTGGTGCTGCTGGTGCTGCTGGTGTTGGTGAAGTTCCTGTTGCAAGGAGAGGACGTGGTCGATTTGTGCCAGCTACACACACAAGTGAAACACCTTCTTCAGGTGAGAGTAGCCCACAGAACCTTCAACGTTATATGATAGGCCAGAATGCCGCTCAATGAATGGTGAGGCTAGAACATGTACAGGCGATAGTAGATTGGCTGGCTGACAATGCCTCCAGTTCCTTCACAGTCTCCCACCCGGTCCCTTGATGAAAGCTCAGAGTTGGCACCTGAACCCCGTGGCCATCTGTCTTTAGCCTCAGCCCATTGTAAATCAGCCAAGCAGTCTGAGCCCCAAGTCATGCAACAGTCTCTTATGCTTTTTGATGACTCTCCTGGTGTGCTTTCCGTGGACCATCCCCATAGCCCTGCCCCAGAAGTGGAAGACATTGAGTGCACGATGCCCAACCACTTCTGTTGCAGGATGAGGACATGGAAACACCAGCGCAGCACATCTCTGATGATGACGAAACACAGGTCCCAACTGCTGCGGCTTTCCACAGTGTGCAGACTGACAATGAGGGCAGTGGTGAAAGGTGGTTGGAAGATGATGTGGAGGAGGATGATGAGGTCTTAGACCTCACATGGAATGAAGGTCATGCGAGTGACGTATGCAGTTTGGAGGAAGAGGTGGTGGTCACACAGAGGCACCAGCACCAGCAAAAGAGGAAGCAGGTTGCAAAAGCGGAGCGAGTGTCCCCTAGACAGTATGCCTGCTACTACCCATTGCACCCAGGGACCTAGCACACCAAAGGCAGCTCAAAGGCGTTCCCCCGCATGGCAGTTCTTCAGACAATGTGCTGACGACAAGACACGAGTGGTTTGCACGCTGTGCAATGAGAGCCTGGAGCGAGGCATAAATGTTCTAAACCTGAGCACAACCTGCATGACCAGGCATCTACATGCAAAGCATGAACTGCAGTGGAATAAGCACCTCAAAGGTCTCGGCCTCCTCCTGCTTCCTCTTCTGCTGCTGCCTCAGCCTCTTTCTCCACCTCTACAGTGCCAGTGTCACCTGCTACCCAGCAAACAGACGATGTGACAGCAACGCCACCATGTCCGCCACCGTCCCCAAGCATTTACACACGGTCTCATAGAAGCTTACAGCTCTCCATTTCCCAAACACTGGAGAGAAAGAGGAAGTACCCCCCACCCACCCGCGATCCCTGGTCCTGGATGCCAGCATTTCAAAATTCTTGGCCTTTGAAATGCTGTCACTCCATCTGGTAGACACGGTCAGTTTTAAAAACCTGATGGCGGTGGCTGTCCCACAGTACGTGGTTCCCAGCCGCCACTACTTTTCCAGGTGAGCTATCCCTTCCCTGCACAAACAAGTCAGGGAGGAAATCAAGTGTGCACTGCGCAACGCCATCTGTGGCAAGGTCCACATAACCACTGATACGTGGACCAGTAAGCACGGGCAGGGACACTATATCTCGCTAACTGCACACTGGGCAAATGTAGTGGTGGGTGGGCCTGAGGCGGCTAGCCTTTTATCGCATGTGCTTCCGCCACTGAGGATTGCAGGGCATTTCTCTTTGCCTCCTGTTGCCTCCTCCCCCTACTGCGCCTCCTCCTCCTCTACCACCTCCTCAACCGCTCAGCGTAACACCTTCACCACCAACTTCAGCACATCCAGGGGGAAACGACAGCAGGCTGTTTTAAAACTGATATGTTTGGGGGATAAATGCCACACTGCGCAGGAGCTGTGGATGGGCATTGAACAACAGACCGATGAGTGGTTGTTGCCACTGAGCCTCAAGCCCGGCCTGGTGGTGTGCGATAATGGGCAAAATTTGTAGGAGCGCAGGGCCTAGCCGGTTTGACGCACATCCTTTGCTTGGCGCATGTGCTGAATTTGGTGGTGCAGAAATTTCTAAAAAACTACCCGGATATGTCAGAGCTGCTGCAGAAAGTGCGGGCCCTCTGTGCATGCTTTCGGCGTTCTCACCCCGCTGCTGCTCACCTGTCTGCAATTCCCACTCACCGCCTCCTATGCAACGTGCCCACAAGGTGGAACTCCACCTTGCACATGCTGGAGAGACTGTGCGAGCAGCGGCAGGCAATAGTGAAGTTTCAGCTGCAGCACGCACAGGTCAGTCACTCTGCGGAACAGCACCACTTCACAACCAACGAGTGGGCCTCCATGCAAGACCTGTGTACCATATTGCGGTGTTTCGAGTACTCCACCAACATGGCCAGTGCCGATAATGCTGTTCTCAGCGTTACTATCCCACTTCTATGTCTCTTTCAAAAAACACTTCAGCCGATGATGGAAGAGGATGTGGCACAGGAGGAAGAGGAGGAGGGAGAGGGGTCATTTCCACGGTTATCAGGCCAGTCATTCACAAGTGGCTCGGAGTGTGGGTTCCTGCACCAACATAGGTCAGGTAAAAAATTTTCAAGCCAGGCACAGTTCTGGAGGATGAGGAGGACGAGGAAGATGATGAGGAGGAGGCGGAACCGTGTTCACAGCAGGGTGGCACCCAACGCAGCTCATGGGCATCACTGGAGCGTGGCTGGGGGGATACAGAGGACACAGATGATATACCTTCCACAGAGGACAGCTTGTCTTTGCCTCTAGGCAGCCTGGCACACATGAGCGACTACATGCTGCAGTGCCTGCTCAACGACAGCCGAGTTGCCCACATTGTAACTTGTGCTGATCCCTGGGTGGCCACCCTGCTGGATCCCCGCTACAAGGACAACGTACCATCCTTAATTCCCTCACTGGAGCGTGATCGGAAGATGCACGACTACCAACATCCAGTGGAAGTGTTTATGTAGCATAAAGACGTGGTTGATTCTAGAGTGGGAGTAATGTGGGTGGGAATAATGCGTATAATCCTTACCTAAAGGGAGAGCTCTCTCTAAACTTCAACCAGATCATAAACCTGTAAAGAGGCTTTTTAATTTTTTATTATATAAACGAAAAAAGACCACATTTTTTGAAAACCCCCCCTATATTTTCTACTTTCTACTGTTATAAAACATACAGTATCCAATAAAATCAAATTCCTTCATAAATTTAGGCCAAAATGTATTCTGCTACATGTCTTTAGTAAAAATCCCAATAAGGGTATATTAATTAGACATGTACAATTTGTTTAGTTCCGAATACAAATGTGGACACATTTTTGGTTATTCGGAGATTCAGATGTATCCGAATATCCAAGTGAAATAGTTCTGACTTAAAGTGCAACAATAAAAAGGAAAAATTCCTTTAAATATAGTGCCTGGGGGGGTCCCCTTAGTTTGCCTGTAAATTGGTGTATCTATAGCATGTATAGAACATGTTGCAGCAAAAATTACATTTCTAAAGAGTAAAAATAAAGTCAAATCACATTTAAATTGACTCACAGTTGCCATATAAGGAAAAAATGGCGTGGGGCGGCCCCCAAAATCTTTACTAGACCCTTATCCGAGCACACAGCCTGGCAGGCCAGGAAATAGTGGTGAGTGAGCGCCCCCCTCCCAAACCATACCAGGCCACATGCCCTCAACATTAGGGGAGTGGGTGCTTTGGGGTGGGGAGAACTAGGGCCTCTTCCTGACAACCCTGGGCAGTGGTTGTGTGGGTCTGTGGGCAGGAGGCTTATCACAACCTGGAAGCCCCCCAGATCCCGGCCTCCCAGGTGAATGAGTATGGGGCACATAGTACCCATTCACCAAAAATGTGTAAAAAGTGAAGAAAGACAGTACACAATTTTTTGACAATTCTTTTATAAAAAAAATAAATGTACCCCAATGTAGATCCATCTCACACCGAACCCAAAAAAAAAAAAAAAAACTTTGGCATCATCTCCCAGTGACCTTATCAACCAAGCATGCCCTGGGCGGTGATATCAGAAGGAGGTCCGCAGCAAGCAGTCTACGAGGCTGGAGGTTTTTGTTAAAGGAATTGTTAAAAACTTGTTTACTGTCTTTCTTCACTTTTTACACATATCTGGTGAATGGGTAGCCCATACTCATTCACATGGGGCTGGGATCTGGGGGCCCACTTGTCCAGGTTGCGATAAGCCCCCTGCCCGCAGACCCCCACAACCACAGCCCAGGGTTGTGGGAAAGAGACCCATGGGACCCAGTGCATCAGAGATGAGGATAAAGGGCCAATCACAGCATCCAAAGATGGAGCGATCACTTTGTCAACAAACTCAGGTCATGCCCGATTCAGCTCTCTCCTCACATCAATGCAGCGTGTGAGGAGAGAAGAGAGAAACATTGCAGCAGCCACAGCAGCGTGAGTTTGATTGATTCCTTGTACCCTACAGTGCTCATCAGTGCCTTACAGTGCCACTACAGTGCCATCAGTGTCACTACAGTGCTCATCAGTGTCACTACAGTGCTCATCAGTGTCACTACAGTGCTCACCAGTGCCCTACAGTGCTATCAGTGCCACTACAGTACCCATCAGTGCCCTACAGTGCCACTACAGTGCAGCTACAGTGCTCATCAGTGCCATACAATGCAACTATAGAGCTCATCAGTGCCCTACAGTGACACTACAGTGATCATCAGTGCTATTACAATGCACATAAGTGAGTGCTTATCAGTGCCCATCAGTGCCCTACAGTGCCATCAGTGCTCTACAGTGCACATCAGTGCCCTACAGTAGGGATGGGCCCCCGGTTCGAGTCGAACGCATGCTCAACTCGAATATCAGGGGTTCGCCTGTTCGGCGCATCCCGAACATTATGGGGCGTTCGCGGGAACTTCGAGCACCCCATAATGCATTCCAATGGCGGAGGAAATGCCGCCCGGTGATTGGCCAAAGCATGCACATGACCTGCATGCTTTGGCCAATTACAGAGCACTCTGATGTGAGAAATATGATTGGCTAAAGGCAGGGTGCCTTTAGTCAATCACTGCTCAGCAGCCTCAATCCATGCCCCACATTATATAAAGCCGCTTGTACAGCGGCTCTATGTAGTGTGTTAAATGTGGAGATACTGAGCTTAGGTAGCGCCGTGCAGGCAGTTCAGTGTAGCTACTAGCTAGCTTTGCATTGTGAAAAAACATATTAGATAGATAGGGTGATCTATATACAGTCAGTTAGTGCAGACAGTTTAGTGAAATATATGATAGATAGATAGATAGATAGATAGATAGATAGATAGATAGATAGATAGATAGATAGATAGATAGATAGATAGATAGATAGATAGATAGATAGATAGAATAGATAGGTAGATAGATAGATACAGTGCTGCCCATAATTATTCATACCCCTGGCTAATTTTAACTTAAAGTTACTTTTATTCAACCAGCAAGTAATTTTTTGACAGGAAATTACATAGGTGTCTCCCAAAAGATAATAAGACGATGTACAAGAGGCATTATTGTGGGAAAAAAAACATTTCTCAGCTTTTATTTACATTTGAGCAAAAAGTGTCCAGTCCAAAATTATACATACCCTTCACAAACTGTCACAGTCTGTGGGAAAATCAAAAGTTCTATACCATTCCAAAAAGTCCAAGCTGTTCTCAAGCATCCTAATTACCCTGATTAATTGGGAACAGCTGTTTTAATCAACTCAACAGGTGAGAAACAGCAGCTCTCTGCAGTTGGTTTGTGGACAGTCATGGCTAAGACAAAGGAGCTCAGTGAGGACCTGCGGCTGCGCATTGTGGCTGCTCACAAATCAGGAAAGGGCTACAAGGCCATTTATAAATGTTTCAAGTTCCAGTGGCTACAGTGCAAGGTATTATTAAAAAATACAAGATGTTCCGCATTGTGGAAAATCTCAGATGACGTGGTCGGAAGCCAAAAGTGACACCTGTGCTGGCCAGGAGGATAGTTAGAGAGGTGAAAAAGAATCCAAGGATCACCACCAAGGCCATCCTGGTGAATCTGGGCTCTGCTGGTGGCAATGTCTCAAGGCAGAAAATCCAACAGACACTGCACACTGCTGGGTTCCACGGATGTAGACCAAGGAGGACGCCACTTCTCCAGATAAGGCACACAAAAGCTCGCTTGGACTTTGCAAAAGCTCATCTGGACAAAGTATAAGACTTCTGGTCTTCTGTGTTATGGTCAGATGAAACAAAAATTGAATTGTTTGGTCACAATGATGTTTCCTTCATTTGGCGTAAAAAAGGAGACGCCTTTCCACTATTTATATTCCTGGGATGAAACCAGACTGGATAAACATGGAACGACATTCCGTCCCCAAAAACACCATAGATTTCCTGATATGGAGACCCTCTAAATCTAGATCAGCAGTCATGTCCCCTTCATTATCTCACTCTTTCTCCTTGTGTGACTCAATCCGTAAATCTTATAAATTAATATCTCCTTGGCTCCCTTTATCGCACCTATTTCACAACCCCCTATTTCCCCCAGGTATGAATATAGAAGCCTTTAAATTGTGGACTCAGAAAGGGCTATATTGTATTGGGCACTTCTTTAATGCAAATGGTCCTATTACACTCCAACATTGCCTGAAGGAGCTTGAGATGCCTCCTGAAGAGCGATTCCGTTTTCACCAGATTTCTCATTTCCTAAACTCTATTAAGGCAGCCTCATCAAACCCCCTCTCCGTCAGCCCCTACGAACAGTGGTGCTCCTCAGCCAAGGATATGAGAGCTGGAATTTCGCTTATTTATGGTTTGCTGTCAGAGCCTCTTGAGAAGGCTTCTTTCATGCTGAGTTGGGAGAGAGACCTTGATATCAAATGGGATATGGAGACCTGGCACTCAAACCTAGAAAGATCCAGTAAGGGGGTTCATAACGTAACACTCAGGGAAGCTAACATAAAAATTATGACTAGATGGTACTTGGTTCCCACTCGGTTAGCTAAGTTCTATCCCCAAGCATCTCCCCTTTTTTTTAGGGGATGCAAAAATTTGGGAACCATTTACCACACCTTTTGGACCTGCCCGAGGACCCGAGTCTATTGGAACAGAATTTTCCATATGATCCGCAAAGACATGGGAATCGCGGTTGCACAGGAACCGACATTAGCCCTTCTGAACCAACCGGTTCCTAATTGTACTAAAGCCACCCAATTTCTTATCCTTTTCATCCTTATAGGGGCTAAAATAACAATACCGCGGGCATGGAAAACCCCCTCGGTCTCATTCTACCAGACCAAGCGGAAAATTTCTTGGATCATGACACAAGAAAATATCTCCTACAAGATCCTAAACACCTCAGCGAAATTTGACAAAATTTGGGAACCCTGGGCACGTTACACCGGGGTTCATTAGTCCGGTGATAGATAACACTACACTTCTGCCGGAATAAGGAACACCTACTAGATTCCAATATGACCGGGAACAATATGCACAAATACAGTGGGATCATGGTGACACCTGCACAACACCCTTCTCTTTACTTTTTCTATCCCTTTCCTTTTTTTCATCCTCTACCTGCTTTCCTTACTCTCCTTTTGTATTTTTGTACCTCAATCGCATGTCTACCCGATTTTAGTAGTTTTTAAAAGTTGGCACTTGCCCTTTGTTGGAAGCTTAGTTCATGGTTTGGGTGGTCTCCGCTTACTTGATGATCCTGGAGGGGGCCCTGGAGACTGGGAGGGGCATGGAGTGGCGGGTCAGGGTCACAGTCTGCTCCCGATTGGGGTGGCCCTGAGTCTAGTCTGCTCCCATGGGCCTAGGTCCTTATGGCCACATCCTCGCCTCTAGTTCCTCCTCCCGGAGATATGGAACAGACAGTGCACCTGGATTGCCCCTATCATAACATCCTCGATAAAAGTCAAGATCCCTTAGCTGGCTACTCGTTAATGGTGTTAAATTGTTATATATGGACAACTTTGCTTCTTTTTTGAACAGTCTTGAAACAAATAGAGTTTCGGAAGAGAAGGGGATGGGACACCTCCCCTGCTGGGACTCCTTTTCAGCATCTGTGGGATACATGACATCGGGAGGCCCCTTTCATCCCCTACGAAAGTTGTAGTTAGATCTAGACCCCTGGTAAAAGACCATGACATGTATGGCTTAGTTATTTTTATTAAGGGCCCTAAGCTAGACTTGAAGCGGTATGATGCACAAGAAAGATAACTGAACTTGGTATCTGTTTGTATCTTCATTTTGTTTACTCTTCTTCCGAAAACTCAATTAAAACTATTGAAAAAAAAAAAAAAAAAGGAGACGCCTTCAACCCAAAGAACACCATCCCCACTGTCAAACATGGTGGTGGGAACCTAATGCTTTGGGGGTGTTTTTCAGCCTGAGCATCAGGGAACCCAATCACAATAAATGTTCTATTGGAACAGAATTTTTCATATGATCCGCAAAGTCACGGGAATCGCGGTTGCACAGGAACTGACATTAGCCCTTCTGAACCAACCAATTCCTAATTGTACTAAAGCCACCCAACTTCTTATCCTTTTCATCCTTATAGGGGCTAAAATAACAATAGCGCGGGCATGGAAAACCCCCTCGGTCTCATTCTACCAGACCAAGCGGAAAATTTCTTGGATCATGACACAAGAAAATATCTCCTACAAGATCCTAAACACTTCAGCGAAATTTGACAAAATTTGGGAACCCTGGGCACGTTACACCGGGGTTCATTTGTCCAGTGCAAGATAACACTACACTTCTGCCGGAATAAGGAATGCCTACTAGATTCCAATATGTCCGGGAACAATATGCACAAATACGGTGGGATCATGGTGACACCTGCACAACACCCTTCTCTTTACTTTTTCTATCCCTTTCCTTTTTTTCATCCTCTACCTGCTTTCCTTACTCTCCTTTTGTATTTTTGTACCTCAATCGCATGTCTACCCGATTTTAGTAGTTTTTAAAAGTTGGCACTTGCCCTTTGTTGGAAGCTTAGTTCATGGTTTGGGTGGTCTCCGCTTACTTGATGATCCTGGAGGGGGCCCTGGAGACTGGGAGGGGCATGGAGTGGCGGGTCAGGGTCACAGTCTGCTCCCGATTGGGGTGGCCCTAAGTCTAGTCTGCTCCCATGGGCCTAGGTCCTTATGGCCACATCCTTGCCTCTAGTTCCTCCTCCCGGAGATATGGAACAGACAGTCCACCTGGATTGCCCCTATCATAACATCCTCGATAAAAGTCAAGATCCCTTAGCGGGCTACTCGTTAATGGTGTTAAATTGTTATATATGGACAACTTCGCTTCTTTTTTGAACAGTCTTGAAACAAATAGAGTTTCGGAAGAGAAGGGGATGGGACACCTCCCCTGCCGGGACTCCTTTTCAGCATCTGTGGGATACATGACACCGGGAGGCCCCTGTCATCCCCTACGAAAGTTGTAGTTAGATCTAGACCCCTGGTAAAAGACCATGACATGTATGGCTTAGTTATTCTTATCAAGGGCCCTAAGCTAGACTTGAAGCGGTATGATGCACAAGAAAGATAATAGAACTTGGTATCTGTTTGTATCTTCATTTTGTTTACTCTTGTTCCGAAAACTCAATTAAAACTATTGAAATAAAAAAAAAAAAAAGGAGACGCCTTCAACCCAAAGAACACCATCCCCACTGTCAAACATGGTGGTGGGAACCTAATGCTTTGGGGGTGTTTTTCAGCCTATGCATCAGGGAACCCAGTCACAGTAAATGGCACCATGAAAAAAGAGCAATACATGAGGATTCTCAACGACAACATCAGGCAGTCTGCAGAGAAACTTGGCCTTGGGCACCAGTGGACATTTCAGCATGACAATGACCCAAAACACACAGAAAAAGTGGTGAAGAAATGGTTAGCAGACAACAACATTAACGTTTTGGTGTGGCCCAGCCAGAGTCCAGACTTGAATTCAATTGAGAATCTGTGGAGGGCTAAAGATCAGAGTGATGGCAAGAAGACCCTCCAACCTGAAAGATTTGGAGCTCATTGCTAAAGATGAATGGGCAAAAATACCTGTGGAGACATGCAAAAAGCTGGTCTGCAATTATAGGAAGCGTTTGATTGCTGTAGTAGCCAATAAAGGTTTTTCTATTGATTATTGAGAAGGGTATGAATAATTTTGGACTGAACACTTTTTGCTCAAATGTAAATAAAAGCTGAGAAATGTTTTTTTTTCCACAATAATGCCTCTTGTATATCAACTTATTATCTTTTGGGAGACACCTATGTCATTTACCGTCAAAAAATTACTTGCTGGTTGAATAAAAGTAACTTTAAGTCAAAATTTGCCAGGGGTATGCATATTTATGGGCAGCACTG
>BLSH010360985.1:568727-604125 GCA_018402905.1 Glandirana rugosa | reverse complement strand
AAATTTACGTGTTATATAGTTGTAGTTCTCATAAGTACAGAAAAAAACGTATTTCAATAGTCACAAGGGTAGGGCAAATACAAACGTAGCAGGGATGTGTGAAGAGGTCTAACCGTTCACCTCTAGATACCTCATGTAATTTACGCCAGATACAGAACACATTAAAGGTACACACTATATCCATAACTGCGTTGCACTCCCTATTTATATCAATAACTGAACCTCAGCAGAACCTATGACTTAAGGGAATCGCGAACGGTATACCCACTCCTATACATTCACCATTAGCTCCCCCACTGGCTACTTCCCCCGCATTTAATGTACTCCATAGATCTCCACTTGCCAATCTGGAGAAGTGTGTAGGGACGATGCAAACATAAACGGGATGGGAACACTGATAACTTTATGCAAAAAAAGACATGAATACTCTTGATGTTGATATATTGTGCATTTAAATTGCCATACCTGTGTTCTATGTTACATCACAGGACATATGTGAACCCCTTGGATGTATTACCACACAGTGCCTTGTTTATCCTTCAATAAAAATTTTTTGGAAAAAAAAAAAAAAAAAAAAATGCTGTCCTAGCCGTCCACATGCTCAGCGTCTTAATGCTAGCTTGGCCAAATTGCTAGCACTTCAACTGCTGCCTCTTCAGCTGGCAGACCCTGCCCCTTTTTGTAAATTTGTGGAATGTGCTGTCCCACAGTAGCAAGTTCCCAAAATAAATGTATTTTCTTGTAAGGCCATTCCAGCTCTCTACTGTCATGTAGAAGGCAATGTTTTGGCCTTGTTGGACAGGGCGGTCAGGAGCAGGGTTCATATTACCGCTGACTCATGGTCCAGCAGGCACGGTCATGGATGTTACCTTTCCTTCACGGTGCACTGGGTAACTTTGATGGCAGCTGGGAGGGATGCAGGACAGGTTCCAGTGTTGGAGCTAGTTCCGCCCCCATGCCTCCAAAAAGCTGGTGGTGATTTTGCCATATCCACCTCCTCCATCCCTTCTCTTCTTCTACCTCTGTGACCTCTTCTGCCGAATTGTCATCTGAACCTGCAGTGCCCCCTAAGCATTAAAGGGGCTATGTAAGCAGTCAGGCTAAAAGATGTAATGCGGTGCTTTAGTTACTCTGTCTTGGGGACAGGAGCCACACTGGGGAAAAGATTCTGTCAGCTCTGCGGGGGCAGGCTCAGAGGTGGTTGATGCCACTGCAGCTTGAGCCAGGAATGGTTGTATGCGACAATGGCACCAACCTTCTCTCTGCCCTCCAACAGGGACACTTGACACATTTTCCATGCTTGGCACACACCTTGAATTTGGTGGTGCAGCGTTTCTTGACCAGGTACCCAGGTTTACCAGATATCCTGAGGCAGGCCAGAAAAGTCTGTGGTCATTTCCGGCATTCATACAATGGCAGTGCCCGGCTGGCTGACATTCAGCCGGAATTCAACCTGCCCACCAACCGCCTCATTTGTGACATACCCACCAGGTAGAACTCAACATTGGCAGTGCTACAGCGGCTGCTCTCACAGCAGAGGGCCATCAATGAGTATCTCTGTGAGCATGCCACCAGGACAGGCTCAGGGGAGCTTCGCTCCTTTTCGCCACATCAGTGGCTACTGATCAAGGATGCAGGCTCTGTCCTGTCACCATCAGTGACACTGACCCTCTAATATTCCTTCTGGAGCACATGCTTCATGGGCAGGGCACTTAAGGCAGAACAGAGGGAGGAAGAGGAGGACTTCCTTTCCTCTCAAGGCCCCCTTTATGCAGAGAGCATTCCAGCACAGCCGCAAAACACACAGGAGCAGGAGGATTGTGTTAGCATGGATGTAGAGGATAACACGCAGCAGTCTTCAAGGGATCATGGTTTTCAGTCCCCAGAAATCCAAGGAGTTGTATGTGGCTGGGAGGAAGCAGTTCCTGATAATGTCATCCTCAGTGACCCAGAGGACCCAGAGGCCCAGAGGCATGAGCCTCCTCAAACTTACGCTGCATGGGCTCTCTGATTCTGAAAAGCCTGCGAAAAGACCCTAGGATTCGTGGTATCAAGGAGAGGGATCATTACTGGCTGGCAACCCTTCTTGATCCACATTACAAGTGTAAAGTTGCAGAGCTCATCCTGCCTGCGCAGAGGGAGCAGAGGATGAAACATCTTCAGGATACCTTGAAGAAAAGTTTGTGCAATGCCTTTCCAGACCCTGGAAGGCTACCATGTCCTCGTGCTGGACAACATGTTTCTGAAGCTTCGGTCGTACAGAGCCAGGGTGGTGGAGAAGGTGGCCTGCAGACCGATGCCTGAAGTGGTAATAATGACACATTTTATGAAAAAAAATCTTCATTTTGTAAAGAATCGTGGGAAAAAATGACAACTTCAAAAAACTCACCATGCCTCTTACTAAACACCTATGTGTACTTTCCAAAAAGGAGTCATTTGGTGGGTATTTGTACTGTCCTGGCTGGTTGGTGTCTCAAGAAATGAGACAGACCGTTAGTACATCAGGTGTGATCAAGTGTGGTCAATTTTCAATGATTAGAACCATAGCTTGTAGACTCTATAACCTTCACAAAGATCAAATAATATACACTGATTTGAGTTATTTTTTTTACCAAAGCTATGTAGCAGTATAACTTTTGGCCAAAATGTATGAAGAAAAATTGCTAATTTGCAAAATTTTTATAAAAGAAACCAAAAAAATTCATTTTTTTTACAACATTTCGGTCTTTTTTTAGTTACAGCGCAAAAAATAAAAAACACAGTGGTGATTAAATACCCCCCAAAAAAGCTCTATTTGTGTGAAAAAAGGACAAGATATTCATATGGGCATAGTGTTGCATGACTGAGTAATTGTCATTCAAAGTTTGGGAGCGGTGAAAGCTGAAAATTGGCCTGGTTAGGAAGGGGATATAAGTGCCCAGTAGGCAAGTGGTTAATACTCTTCTGCTCTATACATATACAAAACATTTGTTTCAATAATAATTAATGATAATAAAATGAAACAAAAAACAATTATAGCCTGAAAGAGAAGCTCTGTCACTGGTCAGTAGAGAAGGGGTCATTTTAAGTTTGTGATTAGTAGAGAAAGACATAGTCCCACGCAGATGGCTCAGCCAGGTGATATCAGCCCAAGAAAAAATCTTCATTTTACAAAGAATCGTGGGAAAAAATGACAACTTCAAAAAACTTACCATGCATCTTACTAAATACCTTGGAATGTCTACTTTCCAACAAGGAGTCATTTGGGGAGTATTTGTGCTATCCTGGCTTGTTGGTGTCTCAAGAAATGAGATAGACCATTAGGACATCAGGTGTGATTCATTTTTAATGATTTGAACCATAGTTTGTAGACTCTATAACCTTCACAAAGCTCAAATAATATACACTGATTTGGGTTATTTACCAAAGATAAGTAGCAGTATAACTTTTGCCCAAAATGTGTAAAGAAAAATTGCTAAATTAAGAAAAATGCATTTTTTTTACATTTCCGGTCTTTTTTTAGTTATAGCACAAAAAAAATAAAAAACACAGTGGTGATTAAATATCTCGCGCCCCCCCAAAAAAGCTCTATTTGTTTGAAAACAGGCCAGAAATTTCATATGGGTACAGTGTTGAATGACTGAGTAATTGTTACTCAAAGTTTGGGAGCACTGAAAGCTGAAAATTGGCCTGGTTAGGAAGGGGGGTATAAGTGCCCAGTAGGGAAGTGGTTAATACTCTTCTGCTCTATACATATACAAAACATTTGTTTCAATAATAATTTATTATAATGAAATGAATGAGCGCCATCTCTGTCCAGTGATGTCCACAATTTCCTTGGCCATCTGGGACTCTGCCCCTGACACAGCAGTGGCGCCATTGGCTCCCACGGCTGTCAATCAAAGTCAGTTAGCCAATCAGAAGAGAGATGGGGGAGCACCGAATGGCATCTCCTTGTCTGAATGGACACACAGAGCTGCAGCTCGGGTGCCCTAATGGCAAGTTGCTTGCTGTGGGGCACTCGCCAGGAAGGGGGGCTAAGAGCAGCGAAGAGGGACCCAAGAAGAGAAGGATCTGGGCTGCTCTGTGCAAAACCAACTGCACAGAGCTGGTAACTACAACATGTTTTGTTATTAAAAAAAATATATAAGACATTACAATCACTTTAAGAAGCCAAAGTTAAAAAAAATATATCTTAAAGAAATGTCAAGTTCTGCCTCATGCATTTTATTAATCAATTGTCTAAAGTTTTAATGCCCTTTTGTTTGTCTCTTGCCAGTTGGTAATCAGACAGCATGACTGAAGGGTAGTCATCTAGAATGTCTGCATACACATCTACATGTTGTGTATAGCTTCCAGAGCACCCTGGCAGGACTGAATGAAAGGGGCATATTTATGTAAATGCCAACTTCAGCCCAGAAAGTCAATCTCTGGCAGTCATTTCTGCCTCCCATACCTCACTATTGGTCAGTGAAGCCATTTATAATATTTAAGAACCAATAGTGATGCACTTGAGGTAGGAGGGGCATAACAAGCTGAAAATTTGCTTCATCCAGTTCCCTTTGCAATCTATGCAAAAGGTCCATACCTCGGTGTCTGCTTGTCATTAGTGCTAGAAATTTATTAACTTTAGATTAGATGCACTTTAAAATTGAAGGAGCAAACTCCCCTACATCTTTACACTGGATTTTTCCAGCCTAAGATTCAATGAATTTCCAATTCAGATTTCACAGAATCAATATACTAACTGGAGCATGGAATTCTGGGAAATTCTCATGCTCCAGTTCCCACTTTCTGATTGATTCATAGTTTTATTCATTCCTTAGGAAACATTGTAACAAAACCGTGGCAGTGCTTCCTAATAAATAAATTAATTATTAACCAATTACAGTGTATGAAGTGGAGCAGGGAAATTATCCAGAATTCCATGTTTTAATATAAAGCACAGTGAGTGCACATCCCAAATCCAGATACACACCTATCATTTTCTTTATGGTAGTGGTTCTTTTCCGTTTGTACTAGATAAAAAACCTAGTACTGTCTGAACTTGTTCTTGATAATGTTCAGACTGGTGATTATTACTTAACACTAGATAGAAAGCCAGCACTGTCTGAACCTGTCCTTGCTAATCTTCAGCTAGCAAGTCAGAATACATTAAATGTGAACCTAGCATTGTTTGAGCATGTCCCTGCAATTCTGCACACAGGAGGTTGCTTTGCATTAGTTAGAAACCCGGGAGGACTTCTCTTTGGTCCAAATCACTGTTTCACTGGAAGAATCTGAATAGGCAGCATTAAACACTAGCCATTCTAAAGAAGTATGTGTAATTAGCTCTATACAAAGCTTCAGCCTACAGGAAAACTGGCAAAAAAATGATACCAGCTGCATTTGTATGAATAGCTAAATGATTTAACTCCTTCTCATTGGACTTGCTGTTAGTAACTATATTAATGAGCTATCTACAATTAATTCCTGCTGTAATAACCAATGACACAGCTATCATTACTGTGAGGTAATTTAGTGTGTGCTGGCGAGTGTCCTGTAGGGGTTTAATTGTGACATGGTTCATTATGTAACAGTAATGACCTCTTTGTAAGGTATTAATGTCACTATAACATGCTGTCAGCAATAAAACAAGTGATTTACTTATTAGTGTTTAACCTAAAGCGCAGCAAGACTTTAATAGAGTAATGTAACTTTAAATGATGGGGCGGAGCCTATAGATGGTTCAGGCAGGATTGATAAGGTCAGTTATAATTGTTCCTCACCTTGATACCAAAACTACTTAGATTTAGTTCACTAGTATCATTTAAGATAATTGCTCTCATTTAAATTGCTTTTAGAAAAACTAATTACAATAGAGGTTTGTGCATATTCTCAATCTTGCGGTCCTGTTTATAATGCAGGAACTGAGGAGCTGTGAAGGCTTACATAGAGGTCTAATCCATATCTGTGTTATAAAGACAGCTGCATGTCCATTTTTTGGAGCTGAAAGTTGACACAACTCCCAAAAACAGCCAAAACACCAGTGCTGCAGGGAATGTCTTCTCTGTAGTTCCATTATGAGTGCTCCTATGCTTGACTAAAGGATTTGTCAACCTCAGTCTATTCTACTAAACCTTAAAGTAATAACATGAACTCAGTGACATGGGTTTGAAACAGCACAACAGCCATTTTATTTACAAAATTATATAAATAATATAACATTAACAGCAAACAAAAAAACATTTTTGACAACGCAACCAGAGGGGGATGTTTGGGTGTTCTTAAATGCACTGTTTATACCTAGAATCTCTCATGTCCTCAGCTGTGCCCCAACAGGCTTGAAGAATTATGAATATACATGCTCTTATTTTTTTGCCCCAGGGGATCTAGCTCCTGGGAGAACCACCAATAACCAACCAAGTGAAAGTGCCATACCCCAGATGGGTCACTCAGTTTTGTAACAATTGAGATATTTATTGATGCCCCTGACCCGCTTGGCTGCTGTAACTTTTTTTTTCCCACCCTCAGATGAAGTCACAATGACGAAACGTGTCAGGTAGGACTAAACAGTGATCAGTGACATCAGCACGCCTCCTGGAGTGAATGAAGGAGGTATATGTCAGCCCCAGACCTAAGCAGCAGAGCGGATAGACAGACTACACCTCACCATCGGGAGGTAGATATGACTGGATTGTACAGTACAGTATCAAAGCTTGAATTTATTTGAATTTTGTAAGAGCAATTTTTTTTGGGGGGGTTGACAGTTTAATTAAAGTTTTTACGGAGTTACGCTATGGTTGCAATTTTTTCTATGAGAATACAGCATGACCCATAACATCCAGAGGCAGCGATGACCAGACAGTGTGGAGATTGAAGTTAGACTTCTGTGTTACATGCTTTACGTTTGCCTAAGTGTGGTACTTGTACTTTAAAATCTCCATAGGTGTGACTTAGGTATGTGTTCACTTGTGTGTGCGAGCACGGAGGAATAGGGGTGCTTGAAAATATTTTTTTTCTCAATTATTTTTACATACATACATATTTTCCATTACATTTTTTTATCACGTTTATTCCTTTTCAAGGAATGTAAACTTTTTTTGTAAAATGATTTTTTAATCTTTTGCTTTAAAAAACGTGTTTACTTCCACCCTAGACTGTAAGTGATGTCATGGCATTGATCTGGCCTCTATCTGCCTCTGTGACCAGCCGGCCCCACCATCAGATCATTTCTTGGGTGCATTGGTAAAAATGGTAAGCTAAGAAATGCCGGCGAACAGTGGGGGGGGGGGTGAAAGCGATCCAGAAGCTAATTAGCCACTTGGACTGCTTTCATGAGAAAGCCAGCCACTGACTGAAAAAAGTATCAGGGTTATGGCTGATTGCTTTATCCATAACCCTAGTAAACCACTTGCAAATCACAACATATATAACGTATTGCGGTCGGCAAGTGGTTATTTTAATAAATGTCGATTTCTCAAAGGCTTGACATTTATGAGCAACAGAACAACAAACTAGAGTACTTTTTAGTGGTGATGCCAACCAATGCACTGAATTCTCTTGGAAGAGATTATAGCTGATGGGCAAATACCCTGCAGACCAGACTAACTATAAATATGCTAAATGACCATGGAGCAGAGTTCTGATAAGCCATTAACTTTCTGTTAATCTAATGTCTATGGATTTAATCTAGCACTGCTGCCTGTGGGTAGATTAATCATAACACCATGCATGTTACAGCAGACAGAACTGATGTTGCTGTTGAAAGAGTGAGGTTACGTTAGTAGACAGATAAGGATCTTTTTATTATACTTTAGAACCTTTCACACTGGGGCCACGGCCACTAGCAGGGCAGTTTTAACCCCCATGAAGGGGTTAAGAAGGGGTTAAAAATGCCCGTGCTTTTCAGGCGCATTGGAAGCACTGCCCATTCATTCCAAGCAAGCAGCCCCAATGATGCTGCTTGCAGGACTTTTTTCCCGTCCTGCAAGTGCACCGCCCTAGCGTGAAAGCACTTGGACTTTCACACTTGCATGCCATGGAAGGCAACTTTCAGGCACTTTACAGGCACTATTTCTAGCACTAAAATACCTGAAAACTACCTCAGTGTGAAAGGGGTCTCAAGGCTTCAGGTTCCTGAGTGGGAAAACTTATATAACTTTCAATGTAGTTTCATTTTCCAAAGCATTCAAAAATTCCTTGTGTTTTGCTCCTGTAGCATGGGGCAAGGGTAAAAAAAATAAATAAATAAATAAATAAATATATATATATATATATGTATATATATATATATATATACAGTATCTCACAAATGTGAGTACACCCCTCACATTTTTGTATATATTTTATTATATCTTTTCATGTGATAACACTAAAGAAATGACACTTTGCTACAATGTGAAGTGGTGAGTGTACAGCTTGTATAACAGTGTAAATTTGCTGTCCCCTCAAAATAATTGAACACACAGCTATTAATGTCTAAATAGCAGGCAGCAAAAGTGAGTAGACCCTTAAGTGAAAATGTCCAAATTGGGCCCAAAGTGTCAATCTTTTGTTAGGCCACCATTATTTTCCAGCACTGCCGTAACCCTCTGGGGCATGGAGTTTATCAGAGCTTCACAGGTTGCCACTGGTGTCCTCCTCCACTCCTCCATGATGACATAACATAGCTGGTGGATGTTAGAGACCTTGCGCTCCTCCACCTTCCATTTGAGGATGTCCCACAGATGCTCAGTAGGCTTTACGCCTGGAGACATGCTTGGCCAGTCCATTACCTTTACCCTCAGCTTCTTTAGCAAGGCAGTGGTCATATTGGAGGTGTGTTTGGAGCCCTTATCATGTTGAAATACTGCCCTGTGGCCCAGTGTCTGAAGGGAGGGGATCATGCTCTGCTTCAATATGTCACAGTACATGTTGGCATTCAAGGTTCCCTCAATGAACTGTAGCTCCCAGTGCCGGCAGCCCTCATGCATCCCCAGACCATGACAGTCCCACCACCATGCTTGACTGTAAGCAAGACACACTTGTCTTTGTACTCCTCACTAGGGATAAGCCGAACACCCCCACCCCCGGTTTGGTTCACACCAGAACTCGCGAACAGGCATAAAATTTGTGCGAATATTCGAACACCGTTAAAGGCTATGGGACCCGAACGTGAAAACATTGACTGACATGGGGTCTCCCCTAAACTCCAAACCAGACTCTTATGCGAGCATGCAACCTGGATGGCCAGGATAGGGGGGGGAATGAGCAAGCGCCCCGCCCCCCTCTCCTGAACCTTGCCAGGCTACATGCCCTCAACATGGGGAGTATGGGTGCTTTGGGGCAGGGGAGGCTCTGCGCCCCCCCCACCACAAAGCACCTTGTCCCCATGTTGATGGGGACAAGAGCCTCTTCCCCACAACCCTGGGCTGTGGTTGTTGGGGTGTGTGGGTGGGGGGCTTATTGGAATCTGGAAGCCCCCTTTAATAAGGGCGTCGCCAGATCCCGACCCCCCTATGTGAATTAGTAGGGGTACCAATTCACCAAAAAGTGTCAAAAAAGAAGAAACCACAGGAGACAATTAGGGACAAGTCCTTTATTAAAAAAGAAAAAAAAAACATAAGTGTCCCCCATTGTAATCTATCGTTAATCACAGCGAGGGACGGACTAAAAAAAAAAACGCAACAGCTCCTCCTCCATAGGAGAACTCCTGCCGACTGACTACTGTTTGTCATGACAGTCTATTTATATGGAAGGGTTGGGCCACTCAGTGCGTGAACCGCCCCCTCTGACGTCACATGACGCTCACTTAAGTCGCCGGGTGGCCCCGCCCTGCCATATAAGTAAAGTGTTAAAGCAAACAACGTGCAGACGGCGGGAGCCCTCCCAACAGGGAGGAGCTGTGCGCACCATCTGCGTGCAATGCATTATGGGGCGATCCGCAGTGACAAAGACGCTGCGAACACCCCATAATGTTCTAAATCCAACGAACGTGCGAATGTTCGATGTTCGAGTCGAACTTACGGTCGACTTGAACCGCGGGCCCATCCCTACTCCTCACCTGTTTGCCTCCACACACGCTTGACACCATCTGAACCAAATACGTTTATCTTGGTCTCATCAGACCACAAGACATGGTTGCAGTAATCCATGTCCTTAGTCTGCTTGTCTTTAGTAAACTGTTTGTGGGTTTTCTTGTGCATCATCTTTAGAAGAGGCTTCCTTCTGGGATGACAGCCATGCAGACCAATTTGATGCAGTGTGTGGCGTATGGTCTGAGCACTGACAGGATGACCCCCCCACCACTTCAACCTCTGCAGCAATGCTGGCAGCACTCGTACGTCTATTTCCCAAAGGCAACCTCTGGATATGACGCTGAGCACGTGCACTCAACTTTTTTGGTCGACCATGGCGAGGTCTGTCTCTGAGTGGAACCTGTCCTGTTAAACCGCCGTATGGTCTTGGCCACTATGCTGCAGCTCAGTTTCAGGGTCTTGGCAATCTTCTTATAGCCTAGGCCATCTTTATGTAGAACAACAATTCTTTTTTTCAGATCCTTAGAGAGTTATTTGCCATGTGATGCCATATTGAAGTTCCAGTGACCAGTATGAGAGAGTGAGAGCGAAAACACCAAATTTAACACACCTGCTCCCCATTTATACCTTAGTCATTGTAACACTAATGAGTCACATGACACTGGGGAGGGAATAAGGCTAATTGAGCCCAATTTTGGGATCCTCACTTTTGTTACCAGCAGTTTAGACATTAATGGCTGTGTGTTGAGTTATTTTAAGGGGACAGCAAATGTACAATGTTATACAAGCTGTACACTCACTACTTTACATTGTAGCAAAGTGTAATTTCTTCAGTGTTGTCACATGAAAAGATATAATAAAATATTTACAAAAATGTGAGGGGTGTACTCACTTTTGTGAGATACTATTTATATATATATATATATATATATATATATATATATATATATAGTGGCATGGGGGATTGTTAGCTTTCGTGGTAATATGTTTTCCAAGTGAGTCCACAGCAGTCAGTCACCAGTTTTTAGGGCGTGGCGGCCCATTTTTATTTAAAAAGGAACAAAATAAAAATGTATTCATGGGGGTCGCCCACACAGGGCTTCTTCTCTAACAAAAGCAATAACTAAGAAAATGCCAAGCCACCTGGCTCCTAGGCTTACTTTGCCTTGACTTGCAGTTCCTTGCTGAACCAGCCTACTCCTGGCCTCAACAGGATTCTTAAGGCCCCTTTGGTTTACTCACTGTCCCCAAGACTTCAGGACTTCCTTCAGCCCCCTTGGACTTTCTAGTCGCTTCTTCTAGCCTCTGAGACCCTCCTTTGGTCTCCCAAGCTCTGGTAACTTCCTAGTCCTTCAGGCATGAAGTCCTCCCTCACCAGGGATGTAGTCTCATACAGGACAGATAGTTTGGCTGACAGGGGTCTGTCTTTCAGCAGCAGGCTGCTCACACTCCACCTCCCACACCCTTCTGCTCCCACCAGCCCTTCGTTATATGGGATGTGTCCACCTGGGCACACACCCTGCTGACTGTACACAAGACCCGGACACAGGGGTGGAGATCCTGTCCCACCCAAGACACTTAGGGATCTCCAAACTAGAGAGCCCCATCCGGAAAAAGCTAAATTCTGAGAAAGTTGCCAGAGCAGTTTTCTCAGTGTCAAATTTATGCTCTGCATCTCTGCAGACTCTGTGTCCTTTTCCCACCCATAGGGACTCTAACTATTGCTATATATATCTATGTATATATATATATATATATATATATATATATATATATATATAAACAGTATTTATATACGCTGTATATACTGTAGGTGATGATACAAATATTATTCTGCAAACACCCCAGCATGAAGCCTGTCATGCTCATTGACTTGACTGATCTGCAAGAAATGACAATCTCAACGCCCTGAGACAAAGTCTTTTGGTTTTGATCAGCTTGCATGATGCATGAGGCATGATGGAACCCACAGTTGCTAGCTGTCACCTCTGCAAGGATAACATGGAAATTCCCTTGTCCCCGCCCCCCAGCAAGTCAGTGGTGAGCAATATATTCTGCTGTTTCATTACTTCACTCCATAAGGTGGGTAAGAGCTTTCTCCATCATTGAACTCATGATATCATTAATACTGCTCATGGTTTTTCACTGTCTATGACTTGATCAAGTTCAAGAAATCTGGATACCTCTTGAGGTATCTTAGAATAATTAAACTGAGAGGGTGGACATCAGCAGGAAGCATAAATTAAGTCCCCTCCAAGGGCAGCAATGTATGAAATGAATGACCATAGTGCTCTCATTTTATAATAGAATGGACATTTGAGGTTCAAGTATTAATTAATTAATTAATTAAAGAAAATATGTTGATCCATTTGATACCTTTGAGACCTTGAGCTGAAATCAAAAAATACAAATCAAAAGCATTGACACTATTTTTCCATCACTTACTGTATGTTCTGGGCCAGTAACTGTGAAAATATTCAAACCAAAGACTGCCAAGCAACTGCTGAGCAGGTGCAGATTCACTTATAATTAAGTACTGTAGTGCCCTTTTGAGCAATTCAGTGCCTGGACCATGGTCCTCCCCTTTCACTGCATCTGCATAGCAACTCATCTTGGCCAAACATCCTAGGATTCTGATTGGCAGAGCCAAATGCTGTATATTTTGGCTGCCCTGCCTATTAAAACATTTCCCCTTTGATTGACACAGCAAATCTTAATAGTTACATGGCCAGTAGAGTTGTTGTTCCTAATGCCACCCAAACACTGTCTTAAAGAGAATGCCCATGCATGCCCACATGATTAACTGTAAGAGCTGCAGGGACAGTTAGTCAATAGCTATACAAGTATACATGTATCCATTTTAGCCTGTAATTTTACATATCACCACTTTTTGTATTTTTTCATTTTTGCATTGCATCACGTTATCCAAAGTTAAAGAAACAAATTAAATTACCATCTATGTGAGGCAAAGCCTCCACATCAACATTACACACTCACTTTCTCTTCCGTACCCTTCTGCTCCATTTTGCTACTGGGACCAGATAGCAGAACTGGGTTCTTTTGGGATTGAGGAGCATGTTACTTACTGTCTTTTCCCATTGAACAGCACTGGTGTTCAGTGATATATTGCTAGGGAAAATGTTTAACTCGTTCTTTCTAGTGATCTCAAAGTGAAGATAAACATTTACAGAGACAAAAAGTGTAGAATAGAACACCTTTACTGAATTTAAGTTATAAAGGATATCATATATAGTAACAAATACAGATATGACTTTGGACCTGATAAAACACAGAGGACCAATTCCAACAGATGACATGGCTCCCCAAATCATCACAGACTGTGGAATAGTTTGCATTTTGTTTGGAAATCAAGGTACCAGAGTTTGGAGGAAGAGTGGAGAGCTACAGAATCCAAGTTGCATAAGGTCCAGTGTCAAGTTTCCACAGTCAGTGATGATTTGGGGAGCCATGTCATCGGCTAGTGTTGGTCCACTGTGTTTTGTCAAGTCCAAAGTCAGCGCAGCCATTCACCAGGTTAATTATAGTGCAGCACTTGATGCTTCCCTCTGCTGACCAGCTTTATGGAGATGCTGATTTAATTTTCCAGCAGGACTTGGCACCTGCACACACTGCCAAAAGTACCAATACCTGGTTTAATGTTCATGGTATCACTGTGCTTGATTGGCCAGCAAACTCTCCTGACCTAAACCCCATAGAGAATCAATGGGGTATTGTCAAGAGGAAGATGAGAGACACCAAACCCAACAATGTTGACAAGCAGCTGAAGGCCACTATCAAATCAACTTGGGCTTCCATAACACCTCAGCAGTGCAACAGGCTGATCTCCTCCATGCCACGCCGCATTGATGCAGTAATTAATGCAAAGGGAGCCCCAACCAAGTATTAAGTGCACACTATACTATAAATAAACATACTTTTCAGTAAGCCAACATTTCTGTATTAAAAATCCTTTTTATTGGCCTTATGTAATATTCTAATTTTCTGAGACACTGAATTTTGGGTTTTCACTAGGTAAGCCATAGTCATGAAAATTAAAAGAAAGAAATGCTTGAAATATGTCACTCTGTGTGTAACACACCTATATAAAATATGAATATTTTCACTTTTTGAATTGAATTAGTGAAATAAATGAATTTTTTGCTGATATTCTAATTTTATGAGATGCACCTGTATATATGTATATATATATATATATATATATATATATATATATATACAGGGTGGGCCATTTATATGGATACACCTTAATAAAATGGGAATGGTTGGTGATATTAACTTCCTGTTTGTGGAACGTTAGTATATGTGAGGGGGGAAACTTTTCAAGATGGGTGGTGACCATGGCGGCCATTTTGAAGTCGGCCATTTTGAATCCAACTTTTGTTTTTTCAATAGGAAGAGGGTCATGTGACACATCAAACTTATTGGGAATTTCACAAGAAAAACAATGGTGTGTTAATTGGTTTTAACGTAACTTTATTCTTTCATGAGTTATTTACAAGTTTCTGACCACTTATAAAATGTGTTCAATGTGCTGCCCATTGTGTTGGATTGTGAAGCTCCAAAGCTTCAATTTCTCTTGATCTTAGTATCAAATTGGACAGACTAGGGAGTGAAGAGAAGGTATGTGCAAGTGGTGGGGCTGGCTGCATAGGTACAGCATAAGTTTCTTCAAATTTATTTTTACTACCCATTGCTTGTAAACATTTTCTCTTTTTAACCTGAAGTTCAACTTCAAGCTTAGCTCACCATTCTCTTGATTTACTGATGATCTGGAGATTGATTTTTGCTGCCTCTTCACCTTGCTGGAGTAGTGAAGTAGTCAGATTATTTCCCAGTAAAGCTAGCTAACAATTCAAATGACTACTTTTCTGCATGAGCAAGGTTGCAAAGCACAAGAAGTCAGGGTCGGGAGTTTTGAGTGGCAGCTACTGAGGAGAACAAATCAAACTCTGTAAACTGTAAACAAGCATTTTAATTAGGTAGGTACTTTAATTGATGCCAAATCTACATTTTTCATTTTGGGCAGAACTATATTTAATTAACCTGACTGGAGTTTGCATGTTTTCCCTGTGCCTGCATGGGTTTCCTCCCAGTACTCCGGTTTCCTCCAACACTACAAAGACACGCTGCTAGAATAATTGGCTCCTGTCTAAATTGGGCTTGTATGTGTATGCATGTGTAGTACCCTCTAGTGTGTGCTACTAGAGTGAGAATAGAAAAAGGATACTCTGACTCATGCCTAGCCTGTGAGTCTGTAATTGGGTCAGGGTTATTAGAGGTTAGGCCAGCATACAGACAGCTCTCTGGTGCCTCCCCTTGGATCTAGAAAGTTGAAAGAAAATTCTAGATACTAATAGGCGGAGGTAAGGAGGGGCTTCTCTGCATATTTATGGGTCCTTAGCCAATCCCCAGGAGTGGGCCTTGCAGGGGACTAAGGACTACATAAATAGGAATGATCCATGCTGGGAAGGAGAGTCAGGTGGAAGATGGAGAAGCAGTGCTGAGGGAGTCTGTCAGTGGCTCTTGAGGGACCCCTGATAGGGAGTGTCTTTACCTTGGGCTGGAGCTTGGGTGGCTGGCCTGAAAGAATCCTTCCACAGGAGGTCGGTGGTGGAAAGCTTTCCAAAGGGGCAGCAGAGAGAGAGCAAGGAAAGAGAGAGTGAGTAAATCAGCATGGTGCAGGGACAGACAAGGGGAGAGACAGCCAGCTGTAGCAGCTCTCTCTTGAAGATGGCGATGTGCTAAGTCTTTATTCAATCTTGCCCTGGGAATTCTCCAGTGTGTCAGTCAGGAGGACTGGGAAGAGGAAGCAGCCAGGTGGGCTGGTGGCAACCAGGAGGGCTATAATTTCTGCAAGCAGCAGAACTGCTATTTGTGTCTACAGGGAAGCAGAAGGTGTGCAAGGTGCAGCTTACTCCACATGTGCTATTTCTCAAGGGACTGAGAATGTTTAGCCTGTAAGGGGCTTTTTCTAAACTAATACAGAGACTGTTGGTTCCCTAAAAGGAGCGACGTTGTCCCTGGTTTATCTGTTGCTGTTAAGTTGGGCCTCCCATAATCCCTACGCCATCCAAGTTATCATCCTCTAATAAAACAACAAAACAAGCCAAAGACTGTTTTCTGTGTCTGGATGCAATAAGGAAATGCTGTGAGACTGGCTGTGCAGCAGAGGGGAACCCTGACATTGGCAACTCCTACGGGGGTAGTGCTACACATTAATATGAGTTAGGGACCTTACATTGTAAGCACTTTGAGGACAGCATCTGATGCGAATGAATAATATATATATGTAAAGTTCTGCATAAATGAATGTAGCTATAACCCTGTAAGGGTCACTTATTTGTCCCAGGTTCCTCTCTTCCACTAGTGCAGCAGCAGCCAGGGACACAGCAGCATTCAATACTTTGGCTCAATAAACCATCTAGGGGTTGCCTTCTGCTTTTATTTCAGGTTAACTTGGATAGGGCAGGGAGCTGTGGAACATTAAACAGTAATACCAGAACACACTTCACTCTGTAGCTATTTCTCAGAACAGTCCCCTCAATCATTTCTCAGGAAATGCATAGCACTGGAATACCATAAACAATACCCCAGTTCAGGAAAGCCTTAGTAACGCACCTGGGGATCAACAGCAGCAATCACACAGGTCCTGCTCTCAGGTCTGTGCTCACAAGTCCTTAGGTAATTGGATGATCCACTCCTGTGTCAGGCAGACATTTCCAAGGTTGGTTCTCCAGACTGGACCCTAGCTGAAATCCCCTTCTTCTTTAGCTTCAGAAATTTATTTGAGAGAGTAGGCCCCCAGCTTTAGATTGGATGGAACCTCATTAAGCTTCCCGGTAGGTGTCAGCTGTGCATGTTGGGAAGGTAGTAGCCCTTCAGACTGGGTATGTTTCCTCCTGGACAAGGAAACCTGACTTCTCCAGCCCCAGGTGATTTATGTGCTCTTCAGGCACCTTCTGGGCACACCTCCCCAGGGATTGGCTGGGACCGCCTAAATATTCAGACTATTCATTTGACCTGCTTTACTCCTATGTTCTTGATCTTTCCAGAAAGCAGGGAGAAGCAATCAAATGTGAAGCCTGTGGGACCTAAATAAGTCAAAATCAATCAGCAACTGCTCCACTTATTACAGATGAGCTCAAAAATAACTACATTTACCTAGCAACCTATCACCTAACTAGGAGGGTGCTACATCAACAAAAATAAATACATCTCCTTACAAACATTGGGTCTGCAGTACATCATCTATAACATTGTTTATTTCTCCCTATACCAATTGAGTTTTAATTCAAGTGGAGCTATTTTCTCAAATAACAAAAATTGCTGTTAACTAGGGATTTTTGATAAAAGAGATACAGAATCTCTGCCAAAAATCTTCTTCCTCTTTTCCCTAGCAATATTTTCACATTGTACACCGTGTAGTGAGTAGTTACAGGGAAGGTGGTGGCTGCATGGGACATAGAGGGGGACAGAGCCTACATCGCACAGCTGTGCATATTTCTCTAGTGAAGTTCCCCTTTACTCACCATGTTCAGATGCATGTGTAGGCCCTTTTCTCACAACTCCCTGGGTTCCTGGACATGCTCAAGGATGATAGCTTTCTCTATTTCCCTCCCTCAGAAGCTCAGAGATACACCACCTGATGAGGCAGAGGTTGCTGCCAAGAGAGAGAGAGAGACCCTTCACTGTCAAAACTGCTGTGTGAGCAATCATGTCAGAGTCTAATAGCATACAGCTTCTCCAGAAGGCCAACCTACTGTAGGGTTCCCCTTCTCAATTACTTTCAAAGTACTCCAGTTCCACTTCACTGAGAAGGTTGTTGTCCATGATGATAATCACAAGTAGCTATGTTCTCTACTGTTTGACTGTAGTAGTGATTCTCAGCTTGACACTCTGCTATTGTAGAGAATTACAGAGATTGCACCGTGCAGCCACACATTATCCTGATTGAATAACAGAGACATAGACATTGCTGTGAAGAGTCCATGATTGCGCAGCTTTCATTGTTCTGCAGTGTATGCATTTTTTTCTGTTATCATTGTAGCACCCTGGTCTTGAACAGGGATGCTGTCAAATCTAGTTTGCTAGGTGGAAACTAGCCTCACCAATTGTTAGGGGATCTCCTGATTTTTTTTCTAACTCTGAGTTTAATGCACCTCTCTCCTCAGCCACTGGGTGACATTGTTACTTTGGGCATTGGAATGATAAGGTGCATATGAACTTGGAATATGAGTGGATAGGTTGCTCTAGCCAATTGGCAGGGGTTTGCTTGGGCCCCATAGATTGCTTGGAGGGCCTATTTATTTGGGAGGAGTCAGGTGATCACTGTTCTGTGCCACCTGTACAGTTGTCTGGGTTGAATACTTCAGGCTGCTAGGCCAGAAGCCTGAGACCTATCCAGGAGTTCCCTGGTTGCTAGTCAGTCTGAGGCCTACCCAGGATAAGAAGGAGCAGCATAGGGTTGGGGTTTCATGTCAGAAGCCTAACCACGTTGCACAGGTTCTGCTGGCTGGAGAACCCCTCTTTGTCAGAGGTGAAGGGACAGAGTTGCTAATGGAGGACAACCATTCCTGTTGCCAGAGGCAAAGCGTGAACCAGGGTCAGATGTAAAGGGGAAACTGTCACCCTCAAGAGACAATGCTCCTGTTATCAGAGGCCAGAGTTCAGAGTCTGAGAGAGTACCAGAGCAGCATTTTTCACTGGGGATGGTGAAGAAGTTGGGAAAGTCTCAGCAGAAGTCAAGCTAGGGACCCAGCAGAATAGCGGGGGTGACGCTTGCAAGAGAGTTCAGCAGTTGGGCTGAAGAGCCGAGTAAGGGACCCAGCAGGTCAGCGTGGGTGGCACTCGGAATATACAGCAGTTGGCTCTGTGAAGTTCAAAGGACCCAGTGGCAGTGGCAGCCCAAGGAGTCTTTTAGGAGACTGTGAGCTCAAGTTCATAAAGCTGCACTGGGAGGCTGCGAGATGGAGGCCAGGTCTACACAATGGGAATACCAAGTTTGGTATGTGTACAGATCTATGTTGAAGTCAAAATACAAGTTCAGTTGCTAAAGGAAATAGCTCTTTCAGGCGCAGTTCAACTTTAAGGCATCTGGAGCTATACAACCACTATACTGTTCTATTTTATGACTCTGCTAAGTGCTTTTGCACCTGCTCAAAGGGTGTCCTAGCCCTAACCCTCTCTCCCCAGTTCTTTAAGGAAAATTAAATATCCTTTATTCTACATCATCAAAGTGTCTTGCGCTCAACTTAATCTACAGTATGGACAGGGGGAACCTCTGAAGAACACACATATATATAGTAGTTGCACCTCATTCCCTAAAGTGTAAATATAACAGATGAATAGACCGGATAGGGTCTATATAAGGAATATGGGAATGTTTTCAGTGCCAAATGAAGAAAGAATGGAATAGTAACACAATATAAAATCAGTCAATTTTAATAATACATTATTTAAAAAAAAGGCAAGACACTTGCCAAAGTGACATAAGTAAAATCACGGCAGTGATAATTTTCCTGGGTTCAGTAATGTTACAGTGGTGTGTATAAAGGTAGTCCCGACATGTTTCGCTACAGAAATAGCTTAATCAGGGGACAGATGTAATGACACTAAGATATAATACAAAAAAAAAACAAATGAATACCAATATAAAATATAAAATACCAATATAAAATAAGCATAGGCAGTTGATAATAAAGTATATTAGTTTGTTACATATGTATATAGGTCGCTGGACATTGTAGCTAGACATCAACCCATGTTAGCATCGAGTCTTACGCAATGCAGCCAAAATCGGAGCTCCAGTCTCACCCCAAGTAGCACCGCCAACAGGTAAAATCAAAAAACGCAACAATATCTAAATGTTAAGACAAAGAGGTATATGAAATGAAAGAAAGAGAACAGTGTATATAGTAAATATCATACAAGATAAAAGTAATAATAATAAAGCGGGCTTGTAACAACAAGCTCCAGATAATATAACAGTGTATAAAGGAAAAAAAGCCAAGACTAAATCTGGACATATCCAAACTGGAAAGGGAGTGAAAAGAAATAAAGGCATCAGCATGCAATATGAATAAGAGAGGAAAGCGTGGTCATATAACAAATAGAAACAGGCCGGGGGCGGATAGTGGGAAAGGTGATATGCATGTGTGCGTCGCTGATGCAGTTTGGGAAACCGGCGTCTGTCATAGGCATAAGGCTGGATCCCTATACACATTGCAGGAGGGGCCCCACATACAAAAGCTATATCATGGTGACAATTATAGCCAGATGGGATAAAGGTTGGAGGGATGAGTATGTCTACCGGAAGTGCGATGTGGGACACCGAACTTGGACATAGGCATAAGGCCCAGTCCCTAATGTACATTGCAAAATCCGGCCGGCATAATGATGAATGGTAAATGTAGTAGGAAGAAATAAGTAATACACTGATTAACCACTTCAGCCCCGGAAGGATTTCCCACTTTAGGACTAGAGCACTTTTTGCGATTCGGCACTGCGTTGCTTTTACTGACAATTGCGCGGTCGTTGTACCCAAACAAAATGTGTGTCCTTTTTTTTACCACAAATAGAGCTTTCTTTTGGTGGTATTTGATCACCTCTGCGTCATTTCTGATCGCCGCTATAAACAAAAGAAGAGCGCCACTTTTGCAAAAAAAAAAAACACATTTCTTACTTTTTGCTAAAATTCAAATCCAAAAAAAATAATATTGGTAAAAAAAAAAAAAAATCACAATCGGCGTTTATTGATTGATTTGCGCAAAAGTTGCCGCATTTACGGATGATGAGAATTAATTTCTGGGGTTTTTTTTTTTTTTTACTAGTAATGGCGGCGATCTGCGATTTTTAGCGGTACTGCGATATTGCAGCGGACATGTCGGACCATTTTGACACTTTTTTGGGACCATTGGCATTTATACAGCGATCAGTGCTATGAAAATGCACTGATTACTGTGTAAATGCCACTGGCAGTGAAGGGGTTAACCTGCTGGGTGCGCTCTAAGGGTTAACTGTGTTCCCTGGCGTGTGGGCTGCCCTAGCTGGGGGAAGGGAGTGATCACAGCTTCCATATAAAGGAAGCCTGTGATCACAGCCTTTTCCCCTCTAACAGAACGGAGATCCGTGTTTACTTACACGGACCTCCGTTTTTTCACTGTGGGGGGGGGCATCGCGTGTAGCCGGCGGCGATCGAGTCTACCCTACCCACTCCCTGGCCCCCCAAACACAGTGAGAGCGCGCGCACCGCAGTGAGAGGTATCACAGCCGCCGTCATATGACGGTGGTTTGCGATATCGAGCCACTCTGTTTCCATCAGACTGTGGTTGGCGGTCGGCAAGTGGTTAAAGCATAGCCAAAGAAGGGGTATAGAAACCAGCTATAATATTGTAAATAGGGCAAAGTCCACATAGGTATATAGGCCAGTCTCTCATATAGGAGCAAATAATAAAAACCACAAACAATATACGTGGTTTTCAGAGCTAACCATAAAACTGCTTCAAAGACGGGGGGACAAGGAATAACATTGCTAGGACCTATAAGCTAGGGGAAATAAAGAAAGGCAGGCATAGGTATATACCAGTTGTAATGGCGTGTCATGCACGGCTCCTAGGATCCACTCATTGCCCAGCGCATGCCCAAACCCTTATGTAGGAAGGGGGAGAGAGGGGACGGGCCAGCGTGTGATGGCTCAGTCACATGCGCGATAGAGCGCGAATACCAATCGCGCAGTAGAGAGCCGTGCACTGCACGTCAGGCGGGCGCGAGGCTACATTGCCCAAAAGGCATTGCGTAGTGATGTCACAAGGTTAGCACATGGAGCGGATCAAGGACCAATCAGAACACTGGATGAGGATAAAGGATCGAGAGAAAAGAGAAAGGAAAAGGGACAGCTGAAAGACAGGAAAAGGATGGGAGATGAGCAAGAAAGATAAGTGCAAGTGGGTAAGTGGGAAATAGACACATGGCTAAGTAAATATACCTGCGCAGGCACAGTGAAACCTGAAAGACGGAAAAGGGGCATCACACTGCTGCATAACTGGGGAACACTAATAAACAAACAATGGGACAGCCTGCAAAAATGCCTCAGCGCTCACAGAGAGAAATCACAAAAAGCATAACTGGATAAATATACCTACTGATTTAAACATAACATAGGTACAGTATCAAACAGTGACGAAATCAATAAAAATAACAGAATGAAGAAAAAAAAAATAAGAAAAAAAATGTAAAATGGGGAGGAGGATAGCTTAGTTAGTTAAATCAAAAGGATATTGTGTTTGAAGGAAAGGAAGGGGGGACCAGGGGGGGACATGGCGGAAAATGGGAGTGTATTATAGGAAAGGTCTAAAGCTGACAAAGTCATTGAGACCAGGGAAGGTGGCAGCTCTAAGTTTATGTATACACCGGGATTCCAATTGAAGCAGAGTTTTATCCACGTCGCCGCCGCCGCGAATGTGGGCGGGGACATGTTCAAGAGCATGGAATGTAATCAATTTGGTGTTAAACCGGTGGTAAATGCCTATGTGTCTATTGATTACTGTTTCCATATGTCTCTTGGGAGTTGGTGCTATATGATCTTTGATGCATTTTATAAACAGACGTTTTGTTTTGCCAATGTAGAATCTGCCACATTCACATGTTGCAAGGTATACAGTGCCAGCGGTCTGGCAGGTGACCCTTTTTTTACTTGTGAATCGGTCACCATTGGGTAAAACAATAGTGTTGGTATTAGAAATGTATGGACAGACTTGGCATTTTCCACACGAAAAAGATCCATTAGTCTCAGTGTGTGAAATGGGGGTTTTGTCAAAATGACTTTGTCTGAACGTAATTTCGGGGTGATTATTAATATGTTTCCCAATAACTGGATCAGAAGTGAGTAAAGGCCAGAATTGGGTCACAATTTGTCTAATCTTTTTGTGTTGCCTGCAGTAGTTGGTAATAATACGAGTGTTCTGATTAGTTGATTTAGGTTTCTGATTAAATAGCAGCTTGGATCTGGATTGTCCATATGCTCTATTATATGCCCGTTTAAGGCATGAGTTACTATAGCCCCTAGATCTAAACCTGGAGTAAAGTTCTCTTGCTGATTTTTTGAAGTCAGTATTGTTGCTGCAATTCCTGCGCAATCGTAAGTATTGACTATAGGGGATGCTTTTTATTAGAGGTTGAGGATGGCTACTAGATGCATGTAATATTGAATTCGCCACAGAGGGCTTTCTAAACAGGGAGGAGCCCACATTTCCATCGGAATGTATGTAAATTTCAATATCAAGAAAATTAAATTTGGTTTGATGACAGGTCATAGTGAATTTGAGGTTGTAGTTATTGAACGATAAAGAATCTACAAAGGCAAGAAGTTGATCATGTGATCCAGACCAGAAGATCAATGTGTCATCTATATATCCATGCCAGAAGATGACATGGTCGAAATGAAAGGCCATGTCGTCCCAGGCATAGAGTTCTCTCTCCCACCACCCCAGGTACAGATTGGCATAGGATGGGGCAAATTTGGTCCCCATCGGTACGCCCTGCACCTGGAGGTAGTGGGAGAAGCCAAAAAGAAACACATTGCGTGTTAAAATATACCTCAATAGAGAAAGAACAAAAGCATTGTATTTAGGGATGTGGTTTCTCTCTGTCGTAAATAATGGGAAACAACCTGGATGCCCTTCATATTGCATGCTGATGCCTTTATTTCTTTTCACTCCCTTTCCAGTTTGGATATGTCCAGATTTAGTCTTGGCTTTCTGGCTCGAGGTTTGCTATACTTCCCAATCAAAACTATAATGTACGTTTTTCCTTTATACACTGTTATATTATCTGGAGCTTGTTGTTACAAGCCTGCTTTATTATTATTACTTTTATCCTGTATGATATTTACTATATACACCCTTCTCTTTCTTTCATTTCATATACCTCTTTGTCTTAACATTTAGATATTGTTTCCTTTTTTGATTTTACCTGTTGGCGGTGCTACTTGGGGTGAGACTGGAGCTCCGATTTTGGCTGCACTGGGTAAGACTCAATACTAACATGGGTTGATGCCTAGCTGATTTTATATTGTGTTACTATTGCATTCTTTCTTCATTTGGCACCGCAAACATTCCCATATTCCCTGTATAGTCCCTATCCGGTCTATTCATCTGTTATAATTAATCTACACTACTTCACACTCATAATGCCTAGTGACCCACACTGTGAGAATTTATGTCAGCTCTCCCTAACCGTTAAGTTCACCATCAGCTCTTCAGAGGTTGGGGCCATGGCTACATCATGAATCTGCTTTTCATTACTGCGTCTAACTTTGCACCTGCTTTGTAAACTACAAGTTACGGTTACAGTGCTCTCTGTTAAATCATTTGGATGCTTTCCTATACTGTTAAACTTGCGCATTATGATGGCACACAGTGGTTTTGTTCTATTTTAATTATGGGCCTTCTAAAAAAAATTTTTAAGGAGCGGCTTACTGCATGGTTGGTTAATCTCAATAGTCTCAACCCGTTGTCATAAAGCTTTTGTCTTCAAGTTCTCGTGTGAAATCAGCAGTGCATGTTTTGATAAGTGATTGGGCACACTAGTTCTGTACTCTCATAGCTGCATATGTGCACTGTGAAATCATGTAAGGTATATCCTGCCCACTGTGCTTCTCATTTATTTTCTGAAGTCCCGTTGGAGCTGAAGATGCATGTGTGGATAGGCATTGAATGGTCCCCATGATTCTTCTCCATTGTTTCTGTTCTTCTTCCACTTCTTGCAATGTAATCATTACCCTCCCAGTTGTAAAAAAAACCCCTACATAAAGGGGGCAGGTCAGACATCAGGTACCATAGCTCTGCTACTCTAAGAGAATGGCCTCTTTCACACGGAGACACAGTGTAGAACTAAGCATGGTAAATTAGTCCTGGGGAAAAGATCAACTACATGGAGAGGATGAGCAATATGAAAGATTAGCCCTTTGCTTTCCAATTGCTTTATTTGGGGGGCATAGATTGCACAGTATTATTATTATTTTGAATTAACACAACAGTTTGTGTGGCACTTTACAATATAAAGGGAGAAAATACAGTTACAATATATTTCAAAACAAAAAGGACCGTGCTCATGAAGAGGCAGTTTTGGATTCCTCCTACTTAAATTATAAAAGTAGTGCTACCCCCGTGAAGGCCGCTCAATGAATCGGTACCCCACTGGTTGCCCTGACCTTATAAGTCCTCTGACACTCTGGGCTCTGACATACTTGTAAAAAAAGTACTTAGAAGCATACACAGTCAAACCAAGCAGTTGAATCTTATTTACCGAAAGATTAATGGCAATGACATTCAATCATATAAAACTTGTTACTGCAGGGAATTCTCTTTGACAAGTAACCCTGAAATTAGAAAGAGGCAAACAGCAATAACAGATTGCAGTGGAGTATAAACACTTACACAGAATCAGCAAACTCTACCTGGATTGAGCTCTATGGATACAGCCAGAAGAAGCCTTTGTTCCCTGACTCCACAGTCCCAAAGAACCGTATAAACCCTGTATTTAATTCAATACAAAAATATGACACTTAAATCATTAGACCCACTCTTATAGTGAATAGGGTCCTAGGTGGAAGTGTGGGCACCAGTGTCTTTTTATCCCCCATGGGGGGGGGGGATTGTGGTAGTCTCTCAGAAGAAAAGAAGGCATTGCTTCTTCAGCTAGCTAGCTCAGGGTGAACACTGTGGCTGCTTAGCAAGAGTAAGTGTAACGCAGAGTCCTCCAACAGGTTACATCAGTTAACAAAACAATGGTGTCTGCATGCAGTGCACTTTGTTTTAGGAAGATGGGCAAGCGCCCGCTCACCAATCCCAACAACCTGTGGTACTGAAGGATGGTGTGAAGACTCTGCAGCAGACTCTGGCAGGATCTGGCTCAAGGAATGGCTGGATCCTGTGTGGATGAATGACCAGCAATCACTAGCAATGGATGCTCCTGCACCTGCTTGCAATGACTTTCTTTATCTCTTTATTGTACAGAAAAAAAAAACAGTAATAGATCTGGCGCTGGTTGTCCGGATGTGTATTGTCAATGACAGGTAATGTCTCAGCAGCCAAGATTCGCTCTGGGGGAAGAGCTAGGAACTGGAGGTAAAAATGAATCAGTGGAGAGGCGCTTGAGAACAATAATCATAACATGTGCCCCAGCGGGATAATAAATGGCAAGTAAGATGCAGCAACATGGTTGTAAAAAAGATTAAAACAAGTGTTTATTAAAGTACTTACAAACACTAATGTTCCATATGGCTCCCAAAATGTGGCTGCAGTAGCCCTACTGGTTGTCCAAAAAACCCTGGGTGCCCCAGATGGAGGGTGGAAACAGTGGTGTGGTGGGAGGCTTGCAGGGTGGTGGATAAGCAGGGGGGGGAGAGAGAAGCGAAGGCTCCTACGTGGGTAATTGATCCCACAAAACGTATTTTCCTAGACCTGGAATTGTCCCACGAGGGAAGAAAAATAATTTCTCAGAACCATTCAAAACCCACCAGTGGGAATTCCTATTTACATTATTCAAGTTGTCACCACCCCTCCTGGCGCAATAATATCCCAAGTGGTCAATTCCAAAGAATACGGAGAAATTGCTCTAAGGATGAGGATTACAAGATTCATGGCCACATTTTAACAAAAAAATGTATTGAAAAAGGATTTCCTAAAACCCTCCTAGAAGAAGCCTTTCATAAACACTTAACCATCCCAGCTGCCCCCCCCCCCTAAGAAAGAACACAGAAATGAAGAAAATCAAATTAGATTTGTAACCGGTTTTAACACACAATTCAAAAAGATTTCTAAAGCCATCCAAAAACATTGGGGTCTTTTGAAACTAGATCCACAGTTGGAAGGACTCCTACCAGAGGTCCCATCAGTTACCTTTAGAAGAGCAAAAACCCTGAAAAACATCATTGCTCCAAGCAAAACCAAACCCCGGCTTAAAGCAAATAGTACAGACATTCGATCATATTTTGACCACTGCACGGGCATATTCCAATGCCGGAAGAGAGGATGCCTAACATGTCAATTCATCTCACATGGCACCTCCACTTTTGACAGAGAAAACTACGCCTTTTCTATTAGACAATTTATAACCTGTTCATGCAGCTATGTCATATATATACTCCGCTGCCCGGGTAAACTCTTATATGTAGGCCGCACCATCCGGGCACTACGTGCAAGAATAGGCGACCACAGAAGACTAATCAAAGCTGGGAACGATCAACACAGCGTCCCACGTCACTTTTTGCAACATCATAATAAGGACTACAAGTGTCTTGAAGTATTGGCTATCAAATATATCGCTGACAAATCCCTTTCAGAGAATGAGAAATTTGCAGTTCTTTGCAAAAAAGAGGTTAATTGGATTTATCGCCTTAATACTTTGGCCCCAAACGGTTTGAATGAAGAGATGGAAACAAGCCGCTTAATTTAGATTGTCCTGCTCTATAGATAATTTTTTTTTTTTGATCCTACCATGGCGATCCTGGTTCTGGCACTTCCTATTGATTTATTTATTTATTTATTTTTTGATGCTACCATGGCGATCCTGGTTCCGGCACTCCCTATTTATTTATTTATTTATTTTTATTATTTTTTATTTTTTTTGATCCTACCATGGCGATCCTGGTTCTGGCACTTCCTATTTTTAATTTTTTTTTTCTGTTTTATTTTCATTTGTATACAATTGTGGCTCCATATGAACAATAATACGAAATGTTAACTTATATTGTTTTTATCATATCATAAGCCGGTTTGTGATGGATGTCCCCAGAGGATAGAACTCTCCCCCTCCTCTGGTTAGGCCCATTTCCTGTCACTGGCCTTTATATTTCCTACCCTGGTCCCACCCCGTCACGTGACTTGACAAAAGATTGCAAAACATGTTGTCAGCGTGATGGGACCTCCACTGTTCCCTGGCTCCCTGCAGACCCACCATTCCAACTACAGCCTTGCTCCGCAGGTCCAAGGATTGACGTCACCTGGGACTACTCCGCGGCTTTGCCCACCTTATCTTTCCAGTGTGGCTGATGGGGCAGCTCTTGCCAGTAGAGTTGGATCCAGCTAATGCTCCACCCACCCCTCCCCCTCAGTGCGAGCTCTGACTGCACGGTTCGTGTCAGGAAGTTACCCACTTAGGAGCCTTCGCTTCTCTCTCCCCCCTGCTTATCCACCACACTGCAAGCTTCCCACCACACCGCTGTTTCCACCCTCCATCTGGGGCACCCAGACTTTTTTGGACAACCAGTAGGGCTACTGCAGCCACATTTTGGGAGCCATATGGAACATTACTGTTTGTAAGTACTTTAATAAACACTTGTTTTAATCTTTTTTACAACCACGTTGCTGCATATTACTTGCCATTTATTATCCCGTTGGGGCACATGTTATGATTATTGTTCTCAAGCGCCTCTCCACTGATTAATTTTTACCTCCACAATCTAACACAAAGTCACCGCTTGCAGATCCAGGCAGTGGTCCCAAGAGAGTGATTCCGGCCCCACACAGGTATTTTATACCCTCTCCCAGAATTCTGTTCTACTTACCCCAGCCGGCTGGGATTTGTAGTTCATAGCAATCTGACTAAGTATAGAACTTGGATCTTCTGGACTACATGTCCCAAGATGCTTTACTGCAGTCTTAATTCTCATTCACCCTGATTGCAGGATGTGATGCTATAGAGTCAAGACTAGGCACTAGAGGGAAGCAGCCACACTGTAGCAACGTTGCGGAGTGTCTCCTGAATATGCAGGTGATTTTAGCCAGTTTCTGGAAAGATAAATATTTATCTCCTCTGCTCCTATAATGTGTTATTCTGTTTAAGCTCAGCTAATATTGATGGCAACACTATAAACAATAATAGTTATAACAATAAACATAATGAGCAAAGAATCAAAGGTCTTATTTATTTACAAAGAAAGTAAAACCCTAACATAGAAATCTAAAAGAACACTGTATTACCGAGCATGTAGAGTTAAAAGAGCATAGATGATAAGTTACGTAAGTCCATCCTTAAAGTTCTGTATCTTGTTTGGGCTCCAGGAAGGAGGAGAAATAGGCAGACCATGGCATACCCTGGCTTCGTTTACTACACACATGACACACCTACACAGACACCCTCTACTCTCCCCCTGTATAACATCAGTCCACAATCCGCAAATCAATAGGGCTGTTCTTGATAACCACCAGGAAGTATGGTGCTGCCCTAAATATCCTCCAGTAGAGGACATTGTTACACTGCAGGCAATTTCCTAGGTCCAGGTCAAACTTCCAGCTACCCCTGGCCTTTAGATCTTGCCTTTTGCCTCTGAGTTGAAAGAGTTGCTCTCAGGGCCTCTAACTTCCACGACTCAGCAAGAGGTCTATGCAATAACATCCTTCAGAAGATGAATTCCCATTTGCGAACCCCTGCTATGTATACTGATTCTACTGGTATTTCAAGATGATCATCAGTAGGCCGGGGGCACTTTGATAACCAGACAGTAAAAATCCATAAATGTCTGATATTAAAACATGTTGTGTTCTCAACAGAGAGGCTCTGGAGAGGTCCTGGAGGCAAGCATGGGAGGAAGCAACAAGGGAGCTAGAAAGCTCAATGTCTTGGAAGGTGCAAAGTGGATGCTTTGGGTGATATTTTGAGACCACATTGATGATGTAGCTCACGGCAGAGTTGTAAATGAATTTGTATGTTGTTGCTAGGATTTTTGAATTTTATTTGTTGGGTGAGTAGAATCCAGTGGAGTGACTGGCAGAGAAGGGTAGCAAACACTGAGTGATTGGAAATGTAGATGAGCCTGGCAGTAGCATTCATGATAGACTGAAGAGGCTGTAGTCTGTATAGAGGTAGGCCAATGATGAAGGGGTTGCAGTAATTGAGGCCAGAGCTAAAGAAAGAGTTATTTGGTGGTATAATTGGTTAAAAAGGGATTCGAGTTGAGCGAACACCTGGATGTTCGGGTTCAGCCGGTGCGGCCGAACTTCACAAAAAAGTTCGGGTTCGGTACCGAACTTGACCCGAACTTGACCCCGGACCCCGAACCCCATTGAAGTCAATGGGGACCCAAACTTTTCGGCACAAAAATGGCTGTGAAAAAGTCCTGGCAAGTACTAGAGGGCTGCAAAAGGAAGTAAAATGGGGGTAAGAGTAGGACAAGTGTCCTACAAAAAAATGGGGATAGGGAAAATAACTTAAAATCAAATAAAAAAAATAAAAATGGGAAGGGGGTGGATGTGGAGTAGGAGCCTAGAGTTTGACTAGGCCATGACCGTGGCAGTGTAGGTGGCGGTGGTGGAGGAGGAGGAGGAGGTAGCCAACACTTTTTGTTGTTTGTTTTTTTTTTTTTTCTAATTTGGATAGCCCACCAACACCAGCAGCACCACGACCACGTCCCTTATTTGACGCTCTCCTCATTCTCCCCGCAAATGTACTATATAGCATTATTTAAGTATTTATTAATACAAAAAAATGAATAATAAATTCTTCTTCTTCTACAGGAGCAGCAGGGACCTCTCCCTATAGAACTAGGAGATGATTTTAGAACAATAAACTGTCCCTTACAGGACCAGCAGGAACCTCTCCCTTTAGAACTAGGAGATGATGATTATAGAACAATAATCTGTCCCTTACAGCAACAGCAGGAACCTGACCCTATAGGAGTAGGCGATGATTTTAGAACAATAATCTGTCCCTTACAGCAACAGCAGGAACCTGACCCTATAGGAGTAGGCAATGATTTTAGAACAATAATCTGTCCCTTACAGCAACAACTAAAAACTTGACCCTATAGAACTAGGAGATGATTTTAGAACTATAATCTGTCCCTTTAAGCAGTAGACTCTACCTAGTCCAGTCAGCTCGTTCTGTAATGCAGGATGAGATGTTATTAGATCTGCAATCTGTCCCTAAAAGCAGTAGTAGTAGTAATCTCTACCTAGTCCACAATCAGATCGTACTGTAATGCAGGATGAGATCTGCAATCTGTCCCTCAAAGCGGTAGTAGTAGTAATCTCTACCTAGTCCACAATCAGATCATTCTGTAATGCAGGATGAGATCTGCAATCTGTCCCTCAAAGCAGTAATAGTAGTAATCTCTACCTAGTCCACAATCAGATCGTTCTGTAATGCAGGATGAGATCTGCAATCTGTCCCTCAAAGCAGTAGTAGTAGTAATCTCTACCTAGTCCACAATCAGATTGATGAGATGTTATTATATCTGCAATCTGTCCCTTACAGCGCCAGCAGCATCCTCACCCTACACTAGCCAGAGAGCATGTGATGTGCAGCACTAAGTGACTCCAGCTCATAAAGAGGCTGGGTCACATGATGCACTGGCCAATCACAGCCATGCCATTAGTAGGCATGGCTGTGATGGCTTCTAAGGGCAAACCAGTGAAACGCTTGTTGATTGGCTGCCCTGCAGCTACTCAATATGCGTGATCAAATACCCGAACCCAGAACCCGAACCCAAACTTTTTTTCAAATGTCCGGGTTCGGGTCACGGACACCCCAAAGTTCGGTACGGACCCAAACTTTACAGTTCGGGTTTGCTCAACTCTAAGGGATGAATTGTGAAAAAGTTCTGAAAATAGAAGGTAACAAAACAACCAGTCCAGTGATTGAACTTGGGGTGAAAAGTAGAGGTCAGAGTCCAGTATTCCATCTAGCACACCTTTATTAGTTCACTTTTAGAAAAATGTAGTTTTAGGAAGTGGTGTGACATCCATATTAATATTTTGTTTAGTAAATTAGTGATGTGCAAGGAGACTGAAGAGGTGAGGGGAGGATTAGAAAGAAAAATGTGGGTGTCATCAGCATAGAGAAAGTAGTGGAAGCCATGGGTGATTATCAGTAGTAAAGAGCCAAGCATATCTGGGTTTGGGTAGAGTGGGGCTAAGCAAACTTGACTAATGTTAGGGTGCCAAATCCTAACCCACTGAGGTCAATGAAAGCTGAATGCTAAAAAAACAGTCCAAGCCATTTTTTAGGTTAAAAGTCAAGCGGCTGTCAAACAAACGGGGGGCTGGGCACTGCCTTGCTGAACGTGTACCAAAGCAAAATAAAATTTTGTTGGCTGAAAGCAGAGATTTTCGTAATGCCTAAAATGAAACATTAAAGATGCAAAACTCCCTCTCATAATCCTCTGGATACCAACTGGCCTATTAAGTATTTGACACCTTAACTGTATTACTCATGTAAAGGTTACCAGTGTTATATTGTATCTGCTTCAGTGTCCTTGCGAACAAATCTTTAACAAAAAAAGCACTGCATCGCTTTAACTGACAATTGCGCAGTCTTGCGACGTTGTACCCAAACAAAATTTGCGTCCTTTTTTCCCCACAAATAGAGCTTTCTTTTGGTGGTATTTGATCACCTCTGTGTCGTTTCTGATTGCCGCTATAAACAAAAGAAGAGCGACAATTTTGCAAAAAACCCCAAATTTATTACTTTTTGATAAAATACAAATCCAAAAAAAAAAATATAAAAAAACATTTTTTCCATCGGTTTTGGCCGATTTATATTCTTCCTCATATTTTTGGTAAAAAAAATTGCAATCGGCGTTTATTGATTGGTTTGCGCAAAAGTTGCCGCGTTTACGGATGATGAGAATTAATTTCTGGGGTTTTTATTTTTTTATTTTTTACTAGTAATGGTGGTGATCTGCGATTTTTAGCGATACTGCGATATTGCAGCGACATGTCGGACCATTTTGACACTTTTTTGGGACCATTGGCATTTATACAGCGATCAGTGCTATAAAAATGCATTGATAACTGTGTAAATGCCATTGGCAGTGAAGGGGTTAACCTGCAGGGGGTGCTCTAAGGGTTAACTGTGTACATATACAGGAAGGCTGTGATCATCGCCCTTCCCCTTTCAACAGAACGGAGATCCGCGTTTACATACACGGATCTCCGTTCTTTTAGTGCGGGGGAGCCATCGTGGGGAGCCGGCGGCGATCGAGTCCGCCGCACCCGCTCCCTGGCTCCCCCCGAACACAGTGAGCGCACGGGCGCGCCTCCGGCGGCGCAAGCGCACTCACAATGCTAGTTATCACGGCCGCCGTCCTGTGACGGCGGTTCGCGATAACAAGCCACCTTGCCGCCGTCACGCTACGGCGGGCGGTCGGCAAGTGGTTAAAAAACATGCCTCAGGGATGCACTGACTCTGCTTGTGAAGAGGCACATGTGTGTGATGTATACAACCTACTACAGCAAAACTGAAATTTCCAAAGAAAAAATGTCTTTAAATTGCCAGCAAAAAAACAGCTCCCAGCCACGTCCTTCTGTTTGTAAACAAAGCAGCCAGAGATTCCCTTTGTCTATATTAGACCCTTATCCTAGATGAGGTCTGGTATAGATGTTAATGGGGGACCCCCCCACACAAAAAAATATAATGGGATTCCCCTAATGGTTTGGTATAATCAGAGAGGGACCCCATGCAACAAAACCTAATCCATACTGGGCCACATGCCCCCTTACTAGGGGGGACCCCCTTGGCAAAGTATCTTGTTGCCTTGTTTATGAGGACAAGGGGGACTTCTCCATAATCCTGGCAACCCTAAGATCTGAAATTCGTGAAACAAACATATCCATGAAAGCAGAATAATATATATTATGTAAAATGCATACTATAGGCTATTTTTCATGCTGTGGTTGCCTGCACACTAGTATTGCATAACCTCTCTTAGCTGGTATGTTGCCTCCCATCTGTCTTGAAGTTGGTTAACCACTTACCAACCGGAAGGTTTTCCAGCTTTAGGACCAAAGCACTTTTTGCGATTCGGCACTGCGTCGCTTTAACTGACAATTGTGCGGTCTCGTTGTACCCAAACAAAATTTGCATCCTTTTTTTCTCACAAATAGAGCTTTCTTTTGGTGGTATTTGATCGCCTCTGCGTCATTTCTGATCGCCGCTATAAGCAAAAGAAGAGCGACCATTTTGCAAAAAAAAACGAATTTCTTACTTTTTGCTAAAATTCAAATCCAAAAAAAAACCCATAAAAAAACATTTTTCCTGACAGACTCCATGGCAGCCTACGTGTGGGTTTACCCCGCCCTCCTCACTCCCATAGGACCCCATTACCATAAATTTAGCCTCATGGCCCGCACCTGTGTTCCTTTTTTGTCCTCCTCCTAGGACCAAGCAGTTGCAATCAAGTTTCCAGGGCAGCAGGTTCCCAGTGGATAAATGGGGTAAATCCTTGGGGCGGTGGTGTCCCCCCCCCAGCGCCCAGGGCCCAGCTACGGCGGGTGAGAGGCGGGTGGCCAAGAAGATCCCCAATGGGGGCGGCCCATTTATTTGCCCAGGAGGTTTCTGGCTGGCAGGGTCCTGAAGACAGGTGAGCGCTCCATGGCAGCATAGTATTTCTATTTTGTGGTCTTACCGTTGTCTTGTGCTTCCCCATCCCTTCTGGCCAGCTCAGCGGTCTGAGCTTGGAACGCAGTGCGCTCCTCCTGGTTGCCGCTTCCACTGCGCAGGCGCGTGGTCCGGGACCGAGGCTTGGCTCGCGCGTGCGCGGTTGAGCCGGCCGCCCGGCGGGCGCATGCGCAGTCGCTGTGGCGCAGCGGCGGGAGATTTAAAAGGCTGTCAAGCCCTACAGTCCTCGGGATAGACTGTGGGCTTTTGCGGCGGTGTCCCCAAGCACCTTCCTTTGCTTCTCCAGGTAAGCCCTGCGGGTAGCACTGGAGGAGGGGGGAGGAGTGGGGGGGGGGAGTGATGCATTGAGCCTTATTCCCTCTCTCCCCTCTTATCTACAGCATGGATTCTGTGGAGTTGGATTACTTCCCGCCCCCTTGTGGCCAGCCCTTGCCCGACAGGTAGGTCTGGGGCTGGCGGGGGGGGGGGGAGGAGTGCATTTTGCTGCATCTTATTTTATGTGCCTATCTTTTCCTCTCCCTGCTCCCGGTCTTGTCTTCTAGCCCTCATAGGTCACACCAAAGCACACGTGAGACCAGGGACCCTGCCAGGTCGCAACATCATCATTCTTCGTCAAGATCCAGACATCAGAGATCCCGGTCGCGGGATCGACACCCTAGAAGGAGTTCCCACTCCTCTTCAAGACACCATTCCCACCGCCATAGCAGCCACTCCAGTCACAGAGCATGCTGGGGCTGCGGCACAAAGAGGCCAGAGGGAAAGTCGCTATGCGACACATGTTATGCCAAGGCGGTGAAGGAAAGGGCAGCCGATGTACAGACCGGCCCTAACCCTGGGATGGAGGCCCTTGTAAAGCGGGTCGTCCAGCAGTCTCTAAGGGAACTCGGACCACCCCACACCCACAGCCAGGCCTCTGTGGTAGACTCACTAGAGGGGTTCGCCCCTGAGGAGCCAGGTCCGTCCCAGCCACGCTTCACTCCCCGAGATCTCTCTGAGGACGAGTC
>BLSH010360985.1:546515-564083 GCA_018402905.1 Glandirana rugosa | reverse complement strand
TACGGAGATCATCCGAGGAACGTCTCCCAGAAGGATATCTCATAGGTATGGTAAACGCAAACACACTTCACACACACAAAACAACTTCAAACATACGGAAGTGACAAAAAGTAGGGTCAAGTCAAAGGTCCGAAGACAGACACGTCATATAAAGGTCGACATGTGTTGCCGTTTATCGAAAAAGGAGAGACTTACAAAAGTCTGACCCTACTTTGGTTAATAAGAGTACCACATAGACGTATTTATTAACTACGAGGTTACTACCTAGCGATAGAGTTTTCCACATTAATGATACTCTATTAAGGTAGAGATTTATACTAGGGGAATCACCGGACCTGTGTATTAAAGTTATGAATAAAAGAAATGATCATATTTAGAGATGGAATTATCTCATAGTAATTACACCTTTTGAGATAGCGATCCATCATTGGAGCATCAATTATTTATGCAGATACACCATGAGAATAATTGGTTTCATCCCAGTCTGAAAACATTCAGAGAGGAAAAAGCTATTTGCCGTTGTGTACAGCTGGAAATATACTGCACAGACAGAAGCCTGGAAACTGAACTGGGATGAAAAACAGTGAAGGCATACAAACTTCAACAAAACACACACACTTCACACAAACGCAAATGGTATGGATACTCTATAGGAAGACCCTCTGCAAGGAGCCTACTAGAGGCATCCAAAGGGTAGAAGGGGGATTACATATATTTATTGGATGTATCAAATAGATATCCCTAAGGAAGGCTTTGATTCTTTACCTTGGTACAGAAAAGTCTGTAAACCTGATCTCAGCAAGAATAAGCTGATTAGAAAAAAGAATAAAGGGAGATACTTACTTTGTACTGATGTTTATAGCATGCAAGTGTTAGGGATACCACTAAGGAATGGCCATATTGAAACACAAGTACACCGCCCATGCCTGGTGCTGCTCCTATGCTCTTTGCTGCTGTACTAGGTTTAAAAATCCCCATTAAAATGACAAAATATTTACTCCTCATCAGGTCCCACTGATCTACTTGCCATGATTCTCTATGAACCATAGGTACAGACTGACTACATCTGCTGGAGCAATTTTCTTGGTTCTAGTCCAACATTGTCAAAGGAACCTTAGGGACCCATTCCTACCTGTCCATTTTTGAGTGTTGTGGTAAGTTATGTTAGGGTAGCCTATTATCGCCAATGCACCAGAATGGCAGGAAAAATAAACCTGTTAGCATTTTTTCCATAGCAGCGTACCACAACACATGGTATTGCATTACCATGTGTTGTAGTGTACTGCAACACAGGTTATTTGGTGTGCTATTCAAAATTAATAGAACAGCAGTGCACCAACACATGTAACATGTGTTACCACTGGTGTTGATAGGCCCTAGGTGTCCATAGTTGTTAACATCAGCCTCTCTGCCTAGTCCAAGTCAGTAGTCCTTCACATTTTGAAGACAAAGATAACTTCCTATGCATCTGCAATACTCAGTAATAAAAACAAGTTTTATTTTTACAGTTTTTCTTCTATTCCAACCTCCCACCTGGTCTTTTACTGAAGAAAAAAAACATCATTTTAAACTTTAAACTCTGACATGTGTGTAAAAAACCCAGAAATGCATAACACACAAAAGAAAGTGCATGTCTATCTCTTCTGCTGCCCACATCCCTGAACGCTGTTCTGTTCCAAAGGAGTGGTTCCCTCAAGATATCACTTCTGGGAGTGTTGGCCTCATAGATTCCCGCAGCACTCAGTGGTTCCTAATACTGGTCTTACTATCACTATGGTATTGTGTAATGTATGGATGTAAAAGGAGGAACCAATGTGAAGTGCAGGGGAACATGGAGATTGAAACTCCTAGAAGTATCAGCTTTACAGTGGAGTATGAGAACAGAGCAGTGTTTAGTTGAGCAGGCAGGAGGAAAAACCTGCCTACTGTTCTTGTGAACAGTATGTATTTCTAGGGAATGAATTATGCATGACAGGGTCCCTTTAAAAGTTTTATTTGGAAAATGGGTGGTGAATTTTTAGTATCCAGAGTTTTTAATGAGAAGCTAACAGTAATCATTTAGCAGCTCATAAATGTCCCCATGCAGGGGCCTTTTTCTATAGTATGAAATTGTAATGAAGAAGCATTCGAACAAGTAATGAACTGCTAGTCTCTTATCAATAGTAAGAAAGAAACAAGTACTCATAAACATTGCATTAACAGTTTACATTATGTATACTATAAATTTTACACAGCAAAGTACATAACAAGAACAACAATTTAAATTGATGGTGCAGAAGGTTTTCGGAAATTAACTAATTTCTTATAGTAATGGTACAAAATTAATCTTTCAGTGATCTGACTTAAAGTAGAACTATATCCAAAACTTTTTTTTTTCCTTTTGGGTAGAGTAAGGGACCCCTGTCAGTTTGTTTTTTTGCCTTCTGTATCTCATTGGGAAGATTTCCCTTCACATCCTGTTCCATAGCCAAAACAGGAGGTGAGAGTAAATCCCTGCAAATTAATGGAATCTCTTGGGAACCCCCAGGTTACCAGAACTAATGTCCCCATTGGAAGATTTCCACTCTATTACTTTTCTGGGTATAACCCAAAAATTTGGGTTTACTTTCACTTTCAATGATAATGGTAAACAGGACAAATAGAGAGGGTGAATCTCCCTAACAGGGGCACAGAAAGCAATAAGTAATGACAGGGGTTCTAATCCCACCCCACACCATCCAAAACTGAAGTTTTGCCTTTAGCTATACTTTAAATGAATAGAAATATGATTTCTAATAAGTTACTCCATGCTTTAGAATATGCTTTAGATTAGGTGCAAGAAGAACCAGTGTATACTAACAATAACAATAGTGAGAATGTTTTTCACTTTGAATAGATGAAATGCAAAACTGCACTTATAGTCAATACTGTGAACAATTTCAGCAATCTTTTCTGTCTCTGCCTTTATTTCCACACATCTTTATCTGTTTACATAAAGAATAGTTTAAAGGAAACTTGATTCTCAAGCAATACTGAATAAGAAGTCTACAATTGCTGGCCTCCTTCTGAAAATGCTAGTTGCCTTGCTGTCTCAGGCTTCGGTAGCATCTGAGTTAAAACAAGAAAGAAACTTCCAGTAAGACGAGCGAGAGTGTTGTCAGAACTTCAGATTTGCATAGTTGTGTAGAAAAGTGACTCATAAAATTTTGAAGGCATTTTTTCCTATTATGACAGTTAGGCAACTAGCTTTCCATGAAGAATATTTGAGCAATGGCAACTTAATAATTCTTTCATTACATTTTTTATTTTACTAGTGACTACAAAGGTTGTATTTTGTACTTTTCTTTTTTTTACCATGGTAGTAGCATTTTAGTCAGCACATACACATCCATTTTTGGCAACAGCTAGTTCATAAACGTTCCCATTTCTTGCACATACCTGCAGTAGGTTTCCAACCTGGTATAAATGGAATATGCTCCTAATGTAAGTAATAGGAAAGATGTTATAAGGCTTTTTCCTTCTTTACCTTTCTGTCTTGGCTAAACCTCTACCTGTTCTGTCATAGAAAAAACTTTGAGGCTTCCTGCAGAGCTTTGCCCACTTCTTTCTACCTACTGCACATTCCTATTGGCCTGGCCATTGTAGTGGTCAGCCAGTAAAAATGTGTAGAGAATGGGGCTTAGCAGCAAGCTTCATCGCCACTTGAAAGTTCTGGAGCATTTGCTGTCAAAACAGCCTGGTATTTGGCCATAGTAGGAGAGACTGCTGCAGGTACAGGTAGATGCCCCTAAGCAGTAGTAGTAATCTCTACCTAGTCCACAATCAGATCATTCTATACATACTAGTGTAGGGAGAGGATGCTGCTGCTGCTGCTGTGAGGGACAGATTAGCTTTAGAAAACCATCTAATACTAGTGTAGGGAGGGGATGCTGCTGCTGCTGTGAGGGACAGATTAGCTTTAGAAAATCTGTTAAAAACAGCGATTTATTGGTGGGTGGGTGCTAGAGGAGATTTTTGTTTGCTAGAGTACATTTAGTTTGCTAAGTAAAGTGCCTCATGTAAAACCTAAGCAATTTTTCTGTTTGTTAGGTGGGCGTTTGCAGCCATTTTTGCAAGTGCAGTGCACTTGCAACTTATTGTGTGTCAGGGACACTACTTTAATTGTGTTCTGTTAGTTCAGTTGGCAGCATTTTGGCATATTTAAATACTGCTTTTACATTGCAGTTAGACAAATAAAAAAACATTTTTTTGCGCAAAATAATACATTTGCGGCCAGCGGGGCATTTCTTGTACAAAATTAAAAAGTGCACCTACATTTCTGGTTTAAAATATATATATATTCTAAATACGACATTTGCGGCCAGCGGTGCATTTCTTGCACAAAAATAAAAAGTGCATCTACACTTTTTTTTTAATATGTCTCAATATTTTGGGGGCTACCCCAATTAGGAAAAAAAAAACAAACAAACAAAAAACAGTGTTGGCTACCTTCTCCTCCTCCTCCACCGCCATTTCCACCTACACCCCCACGGTCACCGCCTCCTCAACCTCCTACTCCACATCCACCTCCACCTCCACCTCCATTTTTTATTTTTTTTATGTGATTTTAAGTTATTTCCCTATCCACATTTGTTTGCAGGGCACTTGTCCTACTCTTACCCCCATTTTGCCTCCTTTTGCTGCCCTCTAACCCTTTCCAGGACTTTTTTAGAGCCATTTTAGTGCCCAAAAGTTCGGGTCACCATTGACTTCAATGGAGTTCGGGGTCAAGTTTGGGGCCAAACTCAAACTTTTTTGCGAAGTTCGGCTGAACCCGCCGAACCCGAACATCCAGGTGTCCGCTCAACTCTACATGCTTGCTCTTAAATCATGTGTTATTTGTGGTATAATAAATATGTTATTATGATTTACACACTGCAACAAGTTTTTGTTGTTTTGTTGTATGGTTGTGGAATTAGTACAAGGGACTTATTGTCCTGATCCTTTATGCTAAAAACATAAGGTACAACACTTTTCCTAGTCGATTTCTGTCTAGCACAACACAGAAGAAAAAAAAAAAAAAACATTGTAGATAAAAGTGATGCAGTAAATTGCTGATGGTGGCGTACACGTTCCCTGACCAGTGTAAGTAAAACCTCGCTGCAGCACATTTTATAAATCGGAAACAGTAAACTTCAGTCTGGGAATCAAACTGTGAAAACTTAAGCGCAGATTTATTTTCTGCCTGAACCGGTAAATCTAATCCACTTTTTCCTTGTGACAGTTTATGCTAAATCTGCTTTAGTTGTTTGTTTAGCTATTATAGTGCTATTTATATTAATGTAAGATAAATTATTAAGGAGCTGCCCTCCAGGATGTAAGAGGTTTAAATTAGCCAAAACAGCTTTGAAATTGTATTCTTCCAAATACACAGTGGATCAGTTTAGAAAATCTTCCCTGAACAGAACAATATATTTCTCTTCTTTTTTTATCTGAAAGTGATGTCGGCATTAGGTGACTGATGTGTGGTTCTTTACTATTAACGTGCGTGTGTGTAAATACACCCCTCACATTTTTGTAAATATTTAATATATCTTTTCATGTGACAACACTGAAGAAACGACACTTTGCTACAATGTAAAGTAGTGAGTATACAGCTTGTATAACATTGCACATTTGCTGCCCCCTCAAATGACTCAACACACAGCCATTAATGTCTAAATTGCTGGCAACAAAAGTGAGTACACCCCTAAGTGAAAATGTCCAAATTGGGCCCAATTAGCCATTTTCCCTCCCCGGCATCATGTGACTCGTTAGCGTTACAAGGTCTCAGGTGTGAATGGGGAGCAGGTGTGTTAAATTTGGTGTTATCACTCTCACTCTCTCATACTGGTCACTGGTCATATTGGTCACTGGAAGTTCAACATGGCAAACTTTCTGGAGATCTGAAAAAAGAATTGTTGCTCTACATAAAGATGGCATAGGCTATAAGAAGATTGCCAAGACCCTGAAACTGAGCTGCAACACGGTGGCCCAGACCATACAGTGGTTTAACAGGACAGGTTCCACTCAGAACAGGCCTCACCATGGTTGACCAAAGAAGTTGAGTGCACGTGCTCAGCGTCATATACAGAGGTTGTCTTTGGGAAATAGATGTATGCGTGCTGCCAGCATTGCTGCAGAGGTTGAAGGAGTGGGGGGAGGGTCAGCCTGTCAGTGCTCAGACCATATGCTGCACACTGCGTCAAATTGGTCTGCATGGCTGTCGTCCCAGAATGGAGTCTCTTCTAAAGATCATACACAAGAAAGCCTGCAAACAGTTTGCTGAAGAAAAGCAGAATAAGGGCATGAATTACTGGAACCATTTGCTGTCGTCTGATGAGACCAAGATAAACTTATTTGGTTCAGATGGTGTCAAGTGTGTGTGGTGGCAACCAGGTGAGGAGTACAAAGTCAAGTGTGTCTTGCCTACAGTCAAGCATGGTGGTGGGAGTGTCATGGTCTGGGGATGCATGAGTGCTGCCAGCACTGGAGAGCTACAGTTCATTGAGGGAACCATGAATGCCAACATGTACTGTGACATACTGAAACAGAGCATGAGCTCTCCCTTCAGAGACTGGGCCACAGGGCAGTATTCCAACATGATAACAACCCCAAACGCACCTCCAAGATGACCACTGCCTTGCTAGAGAAGGTGGATGTACTGACCAAGCATGTCTCCAGACCTAAACCCTATTGAGCATCTGTGGGACATCCTCAAACGGAAGGTGGAGGAGCGCAAGGTCTCTAACATCCACCAGCTCCGTGATGTCGTCATGGAGGAGTGGAAGAGGACTCCAGTGGCAACCTGTGCAGCTCTGGTGAACTCCATGAACCCAATAGGGTTAAGGCAGTGCTGGAAAATAATATTGGCCACAAAATATTGACACTTTGGACATTTTCACTTAGGGGTGTACTCACTTTTGTTGCCAGCGGTTTGGACATTAATGGCTGTGTGTTGAATTATTTTAAGGGGACAGAAAATTGACACTGTTATACAAGCTGTACACTCACTACTTTACATTGTAGCAAAGTGTCATTGCTTCAGTGTTGTCACTTGAAAAGATATAATAAAATATTTTTAAAAGTGTGAAGGGTGCGCTCACTTTTGTGAGATACTGTGTATATATATATATATATATATATACACACACACACACACACATTATATTGTCAAAAGTATTGGGGCACCTGTCTTTACATGAACATGTACTTTAATGGCATCACAGTCTTAGTCCGTAGGGTTCAATATTTAGTTGGCCCACTCTTTGCAGCTATAGCAGCTTCAGCTCTTCTGGGAAGGCTGTCCACTAGGTCTAGGCATGTGCTGTTTGACAGCTAGCAGCTGTGGGACCCATCATGCCTCCTATACAAGCTGATCAAAACCACAAAACTTTGCTACAGGGTGATGCGATTGTAATTCCTTGTAGATCAGTCAAGTCAAAAAGCATGACACGCTTCATGCTGGGGTATTTGCAAAATAATATTTGTATCATCACCATTATACATGTAGCGCTCTCCCCAACCTCCAAGGGCCTGATGGTGACACCCAGAGGCTTGAAGGCAGGGCTGGTGCAAGGATTTTTGACACCCTAGGCGAAACCTCATTTTGCCGCCCCCCTTTGGCTCTGCCCCTGACTCCAGCCCCTTTGCCCTGTCAATTTATAAGATGGAGGTGGCGGAGGTAGAGATTTTTTGCAAAGCCTTTCTACCCATTTCTTTAGCCGTGGTCCACAGGCCCGCACCTGTGCCCCTGGATCCGCCTCGTTTTACCGCCCTGGGGTGCTGCCAGCCGCGGCTCTCCAGTGACATGAGTGATTGATGCTGAGCAGTGACGGATCAACAGCGGATGGGCGCCCCTGGTGGTAGTGGCGCCCTAGGCGGCCGCCTACTCTGCCTAGTGGTAGAGCCGGCCCAGCTTGAAGGGCTGACATTCCTCCTTAGGGTGCAGGTTACTAGGCATAGTGGGTGTAGTGCAAGGTGGAAAGATGGGCATCAGTCACTTTTAAAAATTATCAAAGAGAATTTTATTTCTCTTAATAGGAAATGTGTGAGAGAGGGATTGGGCACAGGACACTCTTTGCAAATGCAATAGCAAACCTGGCAGATTCCTTGGACAAAAATAGAACTAGGCAGAAAGCAATACAGGAAAAGGGCCTTAAACCTCTTCAGCCCTCAAAGGATTACACACTTAATGGCCAGGACATTTTTTGTGATACGGCACTGCGTTACTTTAACTAACAATTGCACGGTCGCGCAACGCTGTACCCAAATAAAATTGATGTCCTTTTTTTCCACAAATAGAGCTTTTTTTTTTCGTTATAAACAAAAAAGACAGATCATTTTGAAAAAAAAACAATATTTTTTTACTTTCTGCTATAAAACATACCCAATAAAAAAATAAAAATCTAATTTCTTTATCAGTTGAGGACAATATGTATTCTGCTACATATTTTTGGAAAAAAAACACAATAAACGCATATTGATTGGTTTGCGCAAAAGTTATTACGTCTACAAAATAGGAGATAGATTTATGGCATTTTTATTATTTATTTATTTTTTTACTAGTAATGGCAGTGATCAGCAATTTTTAGCGACATTGTGGCTGACAGATCGGCCACCTAACTGACATTTTTGACACTTTTTTGCAAACCAGTGACAGTATTACAGTGATCAGTGCTAAGAATATGCAGTGACATTGTACTAATGGCACTAGCAGGGAAGGGGTTAACATCAGGGGCGATCAAAGGGCTAACTGTGTTTTTCAGTGTGTTTCTAACTGTGTGTGGAGGGGTGGGCTGTTTGGGACAACACACAGACCCGTCTTCCTGCATAGCATAAAGACAGGATCTCTGTGTGATCCCCTGTCAGACAGGGACATCTTTAATGTGGGGCCAATGGGGCAGCAGCCCCGGGCCCTTGTCTTTGCTGTGGGGCCAAAGGCAGCTGCCCTCCTTGAGCCTGCACTACCCGCAAATTGTGGCCGCGATGATGGCACTGAAGAGTACATGGGGGACACGGGAGGCAGTGCTGTAACACCGAGCCAGCAGAGAAGGGGTGGGGGCAGGAGCTCCACTGACGTTCTGACCCGGTCCCATGCAGCCTGTATACTCAGGAGGGAGACAGCTCTGTATTCCCCAGCCAGCAGAGAGTGGGTGGGGCCAGGAGCTTCACTGACGTGCTGACACTGCCCCATGCAGCCCGTATGCTCGGGAAGGAGCAACTGTAGTAGGAGCAGAGCTCGGAGTGGGAGCCCCGCCCCAGGACTTCTGAAAGTGCATGTTGAACCCTGCTGGTCAGCTATGTCCTCCCCCCCCCCCATAGACTGCCTGACTGCTATCCCAGACCCTGAGCTGTTGTTCAGCTGTGAAGTTGTGCATTGCTAAAAAAGTCTCTGTTCACCTCCTGTAGTATGTAGGCAGTCTCTGACCATCTCCTGTAATATGTGCGCAGTCTCTGACCATCTCCTGTAGCATGTGTGCAGTCTCTGACAATCTCCTGTAGTATGTGTGCAGTCTTTGAACATCTCCTGCGGTATGTGCGCAGTCTCTAACCATCTCCTGTAGCATGTGTGCAGTGTCTGACCATCTCCTGTAGTATGTGTGCAGTCCCTGAGCGTCTCCTGTAGTGTGTGTGCAGTCTCTGAAAGTCTCCTGTAGCATGTGTGCAGCACTGATCATCTCCTGTAATATGTGTGAAGTCTCTGATCATCTCCTGTAGTATGTGTGCAGTCTCTGAGCGTCTCTTGAAGCATGTGCGCAGTCTCTGAGCATCTCCTGTAGCATGTGTGCAGTCTCTGAGCATCTCCTGTAGTATGTGCACAGTCTCTGAGCATTTCCTGTGGTATGGGCGCAGTCTCTGAGCATCTCTTGTGGGATGTGCGCAGTCTCTGAGCATCTCCTGTAGCATGTGTGCAGTCTCTGAGCATCTCCTGTAGTATGTGCACAGTCTCTGAGCATTTCCTGTGGTATGTGCACAGTCTCTGAGCTTCTCCTGTGGTATGGGCGCAGTCTTTGAGCATCTCTTGTGGGATATGTGCAGTCTCTGAGCATCTCATGCGGTATGTGCACAGTCTTTGATCGTCTTCTGCGATATGTGCGCAGTCTCTGAAAGTCTCCTGCAGTATGTGCGCAGTCTCTGAGCATCTCTTGCAGTATGTGCGCAGTCTTTGAGCGTCTTTTGTGGTAAGTGCGCAGTCTCTGAGAGTCTCCCGTGGTATGTGCGCAATCTCTGACCATCTCCTGCGGCATGTGCGCAAACTCTGACCGTCGCCTTTATTATGTGCGCAAACTCTGACCGCCTCCTTTGTTATGTGTGCAGTCTCTGACCGTCTCTTGCGGTATGTGCGCAGTCTCTGACCATCTCCAGCGGTATGTCTGCAGCCTCTGACTGTCTCCTGCAGTATGTCTGCAGTCTCTCACCATCTCCTACAGCATGTCCACAGTCTCTCAACATCTCTTGTAGTGTGTCTGCCAGTGGCAGCTGTGTTTTTTTTTTAGGGGGGGCGGCAAACATCCACCTCCCTGGTTGGTTGGTTGGCGGTGGCATCCCATACCCCCCCCAGGGACTTACTCCATCAGTTGTGGGCGGCAAGAGGCAGCAGCAGGTTCCTATGGGTGGCGGCACCGGGCTCCTATGGACGGTGGGCAGTGGCTCTTGTGTCTCCTGTGTCCTCTCCGTGGTGCGTCCTCCCTCCCTCCACCATGCGGCTCCCCATCCTCTAACTAGGCATCCAAAAAGATTGTCTGTCCTTTCAGCTAATTGGGTGATGGGTCTCAGACCTGCTTCCTGATTGGCGGGAGGAGGATTAGTGTGGCAATAGCGAATGAATATTATCAACTGGGTGGGATCGGGGCGCAATGATCTGCGCCCCGAGCCCACCCTATTTCATCCATGAGTCTGACATTGTGTATGTACAGTATCTCAAAAAAGTGAGTACAGCCCTCACATTTTTGTAAATATTTTATTATATCTTTTCACGTGACAACACTGAAGAAATGACACTTTGCTACAATGTAAAGTACTGAGGGTTCAATTTGTATAACAGTGTAAATTTGCTGTCCCCTCAAAATAACTCAACACACAGCCATTAATGTTTAAACCGCTGGCAACAAAAGTGAGTACACCCCTAAGTGAAAATGTCCAAATTGGGTCCAAAGTGTCAATATTTTGTGTGGCCACCATTATTTTCCAGCACTGCCTTAACCCTCTAGGACAGGGATCCTCAAACTACGGCCCTCCAGCTGTTGCGGAACTACACATCCCATGAGGCATTGTAAAACTCTGACATTCACAGACATGGCTAGGCATGATGGGAATTGTAGTTCCTGAACAACTGGAGGGCCATAGTTTGAGGACCCCTGCTCTAGGACATGGAGTTCACCAGAGCCTCTTCCACTCCTCCATGATGACATCATAGAGCTGGTGGATGTTAGAGACCTTGAGCTCCTCCACCTTTCGTTTGAGGATGCCCCACAGATGTTCAATAGGGTTTAGGTCTGGAGACATGCTTGGCAAGTCCATCACCTTTACCCTCAGCTTCTTTAGCAAGATAGTGGCCATTTTGGAGGTGTGGTTGGGGTCATTGTCAGGTTGGAATACTGCCCTGTGGCCCAGTCTCCAAAGGGAGGGGATCATGCTCTGCTTCAGTATGTCACAGTACATGTTGGCATTCATGGTTCCCTCAATGAACTGTAGCTCCCCAGTGCCGGCAGCACTCATGCAGCCCCATACCATGACACTCCCATCACCATGCTTGAATGTAGGCAAGAGACACTTGTCTTTGTACTGCTCATCTGTTTGCCGCCACACACACTTGACACCATCTGAACCAAATAAGTTTATCTTGGTCTCATCAGACCACAAAAAATGGTTTCAATAATCCATGTCCTTAGTCTACTTGTCTTCAGCAAACTGTTTGTGGGCTTTCTTGTGCATCATCTTTAGAAGAGGCTTTCTTCTGGGACAACAGCCATGCAGACCAATTTGATGCAGTGTGCGGTGTATTGTCTGAGCACTGATAGGCTAATCCACCACCCTTACAACCTTTGCAGCAATGCTGGCAGCACTCATATGTCTATTTCCCAAAGACAACCTGGATAGGATGCTGAGCACGTGCACTCAACTTCTTTGGTCGACCATGGCGAGGCATGTTCTGAATGGAACCTGTCCTCATAAACCACTGCATGGTCTTGGCCATGGTGCTGCAGCTCAGTTTCAGGGTCTTGGCAATCTTCTTACAGCCTAGGCCATCTTTATGTAGAGCAACAATTCTTTTTTTCAGATCCTCAGAGAGTTATTTGCCATGAGGTGCCATGTTGAACTTCCAGTGACCAGTATGAGAGAGTGAGAGTGATAACACCAAATTTAACACACCTGCTCCCCATTCACACCTTGTAACACAAACAAGTTCCATGACACCGGGGAGGGAAAGTGGCTAATTGGGCCAAATTTGGACATTTTCACTTTGGGGTGTACTCACTTTTGTTGCCAGTGGTTTAGATAGTAATGGCTGTGTGTTGAGTTATTTTGAGGGGACAGCAAATTTACACTGTTATATAAGCTGTACACTCACTACTTTAAATTGTAGCAAAGTGTCATTTCTTCAGTGTTGTCACATGAAAAGATATAATAAAATATTTACAAAAATGTGAGGGGTGTACTCACTTTGGTTAGATACTGTAGATCAGGGGGCTGGATGCATGGATGGGGGAGCAGCGCCCATGCACCCCTAATGTACTGGCCACCACTGGTGTCTGCAGTCTCTCACCGCCTCCTGCAGTGTGTCTGCAGTCTCTCACCATCTCCTGTAGAATGTGTATTAATGTGCCGCTTTACTTGCTCAAATATTTTAGGATTGCTCAGTGCGTGGTAATGATGTGCAGTACATAAAAAACGAAGTGCAGCGCTATGCGTAACTAAAACAGTCTTTTAGAGTTCGTATATAATAATAATGTCCTTCCAAACAGTAAGAGGAAGTGGATAAAAATCTTCAGGAGTCAGGAACTGAACGTGAAGGTGCACAGAACCACCACCACAGACACACACTGCCGCTCACCTTAAATATAAGGCCAGGTGGCCTATAAAGCACCTTCCCCCACTGGGGAATAACACAATATCCTGCAATGGTTCTCCCGGATGGTGATTGCCTTAGATCACCCGAATACATGTAAAAAAAGGAATAACACACATCTATTGGTCTCTGTAGGGTTAAGAGTACATTCACTGACATGAATCCAGTCCCCAGCAGTGATAGAAAGAGATGATACCTGGTGAATCACACGACAGACAAACGTGTGTGCCGACCCTCCACCAAAGACACACACTGCCGCTCACCTCCTTACCGGGGCCACAAGGCCAATAATGCACCTTTCCCACTAGAGGAAATGTAGCTGGTTTCACAAAGATTCCGGACTTGCTCCAGCGCGATGTGCTCCCACAAAGACGGAGCACTCAATCCGAGTACATGGATCAGCTTTTATATATATACTTACATGCACACACACACTATATTGCCAAAAGTTTTGGGGCGCCTGCCTTTACTCACACATGTACTTTAATGGCAACCCATTCTTAGTCTGTAGGGTTCAATATTGAGTTGGCCCACAATTTGCAACTATAACAGCTTCAACTCTCCTGGGAAGTCTGTTGAGAAGGTTTAGGAGTGTGTCTATGGGAATGTTTGACCATTCTTCCAGAAACGCATTTGTGAGGTCAGGCACTGATGTTAGACGAGAAGGCCTGACTCCCAGTCTCCGCTCTAATTTATCCCAAAGGTGTTCTATTGTGTTGAGGTCAGGACTCTGTGCAGGCCAGTCAAGTTCCTCCTCCCCAAACTCGCTCATTCGTGTCTTTATTAACCTTGTTTGTGCACTAGTAGACAGTCATGTTGGACGAGGAAGGGACCATCCCCAAATGGTTCCCACAAAGTTGGGAGTATGAAATTTTCCAAAATGTCATGGTATGCTGATGCTTTAAGAGCTCCCTTCACTAGAACTAAGGGGCCAAGCCCAACCCCTGAAAATCAGCCCTACACCATAATATCCCCTCCTCCTAATGATTTGGACCAGTGAACAAAACAAGGTTCATAAAGGCATGGATGAGCGAGTTTGGGGTGGAGGAACTTGACTGGCCTGCACAGAGTCCAGACCTCAACCCGATAGAACAGTGCAGAGACTCACCCAAGCTCTACCACACAATAGAATGAATACGGAGCTGAGTGTCGGTGCTCAGGCTAAAATGTCCAAAACACTTCCAAGTGTCAGAAAAAGCCGTCACACGTATGCCTCGTCATAATGCAAATTTCATCTAGCACTTCCAGCAGTTATAACATGACAAATTATAACGCGTTTCAGCCATAGCTTTACTCATAGCATAAACCTGATAGAACACCTTTGAAATGAATTAGAGTGGAGACTGCAAGCCAGGCCTTCTCTTCCACATCAGTGCCTGACCTCACAAATGTACTTCTGGGAGAATGGTCAAACGTTCCCATAGACGCACTCCTAAAGCCTGTGGACAGCCTTCCCAGAAAAGTTGAAGCTGTTATAGCTGCAAAGGATGGGCCAACTCAATATTGAACCCTACGGACTAAGACTGGGATGCCATTAAAGTTCATGTGCATGTAAAGCAGGTGTCCCAATACTTTTGGTAATATGGTGTATATCAAACAACGCAGAACTGAAGGAGTCAAGCCTGATATAGATGGTCAATTTTTTTGCAGTTTAAACTACGAACATTTAGTTTAATCTTCAGTGATTAAAGCTGCTCATAAAAGTGAAAAACAAAAGTTGATCATTTACAAATTAAGATTATGACTGCATTGTCACACTGATGATTCTTATCATATCAACCTATGGTATGGGATTGCAAACGCTATGAGGGAAGAGGTAAGGTGAATTCTAGCAAGCTTGACAGTTAGTTGGAATGAGAATTTGTGGTCTAGTATCTACCCATGTAATGTCGTTATCAAATATGGCACCTCTGCACCTACATGCATTTTCTAACTAAGCCCACCTACCTTGCAGTGCTTAGTTGCTCTGAGGGGCAAGGTGTGCCATGTCCACCACATACATGACACAGCATAATAATATGCAATAGCAAGTACTTTAGTTATGGACATTCCATGGCATTACAAAGAATGATCTCTGTCTGTTTGGTAGTGGAGGAAAAGTGTAAATAATGACCAAACCATATCTGGTTTGATAGAGGTCTCCAATACAACCTGGCACAATAGTGTACAAGAATGCAAACATTGCCCTAACTAGGAAGGGCAGGCAGAGAGTAGTGCTACTGAATTTGAGGACATATTTATTTTCAACTTTCATGAGGAGAATGTAGGTCAGCCCCGCCAACACTGTATCCATGAACTTCAAGAACCCCAAATAACTTAATTGCATGAATGTCAAAATTTGGGGGACATATCTATGGCAAGGAAGGGGCTTGCTGGCATTGAAAGTCATCCAGCCCAGAAGTTCCTCAGCGACCTTGGACTGGAGTGAAAACGTACACTGTTTGGAGTACATAGGGAATAGTCTGAAAGGATAGGCCGCATGATCAATTGGGGTCAATTCCATAAAAAAAAACATATTTTAATAGTGAGGCTGTAGTTTTTGGTTTAATTACATAGAGGTCAGTCCACTCATTTTAGTTAGATGGAGCCCGATGGACTGAAACAACCCCTTTTAAACAACTTCTTTTAGTCTTGGGTAAGCCAGCAGTGAGATCTTAACCTATTCCTGTCCATCTGGGATTTTGGGGTGCCTACAGCCCCCTTTGCATGTTCTTGCATCTCCTGCTACACCCTCCATAATGAAAAATATATTAAGCATTCAACAGGGAAAGGGAGACACCCTCATATTGACTGGAGCAGACCCAAAAATTCAAGCATAGAGATTTCCCCAATAAAGACCCCAAAGTATAAAAGAAACTTTCAGATGATTTTACTCTATAACATTGCCCAAAAATGAAAGTATCAAATTTGTGTGGACTGACACTTAAATGAGTAACACATAAATGCATTTTAAGTACTCCTTTATGGGAGTTTTATTGTTTGATACGTTTTGCAATTTTTGGTCACAAGCTTTATATTAGAAGACATTTTTTTCTTATTTATTGCCTCAACATAACACATTAATTAAACAAGTCTATTTTTCATAAGCGGACGTTAATGTAATGTGAGATAAGGAAGAAATAGCAGTTGCAGTTAATAAAAATCATGAAGCCATGGGTCTGATAGCACTTTTCATTCTATTTCCTGAATATACTTGAGATTTATTATTTTCCTATGACCCTGAAGAAATAGCGGCTACAGCTGGCCAAGTGGGCATAATTGTTGACAATCCCAGAAATTACAAAGAGACTTTCTATTTACCCATTTTATGGTTATATACTATTGCTGAAAACAGAAGATATACAGAATATATGTTTTTATTAGTTGATAATACACTTAAAAACAGAGGATCTAGCTTATAATCTACAGAGCAGGTACCACATGCATGGTTTTTCGGATATTTTTAGAGTGCTAATAATAACAATTATGTATAAACCCTAAATCTATTTTAATTATTGTTTACATCATGGATCATCATATACAATGTTCTTAAAGTAGGCTTCTGTATGACAGTCTAAACAAGTATTAAATCTCAGTTGTGTGATACACAAACCACACCAAAATAAGCAAGAAATTTCCTTTAAAGCGGAGTTCCCCCCAAAAGTGGAAGCTCCGCTTATTTGCCTCCTCCCCCCCTCTGGTGCCACAATTGGCACCTTTCAGGGGGGAGGAGTAAGCAGGTTACTGCTTTTAACAGGTACCCATCTCCACTTCCGAGAGATCTTGCTGCCGCCAGATCACTTGGAAGCAGTGTTGCCAACCGTCCGTAAATTTACTGACAGGCAGTAAAAACAGGGTAGTTTTTTGGGTGTCAGTAAAAGTCCGTAGCAGCCGAAAAGTGCCAGTAAAAATGGTGGCCATCGGCTCCGGTCAGAGCTGTGCATGTGCAATTACGGAAATTCCTGAGCGGCGAGTGAGAAGATCCGATCCTGACCCTGAGACGAGTTGGATGACCACTCCCTCCTGCTGCCAGCTAACGCCTCTGCCCAGCCCATCCGCCCTCAAATGAGGTTACTGTATTTTCCAGCCACACCACCGCCAGCCAGCACCTGACCAGAGCAGACACTCTGGATGGATGGATCCTCCTGATTCCTGCCTGCCTCCCTGCTCTGGCTGACCTTGCAGCCCTCCTGGTGACAGTGGTGAGTGCAGGACGCTTCCTCTTCAAGCCAGCCAAAAGAGTCGGGACAGTGAGTGTGTGACTGCTTGACACACACACACTGTCTCTGCTAACTCTGACGGACAGCTGCGAGCCAGACTGCAGGAGTCTCTCTCTCTTAGTGTGAGTGTGCACTATGAGTGCAGTGTGCACTGGATCAGTGGCAGGAGGTAATGGAAGGATGGTGTAATGGAAACAGGAGGTGATGGGGATGGTGTGATGTAGATGGAGGGATGGTGACAGGAAGTGATGGGGGGATTGTGTGATGGAGACAAGAGGTGATGGAGGGATGGAGATGGGG
>BLSH010360985.1:526501-540137 GCA_018402905.1 Glandirana rugosa | reverse complement strand
CACATATTCTCTGTCCATATCCGAATATACATCCTTTTATAACGTTTTACTACGGACCATGTTCGGTTCGAGTGTTTCGGACTTTTTTGTAATGTTACTTAAGATATTAAATCACCTACTCCGTAAACGTGTCCCGTTTCTGTGTACCCTAACATATGCATAATTGATAGGGTTTCAGAGTTGAAAGATGTCGAATGGATTTGAAGTATTTCTAAATGTGTTAGGAGTCCCCTCTGTGTAATAAAGACCGTTACCGAGATATTGACTCTTGGAATCGTTTATATAACTCCGAATAAATTGGTGAACTGATGACCCGTGAAGCAAATTTCATATGGGTACAATGTTGCATGACTGAGTAATTGTCATTCAAAGTGTGAGAGCGCTGAAAGCTGAAAATTGGTCCGGTTGTTAAGGGGGTTTAAGTGCCCAGTAGTCAAGTGGTTAAATAAGCCTCAATATATTTGCTAAGGTTCTCAGTTATAGAGCCATTGCCAGAAATAATGTGTCTCCCCTGAGGATTGTGTAAATCTTTATGAAGTTTAGGTAAGCTGTAGAAAGTTGAGACTTTGGGATAGTTAATACGTATACAATCCCATGTGTCTTTGCCCTGTGCAAATGCCTCATCCACTAAATTATAGAATTCATTGTAATGTTTTTTCAGGCTTTGTGAGCTTGGCTTGTACCAGGCATCATTTTGCAATATTTTCCTACATATAAGCCTATACTGATCGTTGGACATAATGATGATATTTCCCCCTTATCAGATGACTTGTTGGTGAGTGCATGTAACTTCTTTAACCACTTCAATACAGGGCATTTATACACCCTTCCTGCCCAGACCAATTTTCAACTTTCAGCGCTCTCACACTTTTAAAGACAATTACTTAGTAATGCAACATTGTACCCAAACAAAATGTTTATCTTTTGAACAAATATAGCTTTCTTTTGGTGGATTTTTATTAAGAGCGATCATTTTGAAAAAAAAACACTTTTTTTTTAGTTTCTATGATGAAATTTTGCAAATAAGTCATTTTGTTCATAAATTTGGGCCAAAATAATACTTCTACCTATTTTTGGTAACAATAAACCAAATACAGGTGGTCCCCGGGTAACAAACAAGATAGGGTCTGTAGGTTTGTTCTTAAGTGTAGCTTCAGCCAAAAAATATATTTTTAAGCTTTTTGGATAGCTTAGGGAAGGGTTAACACCCCTGTAATGTTTGTTTTGTTGTCTGTTTCTGTACAGAAGATTTCGCCTCACTTCCTGTACCAATAACTATTGGATTTTGAAAATTTTGGGTTGTTGTGGAAACAAACCTTGGTGATAAAGCATCAGTGGAGACACCTTTTTCCCATACTAACTCTTACAGGAGTGAATTTCCCTTCCTAGGGGAAGATTTCCTCTTACTTCCTGTTGTCTCTCTCTGTTTGTCAGTAGGAGTCGTTCGTAAGTCGGATGTTTGTAACTAGGTACCTGTAAGTGTATATTATTTGGTCTGTGTGACAGTTATAGAGTCCACACATTAGGGTGCCAATCACTTAAAATTGATCACACCTGATGTACTGATGGCCTATCTCATTTCTTGAGGCCCTGAAATGTCAGGAAAGTACAAAAAAACAAAAATGACCCATTTTTGAAAAGTAGGCAGTCCAAGGTATTTGGTAAGAGGCACGTTAAGAAATTATTATTCTTTTTTTTTTTACACAAAGTTGTCATAATTAGAAGTTATTTCTCACACACAGCATATGCATATTTTCAATTACACCCCAAAATACATTTTGCTACTCCTCCGGAGTATGGCAATACCACATGTGTGAGACTTTTACACAGCCTGGCCATATAGAGAGGTCCAACATGCAGGGAGCACCGTCAGGCATTCTGGAAATATAAATTACACATATAATTTTCTGACCACCTATTACACTTTTGAAGGCCCTGCAACACCAGGACAATAGAATTACCCTCAAAATTACCCCATTTTGGAAATCAAACACCCCAACATATATTTTATGAGGCATTATGAGTCTTTCATACGGTTCACTTTTTTTTCTACAAGTCTTCGAAAAAAGTGGAAAGAAAATCAAAACTTTTTTTTTTCACAAAGTGGTCAATTTATATGCTATTTCGAACACATAGCATGTATATAGCAAAAATGACCCCCCAAAATATATTCTGCTACTCGTCCTGAGTATGGCAATACCACATGGGTGAGACTTTTACACAGACTGGCCAAATGGAGAAGCCCAACATGCAGAGAGCACTGTCAGGCATTCTAGGAGCATAAATTACACATACAATTGAATTCATATCAATCACACTTTTGAAGGCCCTGGAGCACCAGGACAGGGGAATTACCCACAAAATGACCCCATTTTGGAAAGCAAACACCCCGAGGTATATTCTATGAGGCATGGGCTTCAGATAGGTACTCGGGTATTACGATGGGCTGCAAATAGGTGCTCGGGTACTCTGATGGGCTGGAGACAGGTACTCGTGTAATCTGAAGGACTTGTGAAAGGTACTCGGGTACTCTGATGAGCTGCAGATAGGTACTTGTGTACTTAGATGGGTTGGTGACAGATAATAGGGTAATCTGATGGGCAGGTGACAGATATTCGGGTACTCTGATGGGCTGGTGACAGGTACTCGGGTACTCTGATGGGCAGGTGACAGGTACTTGGGTACTCTGATGGGCTGGTGACAGGTACTCAGGTACTCAAATGGGCAGGTGACAGGTACTCGGGTACGCTGATGGGCTGGTGGCAGGTACTTGGGTACTCTGATGGGCAGGTACTCAGGTACTCTGGCTGGTGACAGGTACTCCGGTACTCAGATGGGCAGATGACAGGTACTCGGGTATGCTGATGGTCTGGTGACAGGTATTTGATGGTCTGGTGACAGATAATTGGGTACTTTAATGGGTTGGTGACAGGTACTTGGGTACTCTGATGGGTTTGTAACAGGTACTCGGTACTCAGATGGGCTGGTGACAGGTACTCGGGTACTCAGATGGGCTGGTGACAGATACTCGGGTACTCAGATGAGCTGGTGACAGGTACTCGGGCACTCTGATGGGCTGGTGACAGGTACTTGGGTACTTTGATAGGTTGGTGACAGGTACTCGGGTACTTTGAAGGGCTGGTTAAAGGTGCTCGGGTACTTGGATGGGTTGGTGACAGGTACTCAGATACTCTGATGGGTTGGTGACAGGTACTCGGGTACTCTGATGGGTTGGTGACATGTACTCGGGTACTCAGATGAGCTGATGACAGGTACTCGGGTACTCTGATGGGTTGGTGACATGCACTCGGGTAATCTGATGGACTGGTAAAAGGTACTCGGGTACTCTGATGGGCTGCAGATAGGTACTCGGGTACTCAGATGGGTTGGTGACAGATACTAGGGTAATCTGATGGGCAGGTGACAGGTATTTGGGTACTCTGATGGGCTGGTGACAGGTACACGGGTACTCTGATGGGCAGGTAACAGGTACTCGGGTACTCTGATAGGCTGGTGATAGGTACTCAGGTACTCAAATGGGTAAGTGACAGGGACTCGGGTGCGCTGATGGGCTGGTGACAGGTACTAGGGTACTCTGATGGGCAGGTGATAGGTACTCAATTACTCTGATGGGCTGGTGACAGGTACTCGGGTACTCTGGCTGGTGACAGGTACTCGGGTACGCTGATGACAGTTACTCTGATGGTCTGGTGACAGGTACTTGGGTACTCTGATAGGTTTGTAACAGGTACTCAGGTACTCAGATGGGCTGGTGACAGGTACTCGGGTACTCAGATGGGCTGGTGGCAGGTACTCGGGTACTCGGATGGGCTGGTGACAGGTACTTGGGTACTTTGATGGGTTGATGACAGGTACTCGGGTACTTTGATGGGCTGGTGACAGGTACTTTGATGGGTTGGTGACAGGTACTTGGGTACTCTGATTGGTTGGCGACAGGTACTCGGGTACTCAGATGGGCTGATGACAGGTACTCAGGTACTCAGATGGGCTGGTGACAGGTACTCGGGTACTCAGATGGGCTGGTGACAGGTACTCGGGTACTCTGATGGGTTGGTGACAGGTACTCGGGTACTTTGATGGGCAGGTGACAGGTACTCTGATGGGCTGTGACAGGTACTTTGATGGGGTGGGGACAGTTACTCTTTTTTTACTGGGGGGGGCAATCAGTGTTCTTGGTGTGTACACTAAGCGGTAACAAGCTGTTATCACAATCTCCTTCTCACAATCGATTAGTGTGTGTGGAGGAGAACCCGGTAACAGCTCTTTACCGTGGTTTGTTTACATCATGTGATCAGCTGTGATTGGACAATGTCGGTCACGTGGTAAAGAGCCAATTTCAACGGCTCTTTACCCTGATCGGGGCTGGGCTTTGTCCGAGGGACAAGCCTCAACTGTGTCAACGGTGTCAATTAAATCTGAAGGATCTTGCTCCTCCAGGAGAGTCAGGAGGTCATCAAGGGCTTGGTCTGATTGTGTAGTAGTAATAGGATCTTGTGCTGGAGTTTTAACGTAAAAGCTTTTAAATAATGATTTTCTTGCAAATAAGTGTAGATCCTTAATTAATTCAAATTTGTCAAGCCCAACATCTGGGCAAACAATCAGGCCCTTTGATAATAGTCTTTTCTCTACTGGGGAGAGTTGATAATCTGATAAATTGATTGACTATAGTTAGTCTTCCTGTTCTAACAGTTCTCTGTGTGTTTGAAATGTTAGGTGTTTTGTGGATTTTTCGTGTTGAGAACCAAAAACGTAGTGTCTCCTAGAGGAGCTGCTGGGGATGTGCCAGATTTAGTAGAGTCATCAGTGTTAGTAAGGCCACCACCTATAGGGTCCATAGGGGCCGAAGCAGAAACACCCTATTTATTACCTTTACCCAGTGGGCAAAAAGACGAAAGAATAGAAGATTGTTGTTGAGGTGTAGATTCAGTGGTATGTTTCTTGTTAGTGGAGGAATCACCTCCTGAATGTGAACATTTTGTCTTTTGTTATATTCCACTTTGTTTATGACCCTGTGGAATAGAAGATGAGGAAAAAGAAGAATTGAGTGAAGACATGGAACCCTGATCGAAGTCTGATTGCCCTAATTTATTTCCCCTTTGTGGTTGCGCCCTTGTATTTTGCTGATGCCATCGGTAGGCTTTATTTTCTTGGAAAGCTCTTTTGTCTCTACAAAAATGTTTTTCTCTTTGATATACAGAATATCATGGGTAAATTTGTCCAAATGGAGTTTAATGTTCCGCTCTTGTTCTTTAAAAGTATTTAGACTCTTAAGAGATTCTAGTTTGTTGTAAACAATTTCAATGTCTCTATCAGTTACCAGAATTATTTTTTGATATTCATCTATCAAGAGTTGCATCATGTTTTTTGTACATAGTTGGAGGTCATTTTCCCATTTTGTCTTAAAGGAATTATCTATTTCATCCAACAGTGGAACATTTTAAATGCACAAACCAAAGGGGTTAATTTCTTCCCTAATGTACCTACCAAATCCTTCAATGTGCCAAAAATTCATTCTATTTCCTGAATATACTTGCGATTTATTATTTTCCTATGACCCTGAAGAAATAGCGGCTAAAGCTGGGCATGTGGGCATAATTGTTGACAATCTCAGAAATTACAAAGAGACTTTCTATTTACTCAATTTATAGTTATAAACAATTGCTGAAAACAGAAGATATACAGAATATATTTTTTTATCAGTTGATAATACACTTAAAACAGAATATCTAGCTTATAATCTACACAGTAGGTACCACATGTATGATTTCGGGTATTTTAAAAGTGCTAATAATAACAACAATTATGTGCAAACCCTAAATCTATTTTAATTATTGTTGACATCATGCAAGGCTTCACTGCCAGCTTCCCTTACAGGCAATGGCGGTGGCAGCACCTGAGAGCCAATGGAAACTGTGCTGACATCACTAGATTCCAGGACAGGTAAGTGTCCTAATATTAAAAGTCAGCAGCTACAGTATGTGTAGCTGTTGACTTTTATTTTTTTGCTCATCACCTGGCAGCGGCCACAATAACTAGTATTGTGAGCGCGCGTGCCGCCGGAGGCACACTCGTGCTCTCACTGTGTTCTGCGGGGGGCTAGAGAGCAGATAGGGTGGACTCAATCTCTGCTGGCTACTCGCGATGCCCCCCCCCTCGCAGTGAAAAAATGGAGGTCCGTGTATGTAAACACGGATCTCCTTTCTGACAGAGGGGGAAGGGCTGTGATCACAGGCTTCTTGTATATGGAAGCCGTGATTACTCCCCTCCCCCTGCCAGCCCAGCCCCCATACAGTTAGAACACACTGAGGGAACACAGTTAACCCTTACAGCACCCCCTGCAGGTTAACCCATTCACTGCCAATGGCATTTACACAGTAATCAATGCATTTTTATAGCACTGATCGCTGTATAAATGCCAATGGTCCCAAAAAAGTGTCAAAATGGTCTGACATGTCCGTTGCAATATCGCAGTATTGCTAAAAATCGCAGATCACCACCATTACTAGTAAAAGATTAAAAAACAATAAAAACCCCAGAAATGAATTCTCATCATTTGTAAATGCTGCAACTTTTGCGCAAACCAATCAATAAACGCCAATTTCATTTTGTTTATCAAAAATATGAGGAACAATATAAATCGGCCAAAACCGATGAAAAAATATGTTTTTTATATTTTTTTTTTTGGATTTGGATTTTAGCAAAAAGCAAGAAAAATTAGTTTTTTTTTGCAAAATTGTCGCTTTTTTGTATATAGCAGCGATCAGAAATGACATAGAGGTGATCAAATACCACCAAAAGAAAGCTCTATATGTGGGATAAAAAGGATGCAAATTTTGTTTGGGTGCAACGTCGCACGACCGCGCAATTGTCAGTAAAAATGATGCAGTGCCGAATCGCAAAAAGTGCTCTGGTCCTAAAGTGTGAAATCCTTTCCGGGGCTGAAGTGGTTAATGGGATGAGGTGGCAACCCTAGCATAGACTGAGAACACCTCTCTCTCTAACCAAGGATTGGGACCGGCGACTAGTGGTGAGCCTGCTGTGTAGTTGTCAATAACAGGATTTTGGACTGTGCATTTACTTTTGCTGAAGAAAGCTGTCATTTGATTTTTGTTGTGATCCAAATAAATGAACTGTTTGCTTCAATAAAGGGGCTAACGGTAATTACAGGGCTACAGCGGGATTAATAGGCAACCACAACAAATCAATAAGAACATCAGCCCTCAACTAGGTACATACTGGCCAGCAATACAACAGTTTGATAGTATAGCAGGTGTGCTTCTTTTTTATCATACTAACAAACTGCTAATGTCAAAAAAGTGTTCCAAAAAAAAAAAATCACACCCCCATATTCTCCTCTCCCATTCTCTAATTCAGCCATTCAGTCTAATTTTTGCATTAAAGACTAAAGTTGCTGGGTTTTATTAGTGATGGTGTGAGATTATCTATTCACGTTTGTCTACAGTGTAGGAGGTTGTGAGCTGGATCAGTACCCACATTTAACAGCGTTAAGTGGTGTGGATCAACATGGAGCAGTTTGTGTCTTATTTGGACTAATTAAGAAAAGTCAGCCACAAGCATTTTGCACTCAATGTTAGGACAAGATCCTTGAGCACCCAAGAAGATAAGGTCAAAGTGTGGCCCCCTCCATGAACGGTGAATGAGTTCAGCAGCATAGGTTTCAGGCCTTACCCTCCACCAGTTTATGACTCATGCTGCATCAAAGAGACAAGTACCCAGATGACATTGTTGGCCCAGAAAGCCAGACTGCCCTCCACTAGCTAGAATATGGTGTCAGCATCAGGGGGCAATATCACCACAGAAAGGTATTCCAAGCATGATCAGGAACGTTATGTCATCTTCATGGCACACTGGGCAACTAAGGTGAGGCTGGGAAGGATGTGGGCTGGGTCACAAGGTTGAAGCTGGGGGTGCTGCTCCATGTGTTGCACCATGATAGTAACATGAAAATGAATGAATAATTAATTGCACCATGATAGTAGTGATAGCATGGTTAGCTCTCTCACTGGCCTTAGTCAGTCACTCCTTGACCCACTAACCCCTCCTAAGTACCCCAGATCTATGCAGTTTCTTATGCAAAATGCTGTAGCACTGCTTTGCAGTTAGTGTGTATGGGAGGCAGCAGACATACTGGGCCATAAACGCTGGAAGCTCCAGAGTGCGCATGCGCAGAGCGTCCATGGTGGCTGTGTAAGCCAGGAGCTCTGTTCCTTCCTGGCCTTTTGGACCCTTTATTGTGAGCAGCGGAGCTCGGCTTGCCCGCTCAAGAGGTGGGGGAGCGGGGGACAACCACGGGGACAGTCCCGGAACGGCGCGGAGCCACGATTCTTATAGTGATTCCCGCATCCAGCCTCGTCCACCAAATTGAGGCCGTGGCTTGGGCCTACTCGTCCAGCCGCCCGTAGCGTCCTCACAATACAGGAGGGCTGATTCACCAGAGGTTAAGGAGGAGCTTGAAAGGGGACACTCTGGGCATACAAAGCATTCATGTATTTCACCTGAAATAAAAGGATTCCCTAGCCTGTTCGGGTTTGGTGAGTGACGACTGGGGCAGGAACCAATAATTGAGCCTGAGGCTCGGGCCTATTTTTGATTTATAATACAGAGACTGAATCTTGGATATTCATAAAACGACTCTTTTACACACAGAAACTGCTGGGTCACCCCCTTATTCATTAGTAGTGGATCATCCTTAATCTACAGTATTATTCTGGGTGTTTCCTCATTCCTCTACAAACTTGTTTTCATGCTAGTCCCATCTCTCCCATTTTTGATCCCTTTGAAGTAGGGGTCACTTCTAGCTACCCTTACTGGAAAACCTTCTACTCCTAGGACCATGCAGTCGGGTGCAGTCAGATGGGACCTCTCCCGTCAGCCAGGCTTTGACACCCCAGTCCCAAAGGGCCCACAGGGGTCCAAAGGTCCCCAGTCAAACCCCAGGGGTCTGCGAAGAGATGGATACCGGGTCAGATGGTTGCTCACATGTACTACCTTCCCCAGGACCCCCCCCAGGAACTCAACCTTTGGCCCAGTCCTATCCCCAGCTTCTACAATTTAGCTATTGGAGCGGACATTAGATGAACTCATTACAACACCGTTTAAAGAGCACAGTCCTGGTAACCCACAATTGGACCCATCCAGCCCCCAAGCTCTAATACCTCACTCGGACTTTCAAATGATGATGGAGGTTTTTTCTAAAATGCTCTCTAAGGGCCTGGCCCAAACAGCCACTCAAATTACTTCTGTTATCCAGGCTGACCTTCAGGGCTTGGGGTCTAGGATAGACGCAATAGAGCAGAAGACAGACCAATCTGTTTCCAGAATCAATCAAAACGCAGCACGTATTCAGGATCTTCAGGACCAACTGGAGACGGCCCTTTCTAAAATAGACGATCTGGAAAATCGCTCTAGATGCTATAATTTCCGAATCCGGGGAATTCCTGAGGCCATCACCGACGTTCATGCGGTCGTGAGTGACTTTATTAAAGAAATCATCCCAGGCATCCCGGAGCACCGCCTGGAACTAGATAGGGCCCACAGAGCACTTCAGCCCCCGAGGACTGATGGTCTACCTAGAGACATTGTAGTAAAACTCCACTTTTATGGAGTAAAGGAGGAGATCATGAAGGCCTACAGATCCACACCCAGCCTTTCCATCCAAGGTCACTCTGTCCAGGTCTTCGCTGACTTATCACCCACTACTATACAGAAAAGAAGAACCCTGAAGCCTCTACTAGAAATCCTCACTAAGTCGTCCATCAAATACTGGTGGTCCTTCCCTTTTCGTCTGGCTTTTATTTTCAAAAGCAAGAAATTTGGCTTCTCTTCATTCCAAGAAGGGGAACAGCTGTTGATCAAACTCAATCTCATCTCCTTGGATTCTACTTCATCTTCACATCTCAAGAACGTGGGTCCCTCTAAGAGACCCTCTCCTCAGAGTCCCGTTCTTCCAATGTGGCGGAAGCAGCAACAGAAGAGAGCCAAGGACTCCCATCCTCCTTGATTTTTGATCTTTTTCCCTCTCTTTGGGTGCTCAATTTTTTCAAGGACTTTCGAATCTCAGTGCTCCTCACTGTGGGTCGCTACTGTTTGGTTGTCTAATATCCCTTAAATGTGTAAATTCTTTTTTTACCTTTTATATGGGCAGTTTGAGGGTGGCTTCCCTCCTCTTCTCCTCCCGTGCTTGTTCTTCTCTGGGGGAGGGGGGGGGCCATCTGCGGGTTGCCCTTTTTTGTCCCACGCACTTTGTTGCGGGTTTACTGTTTCGAGTTTAAATTGCTTTGATGATTCCTCCTAGACTTGTTTGATCCTTAAATCAGGGAACCAGAGGAGACCCACTAGTGGGTCCTGAAGGCTCCATTCCGGTGACCCCGGCCTTACCAGTCGAGGGCTCCCTGGAAGGTTTGTGGTTATATTCTTATTACTAGATAATTTTACACCTTCAGGGTAAGCCATCGGTTTTATTCCCGTTTTGGTTCCAAAGGAGTGGACGGGAAGGAGGTCATGCTCCTCCCTCTGACTTTGGGATATTTTTGATGGTATTCCCCTGGTCAGATGTAGTTCTGCTGTTTGGGCAGACACATTATTTCTTTTTCCTGCTGGTGAGGGGGCCCTCTAGTCCCCTCACTTCCAGGAACCCGGGGGGGGGTAGGGTTTGTGGCTAGTCTTTGCCGCTCCCCTCCTTTGTTTGTTTTTTTTGTCTCTTCTCAATCTCTTCTGTTCTATCCTCTTGTTACCTTTCTGTTTTTATCTTCTCTTTCCAGACACCAGGGAAGTCTCCTTCATAGAGGGCCCCCACGACCCATCCTCATATTTGCTTGGCTTGACAAGTCTTTCTTCCTCCCTCTTACGGATCAGGTGAGTCTTTGGTTAGTGTTGCATGTAGATCGATCCTCACACAGTTACCATGTCCACTAATCCTTCATCTTTCTTGAGAGTGGCATTGCATAACGTACAGGGCATTAATTCCCCCATAAAACTGAAGAAAAATTTTAATTTAGCCCGTTCCCATCATCTAGACATACTCTTGCTCCAAGAGACCCACTTCCTGGAGCATTATGTTCCTAAGTACATACACTCTAATTTTCCACAGTTCTTTCTGGCGAACGCTCCAGATAAGACGAGAGGTGTGGGCATCTTTTTTGCTAAGCACCTAGCCTTTACCCTCATGAAAGAAATTAGAGACCCAGAGGGGAGGTTTATTCTTTTAAAAGGGACCTTAGGGGGGGTGACGTATTCCTTCTTATCATACTACGCACCGAATCTCGGACAAGCTAAATTTCTCCATGGGTTATTTAATCTTATCCTGCCCCATCTCGAGAGGAATGTTATATTGGGAGGGGACTCTAACTTGACCTTTGATCCTATGCTCGACAAGTCGGGCTCAGGAGCACCTCGCCTAATTCGGCCCCCGAAATATAGCCTTAAGCTCGCTAGACTACTTTTCTCTTTAGGTTTCATAGATATTTGGAGGGAACTAAATCCCAGGGTGAGGGACTACACTCATTACTCAGCCCCACATAAGAGTATGGCGAGAATAGACCATATTTTTGTCCCAGCCTCTATATCCCCTTTCGTTTTCAAATCCTCCATTAAGGACTCTCCTATGTCGGATCATTCCCTGGTAATAATACATATCAAAGTTGAGCCAGGTGGGGCGAGGAACCTCCAATGGCACTTAAATGAATCCCTCCTGAATAACCCAGTACACTGTGTAATGTTAGAGAAGGAACTCAAGGACTACTTTCTCAGGAATGATAATGGGGAAGTCTCACCCCCAATATTGTGGGCAGCCCATAAAGGGGTTATGAGGGGAAAGCTCATCCAATTATCAGCCAGGTTAAAAAGGGGAGAGGAGGATAGATATAGAGAATCTAGAATGTGACTTTCAAGAGCTGGCTAGAACTCATAAGAAGAATCCAACTCACCGCTCTTGGGCTCATCTGGAAGCGGGGAAAGTAGCCTTAAATCTCGCTCTCACTACCAATGCTGAGAAACAAATTCAATGGTCTAGAGCTCACAGGTATTTGCAAAGAGATCACATAGGCCATAGGTTGGCTGCCAGATTGTCCCCCAGGTGCCGTTCCTATTCTTTCCCTAAGATCAGGGATCATTCGGGCGATCTCACTCAGAACCCAAATTTGATTATGTCCATCTTTCAAAATTTCTACGCCAAACTTTATGACTAGGGTCATGTGGTTTCCCCTCCTTCCCTTGAAGCCTTTTTAAATTCCATCACCTTCCCTAGACTTTCGGAAGATCACATAGCCTCTCTGGAATTGCCTTTTAATGACGCAGAGGTGATTAGAAACCTTAAGAAAGGCTCAGCCCCTGGCCCAGATGGCTTTTCCACAGGCTACTACAAAACCTTTGGCCCAATTATTGCCCCTTATCTAACAAAATTTTTCAATTCATTAAGGACCGGTACAGTTCTACCCAAAGCGATGCTAATAGAGCATTTGTGTCAGTCATCCCCAAACCTGGAAATGACCAATCAGATGTTAGCAACTACAGACCTATCTCCTTGATAAATAATGACCTCAAAATTATGACTAAAGTTTTAGCTAATAGACTGTCTAAGTTTATAGGTCATTATATTCATAAAGAACAAGTAGGTTTTATCCCGGGCAGGAAAGGCCCAGACCAGATCCGCAGAGCAGTTGATATCGTGCCTCTGCTCAACTCGAATTGGGATGGGGGCCCTACTCGGGAGGGATACATTTTATCTGTCGACTTGCAAAAAGCCTTTGACACGGTAGATTGGTCTTATCTCTTTGAAGTCTTGGGTAGATGGGGTTTTGGCCCTAGTTTTATTCAAACTCTAAAAGCCTTATACTTAAACCCTTGTGCCCAGGTCAAACTACATAACTTCTACTCAGAACTAGAGTTGAGCGAACTTCTGGAAGTCCGGGTTCTGCTGGTTCGGCCGAACTTCGGGACAAAGTCCGGGTTCGGGTCCGGACAGAACCCGAACTTTGTCCCGGACCCCGAACCGCATTGAAATCAATGGAACCTGAACTTTTAGGCACAAAAATGGCTGTAAAATAGTCCTGGAAAGTCCTAGAGGTCTGCAAAAGGAAGGAAATGGGGGTAAGGGTGGGACAAGTGCCCTACAAAGAAATGGGGACAGGGAAATAACCTAAAGCATTTTTAAAAAAATAAAAACATAAAAAAATAAAAAATGGAGGTGGATGTGGACCATCTTCAAACTGGGTCTGAAAAGTATTAATTAACGGTAGAAGCCATATAACTGTTCTAAAATCATCTTCAAACTGTGTCAAAAAAGTATAAATAAGCCAGGAGAAACCATATCACTGTTCTGCAAACATCTGGAAACTGTGTGTGTCACTTTAAATAAAACTGGGACTAACTGAACTACTGTTCTGCAAACATCTGGAAACTGTGTGTGTCACTTTAACAAAAACCTGGACTACCTGAACTACTGTTCTGCAAACATCTGGAAACTGTGTGTGTCACTTTAACTAAAACCGGGGCGAACCGGCCAAAAACAATTTTACTGTGTGTGTCAAAGGTCTACAAACGTCTTGTCACTATACCCAAGCGGGGCCAAAATCAATTTCACTGTGTGTGTCAAAGG
>BLSH010360985.1:480077-511271 GCA_018402905.1 Glandirana rugosa | reverse complement strand
TATTTCCAGGCGGTGGTGTGGTTTACACTTCCCTTTCCCGAAAGGGGGATATACCTCTTTGAGTGGTCTCCAATCTATGGTTGTTGTACGCGGGCGTCCCCCTGAACTAGTGTCGTACAAAATTGGTGAACTGTTGACCCGTGAATTTGGGGGAAGGATTGGTCTGGTTAAAAGTCGAAAGTCGCGAGAGTGTGAAACTTACTGTTAATGAGTCAGTACGTTGTGACGTGGGTATACTTTAAACGCAGGAAAAAAAGTGTGTTTATCTCGAAAGAAAATCACCATAAATTACTCACAACCCAAAAAATAAAAAACGCGATATTAAAAATTATTAATTAGCAAGACTTTATAACAGAAATGAAGAAAAATGCAATTTTTTACAAAATTTGCGGTCTTTTTTTATTTATAGCGCAAAAAATAAAAAACCCAACACTCATTAAATACCACTAAAAGAAAGCTCTATTTGTGTGAAAAAAAGGACGCAAATTTCATATGGGTGCAGTGTTGCATGACTGAGTAATTGTCATTCAAAGTGTGAGAGCGCTGAAAGCTGAAAATTGGTCTGGTTAGGAAGGGGGTTTAAGTGCCCAGTTGTCAAGTGGTTAAAACATGCTGTGATCAAGTCCCCCTGCGGGCGCATGTTGTTGGTATCTAACCTCTGGTGAGTTTCTCCATATAGGGGGAAAGCCCTTTCCCTTCACATTTGGTGTGGTGGCGGACCTTTATTTGAAGATTCAGAGATTCATTGAACTCCCCTTTTGTTTGGACTTTGTATTCATTTTATTTTTATTTTGATTTATGATCAATCTACATTGTTGCAATCTTTGTTTTTTGGCTTCAGTGTCAAAGGGCACTATACCCGATATATAACAAGTTAATGGTACATATCCATATTCCCTTATTATTTATTCTTACTAAAATATTAACCCATAACTGCAAAAAGTTAACTGTATCTATCTACCTAAAGGTTTTAACCCTTTCTATGTGATCTATCTATGTAATTTCCACTAACCTTTGCCGGAATATTTCTTGTTCTACATGTCCAGGGTCAGGACAGTCCCAGAAGTAAGGCACTCACATTCAAAGTCGTAGTGAATGCCCATTTAGTTTTAATTCCAGACTTCTCAGTCTTTTATACAGTATGTAACAGGATATTACAATATTATGTTTTCATTCCATACATTTCATATTCTATAGACAATGAACAACACCCATGCATAACAGGAAAAAGTATTTTACAATAATAGTCAATAAGAAACAATTAAAAATAGGCCTTTGCATATGGGAAACAGATGCAATAAACATCCCAGAATAACAGAAAATATAGTTCAAACAAAACTGTTCCCACAGGTCAAAAAAACAATGGGAGGAAACTTCCTACATTCCTTTACAGAAACCGTCCATGCAAGATTAAAATATGTGTTTCTTGTCGGATAAGAGACTGCACTGGAAGGGCTTCCTATATTAGAAGTCTATGTGAAGGTGGTTGTGGGGGCCTACCCCCTCCCAGTGCCTCTAGCTAGCTGGGTGTAGAGGACATGGTGAGCCCTTTTTGTGGGCTAGGGCTGCTGCCTCTGGAAAGGGCTTGAGGATGCCGTTTCCACACTAGGATCCAGGGGTGGGTGGAAGGAGTGCCCAGAGTCACAGGTAAACCGTAATTTTTTTTTTTATTATTTTGCTTGTGGTATATACAGTAGAATTGAGCCAACGCGTTTCGGGGGATCAGAGACTCCCACTTCCTCATGGCTATTAAAAAAAAAGATAAAAAATGTACACAATATATATATATAAATCAACAAATTACAAAGGGTTAAAAGTATTTCTACTCAATGATATCATAATTCTTATTTCTGTTCTAAAAAACGGTAGATCAATTACAAAACATAAAACTCCAAGCAATGTAAAATCTCAATTATATTGTTTGAGATTTTATATTGCTTGGAGTTTTATGTTTTGTAATTGATCTACCGTTTTTTAGAACAGAAGTAAGAATTATGATATCATTGAGTAGAAATACTTTTAACCCTTTGCAATTTGTACACTATATATATATATTGTGTACATTTTTTATCTTTGTTTTTAATAGCCTTGAGGAAGTGGGAGTCTCTGATCCCCCGAAATGCGTTGGCTCGATTCGCTTGTATATACCACAAGCAAAATAAAAATAAAACATTTTACGGTTTACCTGTGACTCTGGGCGCTCCTTCCACCCACCCCTGGAGCTTAAAATATGTGTCCGTATATTCTTAATTTAAAGCATAACTCTAACATAAGGGGAATATGGCAAGTTATGAGGTTGGGCCAAACTGCCCCAAGGATGGGGACCACTCAGTGGACACACTAATACCTACTGACTAAGCGGGATCGCGGTCATGTGAGAATCAGCATTAAGGCATTACCCCATGGTTAGAAGTGAGCTTTCCACCTTAAACAGTGACATATAGACTGGAGGCTCTTCACTGTGAGACATTCTTCCTGTGGCACTGTACACCTTATCTTCCTGAATGTAGAATTTTGAGGGGGACACGGTGGAGCCTGTGTCCCACTCCATCAGCTCATCTACTCCACCACCTCAATCACAGTGGTAGAACAGAGATCCCAACATGCACTAATTGGGGATCTCCACACATGCAGCAGTTAACTTATTACTTGCCTGTACCCGCAGCTAGGTCTGTAGGGTCTCAGTGCTGTGGGGCACCAACTAGGGAGCCAGAGCACTGACCCACTGTCTAACCAGAGGACCTGTCACCCATACCCAGTACCTTCCCACCAGCTGGCTATAGCATTCCCACCCATCCTGGTTACTCATAGCAATAGCATATTTGGCATCTTCCTGCCATCTCCACTGTATGGTTAACCCTCCCTCGGTAAACAAATACGTACAGGAATGGCGCTGTCTCAACTGTATAAAAGATAAAACCTGTGTGAACCATCCGACTAGAAAATGTACAATGAGGGGCAAAATAAAAGTAAAAATAAAAAGGTAAAAAACTCCCAGCTAATAATAGGTTAATGCATACTAAAACAGCTGCAGTGACCACTTGACCTTAATTACATATAACCACTTAAAATTGAATACAAATCAGACAAAAGTGCTGTGTGCCCAATATAAAAAACTCATAAACAGTGCTAGTCCGTAAATGTCCGTATGTGAGTGCCCTTTAAGAAAAATCCGTAGAATGGTTAAAAAGGTGTAAAGAGGTAAAAAATATCAAAGTGAAAGTCCAAAAAAATCAAAAATATATATATATATATAGTAATGAACAGATGTAAACTCATATAACGTCCCTTCAGTTGATCATAAGAGACTTATTGTTAATAGTCCAAACAGTATGTGCAATAAAGTGACTTTTGTGCTCTTCTTATATCCACTGGAAAAGTAGGGTGACTTCCACTCGTGCTCCCCCTATTGTGCCCTCACTTACCAGATCCTTCCTACCCCTGCAGGGGTAATACGCCTCAGGTAAATGGGGTCTTTTGATCCTGTGTCGGTTCCCTTTCCTTTGTGGGACCGTGAGGGTCCACGCTGTTCCTCCTATCCTTGTTGCAGTGTAACCCAAGGGGACCCGCTCAGATCCATTTACACCATCCTTCATTCATTTCTCCACAGGTTCCATGCAGTATGGGGAAAACAGAAAGGATGCTCGATAGTGTAGTATTTTGATCAAAGGTTTAGTTTATTTAAAAAGTTTTAAAAGCATAAAGAGGGGTTGTCATCCAGTACATACAGAGCCGGCAAGCACCTCCCGCTTGAGGAAGGTTGGATCCCCTTCCTTTCCGCTCTGCGTTCCACCTCGTGGAACCACCTTGCCTGGATGTGACGTGCGTACGTTCGTCCCTTCCTCGGTGGCTCTCTTATTTCTCTTTTTCATCCCCATGTGTGTGTTCAAGCCCTGTTCTTTTGATACACCGTGCATTTTAATGAATCCCTTTCAATTACATCAGACCAGGCTTTCAACAGTTAATGACTTTACTGAACAGTTCAGCACTACAGTCCCTAACATGTAATACGTAAGACACAGTTGATAACTAACTACCTAATGTTGGCTGTCTGGTTCATACCTTGCCAAGAGGTAGCAAGTAGTGTTGAGCGAACCCGGACTGTAACGTTCAGGTCTGTACCGAACTTTCGGGTGTCCGGGACCCGGACCCGAACACGGGCATTTCAGAAAACGTTCAGGTTCGGGTTCTGGGTTCTGGTAGTTGATCACGCATGTTGAATAGCTGCAGGGCAGCCAATCAACAAACCTTTCACTGGTTTGCCCTTAGAAGGCTACTGGTTTGCCGTTATAGGCTACTGCTTAGGGTCCCCGATTATCATCCCTGATCACCTCCACATCAAAGAAAGAGATGCGGTGGGAATCATAGGACATAGTGAAAAATAAGTTGAAATAGTTTTTGTTCATTCTCTCCAAGCATTGATGTAATAGAACTAAAGGACCATCCCACATGATGAACACATCATCAATATAACGGTACCATATGGGAGTATGGTCCATAAATATTGACAAGGCTTCATCAGTGAGAAAGAGTTGTTACCACTCCCCCAGGTACAGGTTGGCATACGAGGCGGCACAACAGGTTCCCATCATGACCTCCTGCACCTGGGAGTAGTGGGAGCCATCAAATGTAAAGATGTTATGTTTGAGTATAAATTAAAGCATGGAGAGAATGAACTCATCATATTGTCCTACTGTCCCATTGGCCTGATGTTGGGTGTGTCTCACTGCCACTACCCCCCTCTCCTGGGGGATCAAACTATAGAGATCCTCCACATTGATGGTGACCAGATAAACTTCACCAGGGATGTGGAGGTTGTCAATAATTTGTAAAAAATGAATTGTATCTTTTACATATGATCTGGGTTTTGTTACATGTGGTCGTAGATACTCGTCCACAAGCAGACTGGCATTCTCACTTATGGCACCTCTCCCTGAAATAATGGGTCCTGCCAGGGGGATTTATAGTATCCTTATGCACCTTAGGTAAAGCGTAAAATGTGGGGACTGTAGGAAATTTGGTCCTAATATAGTGACCAGATGGTGACCAGATAAACTTCACCAGGGATGTGGAGGTTGTCAATAATTTGTAAAAAATGAATCGTATCTTTTACATATGATCTGAGTTTTGTTACATGTGGTCGTAGATACTCGTCCGCAAGAAGACTGGCATTCTCACTTATGGCACCTCTCCCTGAAATAATGGGTCCTGCCAGGGGGATTTATAGTATCCTTATGCACCTTAGGTAAAGCGTAAAATGTGGGGACTCTAGGAAATTTGGTCCTAATATAGTCCAACATAGTTTTGTTGATGATGCCATTAAGATATGCAGCATCAACTAGTGCATAGTATTCATTGTTATATTTTTCAACTATATTAGCTGTAATGCGTCAATACCAATCCTTATTTTTTAAGCTCTTATTGCACATTGTCGTGTATTGGCAGTTGTCCATTATTACAATGTTGCCCCCCTAATCAGCTGACTTTATAGTGATTTTATTGTTTTCCGGTAGTCTTTTAAGGGCATTTTTTTTGTTTCTTTGTTGTTCGTTTGTTGTTCGTTCATGTAGGTAGAGCTGGGCGTATTGATTTTTAGTCTGTCTAGATCTTAATTGACCATTTTTAGGAATGCAGCGGCATTCGGATTTGAACTGGGTGCTGGAAACTGATCGGATTTCTTTTTCAGTTTGGAACTGTCACTCGTAGATGTCTGATTTGCTTGTAATTGTCTCTGTAAGAGACAATAATTTGGGGAGATCTAACTGATCGATGAAATCTGAGTTGTCACTTTCTTCTAATAGAGAAATCAACTGGTTTAAGGCCTTGTTTTCCTTGACTGTAAGTTGTGTATTAGTACTTTGTTTACAATAGAGATTTTTTAATAATATTTTATGAACAAATAGGTGGAGAGCCTTGACAAGGGTGAACTTGTCGAGGTTCTCATGAGGGAAGAAACTGAGGCCCTTTTGGAGGACCTCAATCTCGTCTTTTGTTAACCTGTAGATAGAAAGATTTACAATCGTGAGATCATGAGTATTGTCTGTGTGTTTTGACTCTACCAGAAAATAACTCATAGCGTCAATCAAGCCCATTACTTGGGAATGGGCGTCGTGTTTGTTAAAATTGCTTGAAAAAAAGAAGAATCATTCTTGCCTGACTCCACTGGACCTGCTGATGACAGACCTTGATCAAGTGTTTGCCCAGATGTATCAGAAGTGTTGTGTAAGGATAGAGAACCCATCACCAGATTGATTACGTTTCCTGTAATAGACGGTTGAGAAGAAGAACACCCAAGTGCCAAAGCGTTAGAAATGATTGGTTGTGATGTCATATCCAAATTGGAATTTTTTGCAAATTGATTTTGAGGGACATCTCCATTGGGATGTCTTTTTGTGCGCTGTGATTTCCTATTTTTGCTCTTAGATGAAACCTGTGAGGAAATAGAAGACAAACTAGAAGATGAGTGTGACATAGCAGAATAATGGTCCTTATGTTGTAAATTGTTGGTTTGTATTCCATCTATAGGCCTTGCCATCTTGAAATGCATTTTTGTCACGGATACATTTTTTCTCTTTATTTAATAGGATATCCTCATTGAAGGCCTCCAGGTAGGGTTTGTTTCCCTATCAGAGAATGATTTATATGCGCTAAAGACGTGTAGTTTTTGACATATCTCATTGATCTCCATGACTAGATTTTCTGTGTTTTTATATTCAAATATTAGTTGACCCATAAGGTCTTTTGAACAGGTCCCCAGTATTTTCTCCCATTCTGTTTTAAATCTTGAGTCCAGACCATCCAATGTAGGAAATATCTGGACTTGTAAACCCAAAGGGTTTAATTCTTCCCTAATATAGCCCTCAACGGACTTTATATGCCAGAACACTGAAGACTTATTTTCCAAACTTTTAGATTAAAAAATAGTGAGGATAGTTCCAAATCAACATGTTCGTTCTTACCAAAATCTTTGAGGCAATTGGACATTAAAGTGTCACAATTTTTACCTGTGTAATTTGCCATGCTGAATGCTGAATATCCCACTTGATATTTTTAGAAAATAATAACATACATATATTCAAAAGTAGGTTATGCATAGACAGAATGTATGATAATAGTATGTGACTGCTACCAATCATATAAACGGGGAAATAGTATTTGCTACCAGGTACTATATGAGAACAGATGAATGGTCACTATGAATGTGCCAACATCCCTGAATTGAATGCAAAGAACAATAACCCCTAGTTTGGGACTTTATAGGCACTAACAACAAATATATATATATATATATATATATATATATATCAAATTTTATTTGTACACCACAAAAAGCATAAAATGTGTAGGCATGAAATGGTATAAACATATATCACCAGGACTGTACTTATTGTATATCAAACACTTGGATGATCTTCAATCGACATGTTTCGGAGTTGATCTCCTTCTTCATTAGATTATAGAGGAAATTGTATATCTAAATTGAAGTACAGCATATCAGTACAGAGTATATATATATATCTCAACAAGTACATATAATGATAAAGAAGAAAAGAAATCCAAAAAAAACGGAGCCCTGACTACAAAAGGACCTCACCCTTGTGCCACAAAAACAATTCTTGTATGTACATATGAGACAATATATATATTTTAAAATTAATAATAACATACATGCTGCTGCTTTAAAATAAACAGTCAATCTCTTCCCAAAATATATCAGTGCACAGATATACATAGCAGTGCTAAAAATTTAGATTGCATAGATGAATAAAGGAGATCATCCGGTGGTGCCTAATCCCTGCTGGACGCGGAGGAGACTACCCAGCGGTGTCTGCAAAGGTTCCAGGGATGGTCAGTGTCTGCACCTACATTTAAACTTTTCTGCTTGATTGTGCCTTTTATGTGGTAAGGAGATTACCTACAGGAGGGATTGTATATTTGTTTTACCCAATAAACTTGTAAACGGTATCACACTATGCCTTGCTGTTGGTTCCTATATTCCCTATGAGATCGGCTCATGCTGTGTTGAATGGAATGCAAGATCATCAGCTCCATAAGTGCCGGTGTTGCACAAACAGCGTGTTTGCCTGAACATGAGACTGCCGGGCAATTGCTTCTGGTAAGAATATAACCATTGGGGAAGGTGCTCACACATATACCTATGCATGCGGTATGGTGTTGAATATCCTCTTAGGTGATGGACAACTTCACAAATCTTCAGATTTTTTTATTGGACAGCATATATGAACTGTTATATCACCTTTGAATCACCGGGAGATCTCCTTTATTCATCTATGTGATCTAAGTTTTTAGCGCTGCTATATATATCTATGCACTGATACATATACAGTAATGATAGCAGTGTTATTGTTGCAGAGAAAAAATCTCCTCAGTACTTGTATACATTCCATAGTGCATATTTTCAACATTTCCATGCCAATGTTAAAAAAACTGTGATCCCAACAACCTGCACACTCCCCATACTAACTAACTAACTGATTTAATATCAGGATTAATGTGATGGTTTGGTTTGTAAGTGCACAAAATAAATACAAGGGGGATACACCCAGACCGGGTATGAGTCCCCCCCAGGGGGTATAATGCAGTGGGGTCAAGGCTCAGGGGGACACCCCAATACAGTAAAACTGCACATTTTAGAGTGGCCTTTTATTATGGCCAGCCTAAGGCACACCTGTGCAATAATCATGCTGTCTAATCAGCATCTTGATATGCCACACCTGTGAGGTGGATGGATTATCTCGGCAAAGGAGAAGTGCTCACTAACGCAGATTTAGACAGATTTGTGAACAATATTTGAGAGAAATAGGCCTTTTGTGTACACAGAATAAGTCTTAGATTTTTGTGTTCAGCTTATGATAAATAGGGGCAAACACAAAAGGGTTGCGTTTCTAATTTTGCTCAGTGTATGTACTAAATGCTTAAGTTACATTTTGGATACCGTATCATTGGATACTCATGGTGTAAATTGAGGCATGGCAGTGACAGTGGCTGTCTAAAAGAGACTTTAAGGTCTATCTTTCCCCAGGCCTAGATGTTGGCAGCAGTCACAAGCAGTGCATAGCCCATATGATCAGTGATTAATCACTTCAGCCCCGGAAGGTTTTCTCTCTTTAGGACCCGAGCACTTTTTGCAATTCGGCACTGCATCGCTTTAACTGAGAATTGCATAGTCGTGCAACGTTGTACCCAAACAAAATTGATGTTCTTTTTTTCCCACAAATAGAGCTTTCTTTTGGTGGTATTTGATCACCTCTGCGTCACTTCTAATTACCACTATAAACTAACAAAGAGCGCCAATTTTGCAAAAAACACAATATTTCTTACTTTTTGCTAAAATACATATCCAAAAAAATATAAACAAACAAATTTATTCATCAGTTTTGACCAATATATATTCTTACCCATATTTTTGGGGAAAAAACCCCACAATCGGCGTATATTGATTGGTTTGCGCAAAAGTTGCCACGTTTAAGTATGATGAGAATTAATTTATGGGGTTTTTATTTTTTAATTTACTAGTAATGGCGGCAATCTGCGATTTTTAGCGCGACTGCGATATTGCGGCGGACATGTCTGACATTTTTGACACTGTTTTGAGACCGTTGACATTTATACAATGATCAGTGCTATGAAAATACACCGATTACTGTGTAAATGTCACTGGCAGGAAAGGGGTTAACACTAGGGGCAATCAAAGGGTTAACTGTGTTCCCTGGATAGTGTTTCTAACTGTGTGGGGGCTGGGCTGAGTGGGGGAGGAGAGTGACCGCTGCTCCCATACACAGGAAGCATGCAATCACACTACTTCTCACCTGTCAGAACAGAGATCCGTTGTTTACACACATGGATCCCCGTTTTGTCACTGTGGTGGAGCGATCACGGGTAGCTGGCAGACTTCAAGTCTGCCCTACCTGCTCCCTGGCTCCCCTCTACACAGTGGGCACGCCCACGATCCGCATTGAGGCAACGGCGGTTTGCAATATCGAGCCAAGTTGCCGCCGTCAAGCCACGGCGGGCGGGCGGCAACTGGTTAAACGTAGTGAAGAGCAGAATCTGACACCCTGATAACAGACTACCCACTTACTTACTGGGTGTTGAGGGTAGACCAGTAGCTTGCCCAGCATGCAATTGAGTTGCTGAGCTTCCCTACTGCCAGAATGGCCATTTAGTGCAGCGGGTTGTTTTTTTGACAGAAAAAAGCAATCCAGCTGTACTCCCACAGAGTTAACAGACTCATATTTATAAAAACAAACCAGTCCTGAAGCATCAGTGAGTACCAAATTCCAAATACCTGTCGCTGATGTTAAAGAATACATTTTTCTTTTAATGTTGCCTGACAACATTATTATACCATATTGCACTACCATCTCTTTTCACCATCACTGGCCTGCCATCATTGCCATGTCCTGCTGCCCTGGCTGGCCAGTCACCATTACCACCTCCTGCCACTGCTGCTGACTTTCCATACATTAAAATCTTCTGCCACCATTACTATTTCCTGACACAGCTTCAGGCTTGCCAGCGCTGCCATCATTCTGCCTATATAGCTCTAGTCCACATCTTAAGCACTGTCATTGTGCCACAGCTACAACATTTGGGAATTTTTTTATGCAGAGTCATTCCTGTGTTCCACTTCAATGTTTGTGGTGTATTCTGCTGCTCCAGCAATGTCAGGGTGCCACACCTAATGTGATTTTTTTAATCCTGTATCACGCAGGCTTCAGTTTGTATAAGAGCAGTGTGAACAGCAAGCTTTGACAAAGCATTTGCAGAGCTTTCAGCAAGCTATGTTGAAGCTTTTAAAGTACCATTCTGTATCAGTTTGTAAATGTTGAACACAGATCAAAATAGGAGTGTTGATCGCCACTTTAAACAAGCTGCTAGCAGGCTTTAAGAATGTATTGAAGCTTGTTGAAAGCCTACTGAAGCCTGCTAGCAGCTTGCTTATTCATGCCACTTTTCCTTTCATAATAAAAAATCAGGAGATATTTTTTACTAGTTAGCACCAAACGAAAGCCCAAATTTGTCCGGAAAAAATGTATAATTTATCTTGATGCATGAAGTAGTTGTGATAATATGTACAGTTTTACTAACACATGTCAAAGTTGCAAAAGTGTGTTAAGAAGTTAACATTTGTTTTACCATCAGTCATTTAGTCAAAAAGGGATTAAGACTATTCTGTCCTCAGGGTAATAACACTGCAGTAATTTCACTGCTAAGTGAACAGTGTGGTGGAAAATCAACAGATCTACTGGAAGAATCAACAGGCAATTAATCTATGTTAGAGGGGGGACTCGGGAAATCTAAATCCCTTTCTGTCCAGTTGACAACAGTTTCATCAGACAGGAAATGAAGCTAAATATCAAACATTAACACAAACAGAAATACAAAGTATTTGGTTAATAGAGAAAGGAAGGCTAAGGGCTCATTCACATGGGTGGTAAATATGCTGCATACAGACGCATATAGTTTTGTATGCAACCATATATTGTATGTCTATGGGCTGGCTCTACTTACACAGCTGCACATGAGGCTATTATGTTGCTATATGTTTAGCAACAAAACAAGTAGGACATAACTGAGTCTGGGATCATACATTTCGGTGTTATTTACACTGCATGCATTTAAATGTTTGTGTAACTATTACATGCCTACAAACAAATAACTTTAACCACTTCAGCCCCGGAAGGATTTCCAGCTTTAGGACCGGAGCCCTTTTTGCGATTCGGCACTGCGTCCCTTTAACTGAAAATTGCGCGGTCGTGCGACGTTGTACCCAAACTAAATTTGCGTCCTTTTTTTCCCACAAACAGAGCTTTCTTTTGGTGGTATTTGATCACCTCTGCGTCATTTCTGATCGCCGCTATAAACAAAAGAAGAGCGACAATTTTGCAAAAAAAAAACAAATTTCTTACTTTTTGCTAGAATACAAATCAAAAAAAAAAAATAAAAAAAAACATTTTTTTTCACCGTTTTTGGCCGATTTATATTCTTCCTCATATTTGTGATAAAAAAAATCGCAATCAGCGTTTATTGATTGGTTTGCGCAAAAGTGGTCGCGTTTACGGATGATGAGAATTCATTTTTGGGTTTTTTTTTTTTTTACTAGTAATGGCGACGATCTGCAATTTTTAGCGGTACTGCAATATTTCAGCGGACATTTCGGACTATTTTGACACTTTTTTGGGACCATTGGCATTTATACAGCGATCAGTGCTATAAAAATGCACTGATTACTGTGTAAATGTCATTGGCAGTGAAGGGGTTAACCTGCAGGGGCGCTCTAAGGGTTAACTATGTTCCCTGGGCGTGTTCTAACTGTAGGGGGACTGCCCTAACAGGGGAAGGGAAGTGGTCACAGCCTTCGTATACAGGAAGGCTGTGATCACAGCCCTTCCCCCTTCACACAGAGCGGAGGTCCGTGTTTACATACACGGACCTCCGTTCCTCCGCTCGGGGGGGCCATCGCGGGTAGCCGGCGGCAATCGAAGCCGCCGCACCCGCTCCCTGGCCCTCCCCGAACACAGTGAGTGCTCACTAAGCTCGATCCCGCAGCCGCCGTCGTATGACGGCGTTTTGCGGGAATGAACCACTTTGCCGCTGTCAGATGCCGATCGGCGGTCGGCAAGTGGTTAATGCAGTCTATTGGTTGCCACTGTCCAATATGTACAACATTTCAACAACGTGTAGTCAGTGTTGATTACACATACTAATGTTTACGTGATGGCCCTGAATGGCCATCTGCATCCTAGTAACCAATGATACTAGGCAGCAGGAGCTGCATGTGTCCTAGCAACAAAAAAGTACATATTACTGCACATACATGATACTTACTCCTGCCAGGCTGTTTAAAAGCATTTAAACATGGGGGCGTGGCCTGGAGGACTAGGAAGAGGACGTATTTCTGTAAGGCTCCAGGTCTCCTCATTCTAAATCCAGGGACATCCGTACTATTCACACTGCAATGCGCAGTCACCTACCACTTTTGTGAGTAGTTTTATGTCTTTCAATAAATCCTTTTTTATACTGTCACTCTTAGAGACGCACCTGTTTTTCTTTTCCCTCTGATCATATAGAAGTTTGGTTTACTTCAAATAGATGCAGCCCTCTGCAGGACAATTCCCCGCTGCACCTAACAAGGACTTTTATGTGATTTTATATGGACTATGATTTAGTGTTTTTTATGTTGTTTGATTTTTTCCCATTGACAATTGATTTCGGATTGGAAAATTGTTTTCATTTATCGTTTGCTAATCACATTATCGCATTTTAAGTAATCATCATCCTTTTAAATTGTGAATGCTCTTACTTATGGACCCTTTACACATATATTTTTAACATATATGGTTTCCCTACTCAGCTCATAGTTGTACATAGTCATTCACAGTAGTGTTTTTTAGTCTGACCCCTCTTTCACGGTTCACATTGCGCTGGTACCCATCCTCCCGTGCTATTCATACAGTGGTGAGAGACATCGACCCACTAGAGTGTCCCTCGATGCCCCTAGCACTATCCCTGACCACTATTTAGCGTCGGGTACAGAGGATTGCAAAAACATAGCACATAACACAGAGCCCTCATCAGAGTGACCGCCGCCATCTTGAGGCCTCAAGATACTCACAGTACACAAACTACTAGTCATCTCCCCATCCATGCCACAATAAATCATCTATCAGATTCCCCATCATACCTCAACTGTCCTGTGCCTCATACAATCGGACCGACAACTTAGATTTGCCAGCTAAGCAGCGGTGCACCGAGACCTAGTGACGGCCGTCAATCCGCGGCCTCAATTTTTTTGGCATCCGGCCAGCAAACCTCCTGGGGCTCTGGGAGGGGATTATACAGAGGCCCCAACACCTATACCTGGGTGCTGGAGTGGTGGGAAGCCGCCACCGAGTGCAGTTCAGCGAAGTAATTCTGAGGCCTAAAGCGGCGGCCATTTTAGTACACCCACACCACAACTTCTTACAGACAGGCCTAAAGCAGTGGCCATCTTGGTACACCCACACTAGTACGTCTAGCTGCTAGACCAAAAATGGCGGCCATCTTGGTACACCCAGGACATTACATATTGCAGCCACAATCAATAGCTCCTTATGAATGAATACTTTAGTGGGGGAGTGGCCTGTGAAAAGCGAGGACAGACAAACAGCCGTGCAGCTCCAGAGGAGCTAAAGCTATCCACGGGCATCCTCACGCCTGAATCTTGAGCGAGATGACCCTCACCCGGACACCTCCGTAGCTTAACAAGCCAAAAAATTGCGTAGCGAGACGCGGACATCCGCCCAAGCCATAATCAAACCCAAAGCTTTAGTGGCCGCACTATTTGACACCCGAGGACACCCATCATCTCAGCCAAGTAGCCATCCACTATCACAGCTACACCAGATCGTCCAGCATCACCCATAAGAGTGGTGACCAGTGGCCCCAATAAAATTAAATATACAAGGACAGTGCCCCATAACCTCGTTATATTTGTCGCAGTAATTGCCGCTCATGCAGAATACTGCCTTTTTTTTGTTTTGTTATCTGAAAGTTTTGATTTTTTAAGTCTAACCAGTCTGAACGCCTTATTATTGCCTACCTTGATCTTCGCTCTTTCTTCTTTTTTGTTTCATCTTCCTAAGCTAAAATTTCAAGAAGACACAATCCAACTCTACAGATATTCTAACTGCTGCAGAGGCATAGATGGAGCTACAGAACTGTACATTTTTACATCAACTGAATACCAATAGAACAACCTCCTAGTTACCCCTCTGGGCCCTGTGTAAGTTCTGTAGGGAAAATAGAAACGTAATCCTACCGATAACACTAGCCCTTTGTCAACATAACACTATGCCTTTCAAAATTTCTTCAATTAACGCAAAGGGCCTAAACCACCCGGGGAAAAGGTACTCAGTGTGGAAAGAGGCTCAGAATCTGAAATGTGACATACTATGTCTCCAGGAGACACATTTCAGCTAATCGCAAATGCCGTCCATGTCGCACAAGGACTTCCCTCAGATATTTACAGCAAATTCCCCCAATAAGACCAAAGGAGTATTAATAGCTATCAAAAACACTATAGCCTTTACACTACTAAATGCCATCACAGATACGCAAGGGAGGTAATTAATACTAATTTGTAAGATCAACAACTTAACATACACGTTGGTGAACATTTATGCCCCAAATACAGGTCAATTCAAATTCCTTAACAAAATATGGAAAATAGTGGCAAAAATACAGCAAGGCCGAACCATCATCTGTGGAGATTTTAATTTGGCCCCGGACCCTTCAATAGACGTCAAAGGACAAAAGCCAAAGAAATCTCCTTCTGACCTGCTGTCCTTCCTACACTCACGAGACTTATATGACATATGGAGATGTCAACACTCCACAGAGAGAGACTTCACATTCTTCTCAAAAGCCCATCTCACCTACTCTAGGATAGACTTATTCATAGGAGAAAAGCAACTGCTACAAGACACGCTTCAATTGGAAATCCATACGATATCTTGGTCAGATCATGCACCCATCTCATTCACCCTGGGTGAAAAACTTGACGGACCAACCCTCTCCAATTGGAGGAATGACCCATAACTAATGTCAATCCTGTCTAACAAAGCTCAAATCCAAGACCAATTAAGAGACTTCTTCAGCATCAATGAGAACTCTGTCAATTGCCCTGGGCTTCCCACAAGGCTTACCTTAGAGGGATTCTAATTAAAATGAGTTCACATGCAAAACGACAGAGGACGCAGCGGTTAAATGAATTGCTTGACATCATAAAAATACTAGAAACCCAAAACAAACAAATGCCAAACTGTGCCCTCAGTGATAAACTGACCCAAGCCAGGAGCGACCTCAGATCACTTCTCCTCACTAACCATGCCAAGCTACTTTTAAAAATGAAAGCTAATTTTTACACTCACAGTAATAAAGCTGGTAAGCTGATGGCTTCAATGATCAAAAAACAAAGACTAAAACAAAAAATTCCATACTTGATACACCCGACAAAAAACACTAAAATGTATCACCCTGGTGACATTGCAAACGCCTTCAAAACCTATTATGAATCTCTATACAATCTTAAAGATGATCCCTCAGTGTTACAACCATCTGACACGAAAATTAATCACTCTCTAGAAGCCGCCGGCTTACCTAAGCTAACAGAACACCACCTTGAGACACTTAATGCCCCGTTCAATACAAAAGAAATTCAACAAGTCATCTCCTCACTTCCCAATGGGAAGGCTCCAGTGCCAGATGGCTTCACAATCGCATACTATAAAACCTTTGCAAACATCCTAATTCCACATCTATGTCGGGCATTCAACACCGCTGCGTCCACAGGTGAATTTCCAGCAGAAATGCTATCAGCAAAATGTTATAACCCTACCAAAACCAGGGAAGGAGCCGGTTTCACCACCAAAGTTCAGGTCAATATCATTATTGAATTCTGACCTTAAAATTTATGCAAAAGTCATAGTAAACCGCCTAGCGCCCATTATGCCATACCTAGTACATCCTGACCAAGTAGGCTTCACATTAGGCAGACAAGCCCCCGATGCTACTCGTAAGATTATAAACCTCCTGCATTATTCTGAATCAAAAAACATTCCCACAATCTTTGTAACGCTGGATGCTGAAAAGGCGTTTGATAGAATACATTGGGGATACTTATGCCATTCTCTTAAAAAATTTGGTTTTCAGAACAATATACTATCAGCCATATCTGCACTATACAAACCGACTGCGCGAATATTCACAGACAACAATTTTTCCAGCCCCTTCGCCATTTCCAACGGCACCAGACAAGGATGCCCTCTCTCCCCCCTAATTTTCACATTAATGATGGAACCATTGGCACAAATGCTTCGTGACAATAAATAAGTCTCAGGAATTACGTTAGCTGACCAAATACACGCTTTTCCCAGAGGACATCATTTTCACCCTCACTGAACCGGCTTCTTCACTACCAGCGATATGTGACATATTGAATGACTTCAATGCATATTCCTTCTATAAGGTTAATGATACCAAATTGAATATTCTAAATGTGAGAGTATCCAACTCTATTAGGACTGAACTAAAATCTAAATTCCATATCAATGGGTTAAATCAGCAACGCCATACTTAGGCATATCCCTAACCACAACAACAACAACCGCACTATTCAAACACAATTACAAACCCTTTTTGCACAACTGTAGGCAAGAATTGCAACAAATTAACAATCAACACCTCTCATGGGCAGGCAGAATAGCAGCCTTTAAGATGACCACACTCCCTAAACTATTGTACATCTACAGAACAGTCCCAATAGTTGCCCCTGACAGTTTTTTCAAGACCCTACAACAAATGATAAAATCATATATTTGGTCCAATAAAAAACCAAGATGTTCATATTCAATTACTATCAAACATAAAAGGGCAGGAGGTATGGGATTATCAGATGTCAAAGACTATTACATTGCAGTATTACTAGATCAAGCCAGACACTGGGTCTCCGACACTTCCGAAAAACAGTGGAGGCACTTGGAGCAATATTTTGAACCCAAAGGGGATCTGAGTACTATGTTATTAGCCAGCGGGATACCCAGTTACTCCTACACAACGAAACACCTACGTATTACAGCAACGCTTAACGCATGGAAAATTTTTACCTCTAACGTGCAGAAGTGGCAGATACATTGATAGTTCCAAAACTAGAAATTTTTCAATTTATCATCCCGGACCTATCCTTAAATCAGTGGTCCCCTCTTAAACAGAGACTCCTGACCAGCATATTAACTGGCAATAAACTTCCCTCATTTCAAACACTTACGGACAGCCATAAAATACCAAAAAGTAGCATATTTACATATAATCAATTAGCCTCATATCTTATGAAAAACCCCAGCCCTACTACCCACCTTCCAAGGGCAGCATGGGACTTCCTATCCTCACACTCAAAAACACTCAAGGGCATTTCACTGATATACGGACTACTACATGAGAAGAAAGCATTCACTAAGAATGCGGCACTCATGAGATGGGAAAGAGACATGCAGGAAAAGTTCACTGACAGACAATGGCAACAAGCCATACTCCACAACCAAAAAGCCTCCAAGAGCACTAACTACTGGGATCTTTCTCAAAAGCTCCACCTTAGGTGGTACCTAACCCCAGTTAAATTAAATAAATTTGCAAACCTGGAAGATGACAAATGCTGGAGAGGCTGCTCATTATTGGGCTCCTTAAAGCATGTCGTTTGGGACTGCCATCATATCTACCCCTTCTGGACAAAGGTTTTTTCCTTTTTATCAGATCTTACAGGCATAAAAACAGCACCCTCACTGCCCTTGGCAATCCTGAGTCTAGGTATTACAGCTTTCCCACATAACCTGAGAACTATAGTCATGCACATCCTATTTGCTGCTAGGCACATGATAACTAGGAAATGGAAACAATCCAGCATACCTACCATCGCTGATGTTAAAACACACCTGCTCTGGTTTCTAAATACGAGCATTACACGGCCCTCAAAACAGATTTACTCATAAAATACAACCTAAACTGGGCAAGGTGGTTGCACACCCATCAAACGCACGAATAAATGAAAGCCAACCAATATGTCTATAGAGATATGAAACCACTGTTCTCTATTCTTTATTCTATTGGTCTTCCAATCCACTAGGTTAATGCTACACTCTATGCATCTGCACATACTTTCTTATTCCAGTCTCACATAATATAGCTCCCCATTGATAATACTACTGTTGATCGATGCTAACATACAGTTCATGAGCAACTACCCACTGAACCAACGCCATTACAGTTCTGGGGCTATAGGCGAGAAAGGGAATGCTACAGTTCCCCCCAGGCACAGTTTGCACCCATCAGGGGTGCCTGGAGGGGAAGCAACACTCTTAATGAAGAACCATATATTGTTCTGTTATACAGGGTGGGCCATTTATATGGATACATCTTAATAAAATGGGAATGGTTGGTGATATTAACTTCCTGTTTGTGGCACATTAGTATATGTGAGGGGGGAAACTTTTCAAGATGGGTGGTGACCATGGCGGCCATTTTGAAGTTGGCCATTTTGAATCCAACTTTTGTTGTTTCAACAGGAAGAGGGTCATGTGCCACATCAAACTTATTGGGAATTTCACAAGAAAAACAATGGTGTGCTTGGTTTTAACGTAACTTTATTCTTTCATGAGTTATTTACAAGTTTCTCTTTGTTTACAGCCATTGACATGTCGCTGAGGTTAACACGTGCGGAGCGGATATAAATTGTGTTGATGTCTGGTGAACGCAGTAACCGGGTCATTGCAGCAAATTTCAATGCAAGACAGCCTACGAGACCACCCATCTCCCATGCTACAGTTAGCAAACTGCTTGCTAAGTTTCGTGAAACTGGTTCAGTATTGGATTTGCGAAAATGTGGACGCATGAAATCTGTCACTAATGAAGAAACATCAGTGGCTGTCCTAGCTTCATACAGCAAAAATCCACAGCGTAGCACTCGCCGCATGTCCCTGGAGAGTGGCATTAGTCGAACATCCCTTCGGCGGATATTAGCTACTCACAAATGGCACCCTTACAAACTCCAGCTACTGCAGCATCTCAACGAGGATGACCCAGATCAGCGCACTGAATTTTCAGAATGGGCAAAACAAAAATTGGAACAGGACCCTCAGTTTACGCAGAAGATTTTGTTCAGTGATGAGGCAAACTTTTATGTGAATGGTGAAGTTAACAAACAAAACCACCGCTATTGATCTGACACTAACCCACATTGGATAGATCCCTCCAAGACTGTTGGAACCAAAAAAATGATGGTATGGTGTGGTATATGGGGTACAAAGATAGTGGGGCCATTCTTCATCAATGGAAACCTCAAGGCCACTGGATATGCGAAATTGCTACATGATGATGGGCCAGTTAAATGGCCCCCAAGGTCTCCCGATCTGACCCCCTTAGACTTTTATCTTTGGGGTCATCTGAAGGCAATTGTCTATGCTGGAAGATACGAGATGTGCAGCACCTGAAACTTTGGATACTGGAAGCCTGTGCTAGCATTTCTCCTGCGGTGTTGCTATCAGTGTGTGAAGAGTGGGAGAAGAGGGTTGCATTGACAATCCAACACAATGGGCAGCACATTGAACACATTTTATAAGTGGTCAGAAACTTGTAAATAACTCATGAAAAAATAAAGTTACGTTAAAACCAAGCACACCATTGTTTTTCTTGTGAAATTCCCAATAAGTTTGATGTGTCACATGACCCTCTTCCTATTGAAAAAACAAAAGTTGGATTCAAAATGGCCGACTTCAAAATGGTCACCACCCATCTTGAAAAGTTTCCCCCCTCACATATACTAATGTGCCACAAACAGGAAGTTAATATCACCAACCATTCCCATTTTATTAAGGTGTATCCATATAAATGGCCCACCCTGTATATATTATTGTATCAACTAAAAATGTTTTAAGAGCGATACAATACGTAAGCTACTGTGTAACACTAATAACAACTACGCTTAAGTGTCATGCATCTACGCTTTATACATTTTGTTTGTATATGTAAAACCTTTCAATAAAGAATTTAAATAAAGTGTAAAAGCATTTAAACATATATAGCAAAAAGTGCAACAATATGGGGGTTTGGTCACACTAAATGGCCATGAAGTGCTTAAGCCCACTGACTGCTTCAAAGTACCCCGATTTTCCAGTGGGTTGCTACACTAACCTTAGAGTGAATGATCCTATCTCTTAAACCATGGAAGCAAATGCTTCTCTTTATGGGAGACCAGAGGACACATCCCATGGATCAGGTGGACACTGATTGGGGGTAATTAAGGAGGATGGGATTCACCAACCCAAAAGGACTGGTCAGGACCACATATACAAAAAAATACATATTTGGGGGAACACTCTACCAAATGCATTGTGCTGCTTGTAAGACCAATTTTTTTTTTCTTTCCTAGCAACAAAAGACGCCAGGCAGCAAGAGTCTCCTGCATTGTAGAAGCTTATGACGGGGGGGACAAATTGATTAGTGTGTGCTGAATACACTTTTTTTGATATTTAGTGGTTAGCCAGCAGGGGTCAATAGGGCCAGTGTACCCTTTATACTGGACATATGTAAAAGGCTACACATACATTACATGGGTTTATATGGTGTGACAATATGCGAGGCACAGTGGTAGACGGACCCTACCTGCCACCTTCTATGCATTTATGTGGAATGGATTAAGCAGAGTCCGGTTCAGGTTTTACCAGCCACCATGGCAGGGCTGGTTCCGGTCCAGAGCTTGTGGTCCACTGCTGCTGGACTTAAATAATCAGGAAGAGATTCGACTTAAGATCTAGCCTGAACCTCAGAGAGGGATCTGAGGGAGCTCTGTGTGCTGTTTTGGACTTTAAACCAAGGTTAGCATTTAGCTTTTGTTTTTTGGTTGTAGGGGGCAAGCCCCACACTGTATAGTGAGGAAACTATACTGTTTAGTTTAGCGCCAGACGACAAGGATTTATTTTCTGTTTTGTTTTGTTTTTTTAACCTCCAAACTTATTTATCACTAAACCTGGCAAGCTGCCAGATTTTAAGGAAAATTGCCTGCACGCAGAACCAGACTGATAAGCCCACCCCTCTACTGAACCGTCTCTCTTCTTCTATCAGCATGTCAACATATTTGCATGCAATATTTCCCTCTCTCCCAGTTGGACGGCTGTTGTTCATTTAATGACTTAAAGTGGTTGTGAAGGCAGAAGGTTTTTTATCTTAATGCATTCTATGCATTAAGATAAAAAACCTTCTGTGTGTAGCAGCTCTAATACTTACCTGAGCCCCCTCTAGATCCAACGATGTCCATGAGTGCCTTGGCCATCTGGGACTCCCTCTCCTGATTGGCTGAGATACAGCAGTGGTGCCATTGGCGTTCGCCACTGTCAATAAAATTCAGTTAGAAAATGAGGAGAGATAGGGCAGGCTGAACTGTGGCTCCATATCTGAATGGAAAATAAAAGACAATATTGTTGTGAACTAATAGATTACCCATATCTTTTATTTTAGATACATCACGGCCCTGCTCCTGACGAGTGACACAGGGTCATGAAACGTGTATATCCACCAGCTGCCATGTTTTGCATACTTTATGCGATCTTTGTACTATAGATCTATTTTACCTGTTAACCCTTTTTGGGGACCAGTGAGGTCTTAGACCATGCAGATTTTATTGTGCATAACTGTGTACACAGTTATTTCTCATCATGTAATCAATTTTTGATTTAACATTGTTCTTTTGCTTAATTGTTTTATCATTTGACACCATGATTACCTATATATATGTTAACTACCTATGTATTTCTTACAATAAACTTTTTACGATAATCCATCAACTACCTTATTCACATCATGTATGTCATATAAAGTCCAAAAACCCTTTACTTTGCTTTTTTGCAACTTTACCAAGTGACAGGGATGGAAGCGTGCAGCCTTACCAGATAATGGCTTCATTAAGTCCCAACCTTTCCCCACTCCCCTGTTATTAATTTCCAATGTCATTAAGAACTATCTTCATTGTAAAGAAGAAGTGATGGTTTGGCCCCCACAGAGCTCTGATATCAAGATCACAGAGTCTGTCTGGGAATACAGGAAGAGACAAAAGGATTTGAAGCAGCCTCATTCCACAAAAGATTTGTGGTTAGATATCCAAGATGTTTGACCTACCTGACAAATTCCTTCAAAACTATGCGCAAGTGTACCTAGAAGAATTAATTCTGTTTTGAAGGGTGGTCACACCAAATATTGATTTGATTTGGATTTCTCATTTACTTTCTATTGTGTTAATTAATAAAAAAAAAACTATTAACACTTCTATTTCTGAAAGCATTCTTAATTTACAGCATTTTGTTACACCTGCCTAATAATTTTGCATAGTGCTGTACTGTATAAGTACTTATGAATGATATATGTGTTTAATTTATTTAAAGGTATAGAGCAACACATTTTGGTATCTGGATGTTTACACGGCTGTATCCAAGTGTATTTTTTTTTAGTGCTGCTGTACATTTTGCTGTTCACTTTTATTTTTTTACTTATTTATTTTTGTTCATTTCACAGCAAGTGCAGTATTTTTGTAATTGTTTATATGCATATAAATCTTGATTGACGATGATTAGTAATTTCAAGGGGATGTTAATTGTAAATTGGAATATGTCCCACAAATGAACAATTAAATACTGAACTATTAATGTAAATTAAAAAAAAAAACAGAAGTGCCCAGGTCCCATCACTGTTTTATGTAATTTTACATCTGATTTTCTGTTGACAGAATGAGAATAAGCCCTGTCATTAGCCTACTGAATTAGGCAGTCTTGGTGTGATTTTATTCATGCTGGCTAATCAGGTATATTTGTTAGGCCTTTGACTGCCTTTTTTTTTTTTTCTACGTACAGTAAACTGAGTCTGTTGAAATAATTCTGCTGAACCTGAAGCCGGGTAAAGTCACTATTTCACAATCCACAATTGCATTGTAAAAACAATTTTCCAAACCAGCTGGAGTGGAGCAACTTGGTGATTTCACTTTAAAAGGGGCCCAAGTGAATGCATTAAAGATGAACAAAGCTAAAATCGATCAACCCACAGAATGAGTTTATCTAGCACTATGTACAGACTGACACACAGTGAGTGATCAGACTCACAGCCCGAGATATTTTGTTTTAGAAATAGCCACATTGCGGTATGCTATCATCTGGATAAGAGCTGATACATCCTGGAAGGTTTTGTGCATCTTTCGGTGCCAATGAGAACAATGACAAATAATCCAATATCCTATAGCTGTATTTCAGCCTTTCACGACATTCTGTTTCAACCTGTCCAACTAATGTCAGGAATAAAAAGGTATTCAGGAAATGACAAAGAATTCTCCAAGAGAAAACCATAATTGGCACTTTAATTAAATCCTTCTCCTTCGCTTCTATTGTTACATTGATAAAAAGTGTTTTGCATAGATACAGTATATCCACCTCATTTATTGATAAATGTAAAGCTAAACTTCAGGCATATATGAAAATGATTATTAATGCAGTTATGTATCCATTAAAAAATTAATAAAACATATTTTCAACATAGCTAGTGTAAGTAGCCAAATTTGACTTGATATTACTCCCATGTAATCGGCGCACAGCCGCACTTAGACAGGAAAAGGGAGGGCAACACTGGGAGCCAATCAGATGTGATACATAAGCATATGCTGATAGTAAACTTGTGAACAAGTGGAGAGAGCAGTTTTCGTAGAGGGCTGAGCTGCTGCTGTCCAATCACAGGCTGGGAGCAGGAGGTGACCTATCATTCCTGCTTATTTGCACCAAAGAAAAGTCAGGTAACCAAGCTGACTGTGCTGTGTGGCAGGGTTGTGTAAATAGGCCAATATATACAAATCCTTTAACAAGTAAAACAATTCCCCTGATATGTATCTCAACTGCTTTTTTTTAGTAGTTTTCTTGGAGTTCTGCATTTAAGGAAACCATGCTTCAACAAGCGAGCTATAATTGTAAAGTAATTTTTAAAGTGTTACTAAACCCAGGACCCAGCATTCACTATATATGGTCTCCTACAGTACACAACACATGAAAATGCAAATATTTTAGTAAATATAAACTGCTAAATACCTTTTCTCATCAGCAGTTAGAGAGAGAGTCTTGTAACTTCTATCAGTGTCCAGCCAAGCACTGGCTAAAGCTTGTAGGATGAGTTTTCTGACTGTCTTATGAGACTGCAAGAGCCCTGACCATCTGTCTGGACAGTGCTGATTGGCCCTGTGCCGATCACATGCACTCTCCCAAGAAAAAAAAAAAACCTCTGTAGCAATACACACCAAACTGAGCATAAGCAGCCTGACTCTATAGACTCTGCGTTATCAGGAAATGATCAGGGGACAGGTAGAAGGGGAGGATCAGAAAAGCCAGGATCAAACAACAGTTTTACACAATGCATAGGATTAACCCTTAGGTTCCACAGTAAGTATAACAATCATGTTTTACTGCACATACAGACCGATTTTACTGTTGTGGGTTTAGCACTTTAATATAACTCTCACATTATTATTGATTTCCCTAAACATGCCTTTCGGGGCTCATGTAGATGGGTATTTGGAAGTTGATGTCCTAAATATGGCTCTTAGGGTTCATGAGGATGGACATTATTTCCCTGAAATTTATGTGTATTTCAAAAGCACATCAGGTGCAGGTCAACAGATTACCAATTATTTTAATGATGCGGTGTGGATGGGAGTTCTGGCACAGCTTTGGCCTGCTTTTGTTTCTTTGCCGCAGCAGGTATTGTTGAAATGTATTTGCATTGCAGGAAAAGCAGGTCAAATACAGCCCTTTGCTGCATTTTGCATTGAAACACATGTGTTTCAACAGCACTTAGTTTGAAAGCAATAGGCAACATTTGACAAAAAAGACATCTGTATGACTTACAGAGCAAGGCAAGAGGCAATTTACAAAGTGCACCAACCTACAACAATCAAGCATAACTATTCTTTCACTACTCTTATTCCAGAAGACTTAAATCAAATTAGTTGTTTAGGTCACTACAATTTGCGCAATCATTGCTATTTTCATTGCTTGCTGAATAAGTTTGAACTTGTCATCTTATTTTCAGATCTATAAAAGTGGAAAAATAAAATAAGGATGTAGACAGTGTGGTAATTCATTGATCAAGACTGCTGTTAAAGGGAAAATATAATATTGTGGGATCATTTTTAATAATTGTTTTAGTATATCTTTTAACTGATATATATATATATATATATATATATATATATATATATATATATATATATATATATATATATATTTACCATGCATTTATAACCTTTATTTTGTGAACATACATAAATAAAGAAATGCCACTGATGTCAAAAAGCATTATGGGTTTCTAAAATAACATAGCATAAACTGTTTGCCTTTAGACTCTCTCTCTCTCTCTCTCTCTCTCTCTCTCTCTCTCTCTCTCTAAAGCTTGGTATACAGGAAGGGGTAGAAGGGGGGGGGGGGGCACTACTTTAATTCCTTTAGTTGTATGTGCACATTGAAGAATTGAAGAATTGAAATTTTCTTTTTGTATTTCCTTTCTTTACACATTTCTCTTTCCTTACCATTTTATTTCTCTCTCCCCTCCCCTTCCTCTCTCTCCTCTCCCCTTTCATCCTCATTGGGATAGTTGTTTTTTATCATGCAATTCATGTTTTTTGTAGATCGATAAAATTGGATTGGAATTGGAACTTATGTATAAAAGAGGAGGAAATTGATAAGTTTATTAAGAAAGGAGATAAAACCTCCTTTAGGTACATTAGTGATAGAAGGAAAAAATACAATGGGATAACTAAAATGAAAACGGGGCACAACACATATGTTGAGGGAGACCAGGATGTAGCAAACCATTTAAACAATTACTTCTGTTCATTCTTCTCAGAAATAGACTGCACTAATGGTAACAAGTTAGGGAATCATATGGGTTCTAGTAATGATGGTTCATTTCTATGATTTCTGGAGACAGAGGTAGCAGAGGAACTGGCACGGTTAAAGCTTAATAAAGCAATGGGCCCTGATGTCATTCATCCCAGAATTCTAAGAGAACTTTGAGATATAGTTGTTGGACCATTAACAGATCTTTTTAACCAATTTCTTCTAACAAGAGAAGTTCCCCATGATTAGCGGATAGCTAATATTGTACCTATCCACAAGAAGGGCCGCAAGGCAAAAGCTGGTAATTACAGGCCAGTGAGTTAAACATCAATTGTAGTCAAGTTAATAGAATCACTCCTGAAAAGAAGGATCATTGATCACCTAAAAATACACAGCTTGCTTTACTGAGGGCAGATTGTTTCAGACAAATCTAATTTAATTTTTTGACTATATTACCAGTGTTTTGGACCAGGGTGGTGCTGTGGGCATAGCATATCTTGATTTCAGCAAGGCATTTGATACAGTTCCACATAACAATCTAATACAAAAGTTGTACAAGCTGGGACTTAACCCTTGGGTTGTCCAGTGGATATGCAGCTGGCTAAAGGATAGATCCCAGTATGTGGTTGTAAATGGGGTTCACTCAGAACAGAGACCAGTCGCTAGTGGGGTGCCACACGGCTCTCTACTGCCTCCTGTTCTATTTAACCTTTATGTAAGTGACATAACTAAAGGTTTGTTGGGCAAGGTATGTCTCTTTGCTGATGATGCAAAGGTGTGTAATAGGGTTGATATCCCTGGAGGTGTCTGTAACATGGAACATGATTTGGCATTGCTGAAAGATTGGTCAAAGCATGGAGACTGCAGTTCAATATTTCTAAATCTAAAATAATGCACCTAGAGAATAAGAATCCCCTTAGAGAGTACAGCATTGGGGGTACAGTGTTAGCCAGCACTACAGAAGAAAAAGATTTGCGTGTGCTTATTTCAGATGATTGCTAAATGAGTAAACAGTGTGACCAGGCAGTGAGAAAAGCAAATAGAATTCTGGGATGTATCAGTAGAGGAATCACCAGCAGAAGGAAGGAGGCTCTGATTCCTCTATATAGATCTTTAGTGAAACCTCACTTAGAATACTGTGCCCAGTTCTGGAGACTTCACTTACAAAAAGATATTGATAAGATAGAACAAGTTCAGAAATGTGCAGTCTGGAGGAAAGAAGGGAGAGGGGAGACATGATTGAAACCTTTAAATACATCAAGGGGGTGAACAAGGTTCAGGAGCGCAGTCTTTTCAATATGAAACCAAAATCAAGAACACGGGGACATGACCTCAAACTTAATAGAGGGAAGTTCAAAACTAATCTTAGAAAGTATTATTTTACTGAAATGGTGGTTGATGATTGGAATAAACTACCAACAGAGGTTGTGAGACAGTCAACAGTAAATGGCTTCAAACATGCTTGGGATAAACATAAATCTATAGTCAGACAACGAGGTTAATGGGAAAAAAAAGTGCAGACTCGATGGACTACTCAGTCTTTTCCTGCCGTTACTTTTCAAAGTTTCTATGTTTCATATAGCAGATGATATTCAGTTAGATTTTTTTGGTGGTTTTTAACCTTTGTTACTGATAGAATGTTTTAATATGCATTGAACTTTGTTTTGGAACATATAATAACAAGTTAGTTAATTACTTTAATTATGTAAATTACGTTAAGTTAGTTTGAGTATTATTTCATTGTTTTTTGTGACTTCATGTTTTATAGCATGCATCCTTTTATGCTGGGTTCACACTAGTCCGATTCTCAGACCAACATTAGGAGCACAAGTCGCATTACATCACAAAAACAATGATTCCCTATGAGAGCTGTCTTAACTGGTCTGACTTTGAAAAAGCTTCCTGTACTATTTTTGTCTGACTTTGATCCTACTTTAGCCCATTGAAAGGCATTGAAGTCGGATCAAAGTCAGATCATTGTCTTCACTGATCCGACTTTGGCATGTGACTTATGCTCTGGGGATCTTGAAGGGGAACTCCACACCAAATTTTAAAAAAACATCGGCATGGGGTTCCCCTCCAGGAGCATACCAGTCCCTTTGGTCTGGTATGGATTTTAAGGGGAACCCCGCACCAAATTAAAAAAAAAACGGTGTGGGGTTCCCCCCAAAATCCATACCAGACCCTTATCCGAGCATGCAGCCCAGCAGGCCAGGAAAGGGGGTGGGGACAAGCGAGCGCCCCCCCTCCTGGACCATACCAGGCCACACACCCTCAACATGGGGAGTATGGGTGCTTTGGGGCAGGGGACCCCCCACCCCAAATCCCCTTGTCCCCATGTTGATGAGGACAAGGGCCTCTTCCCGACAACCCTTGCTGGTGGTTGTCAGGGTGTGCAGGCGCAGTTTTATCAGAATATGGAACACATCCTGGGGCGGGGCCTCCAGATGATGTCAGCGGGTGGCCCCGCCACATGCCAATATAAGTCACAGCACACAGCGAAGAGGGCATTCGTGAAGGAGATCACGTCGTGTCAACATGGGAAGAAGAAGAGAGGAAGAACAGAGGAAAGAGGACAGCGGAGAAGACCAGCAAAAGAGCAGGACACCGCAGAGAGGGAAAAGAAAGAAGACCCGTCAGAAGATAGAAGACCCCACAAAAGAGCAGAAGAAAGAAGAGCCAGAGAGGGGAGAAGAGGCCAGAGCTGATTTAATAAAAGATTTTAAAAACCTGTGTAGTGTGGTTTTTAATTTACACTTTTTTTCAGCTGAATGGGTATGGGTACAATGTACCCCATACTCATTCACATAGGGTGAGGGGCTGGGATCTGGGGGTCCCCTTGTTAAAAGGGGCTTCCAGATTCCGATAAGTCCCCTCCCACAGACCCCAACAACCACCAGCAAGGGTTGTCGGGAAGAGGCCCTTGTCCTCATCAACATGGCCCCTGCCCCAAAGCAACCATACTCCCCGTGCAGCCTGGTATGCTCCAGGAGAGGGGGCGCACGCTCATCCCCACCCCTTTTCCTGGCCTGCCGGGCTGCATGCTCAGTTAAGAGTCTGGTATGGAATTTGGGGAGAACCCCACACCATTTTTTTTTTATGCGGCACTGGGTTCCTCTTAAAATCCATACCAGGCCAAAGGGCCTGGTATGCTGCTGGAGGGGGACCCCATGCATTTTTTTTTTTTTGGCGTGGAGTTCTCCTTCTAGGTGCCTGGTATTGTCGGGATCAAAGTCGGATCCCTGTTAACAGAAAATCGGTCCGACTTTGACCCTATGTAGGACCATAAATTGCACAGCAAAGTAGGAACAAAGTCGGGCCATTTAAATGTAGGATAGTGTGAACCCAGCCTTAAGACTGATTGTGTCCTGCAAAAAAGAGTTTTTACTACCTGTTTGCCCTATTTCTGTGACCAAACCCATATTGGTTGAAATATTAGAGAGGGGCAGGCCCAGATAGGGCCGCAGTGTGCTATGTATGGGTTTCAACTGCTGGGTGGATATGTGCATACAAAATGTTAATATGCTACCTTTATATAAAAATATTACAAATGTAATTTTTTGTTCATGAACATAATAAGATAATAGGATAGACATGAAACACTATACATATTCTTTAAAATGGTACTTATGTACAAAATTAAAATGGGTGAATAGGCAGAGAATTTTTAATGCAGAAGAGACATGCTTTGTCTCTTTTGCATTAAAGTTACCTACTTGCCTCTCTGCCTCTTCACCCTTGTAATATTTGTAATATTTGAGTAAACTGACAGTAAAACCCCTTCTGTCCCAGGGTGACAATGCTCACTTACCCCGTGGTATCCATAGAGGAGCAGCTTTCTGATTCTAGCACAAGACTACAGATTACCTACCCATTCCTCTTCTCCATAACATGGGGGGGTTGTAGTTGACAGAAATAGCTGGGTGCAATAGACATGTGCATGACAAAATGGGCCTAATTCACTATATCGCGAATATGCGATCGCATAACGCTCAAAAATAACGCCCATGAAAGCCAATTAGCATATCACATAGGCGACCGCGCGAACGCAAAATCGCATATTTGCCGCGAATATGCCTTCTTATATGGGAATAGCTGATGTCAACTGGGCTTGAACCTGCAGAATCCATTGAATACTTGTATGAACATGATTTGCTTGAAAAAAAGTGTATGGGAACTACCACAGCAAAATTGTAAATATAATGCTGCATACAATGCAAGGTGTGCTGATGACATCTGTAGGATACGAACCTGGAGCTGTAAGCTTTAGAATGCATCGGAATAAACCACTACGCTATAGAATTGACTACAACCAGACAGAAAAAATACATTTACTAATCTTGTATTCTCTTCATTCTCTACAAACTAACTGCTGCCACCTTAACTAGAGTGTGATTATTCCAATTGCACACCATAATATTAATGAATGTGTACATACCATTGCATAAGTTCATAGTATGGAAGCAATCAAACTGATGGGCATTGGCGAATATGCCTTCACATATTTTCAAAATATAATGCCAATTACAATGCAAGGTGTAGTGATGGCACCTGTAGGATCCAAACCTGTAGCTGTAAGCTTTAAAGGTATTCAAAGGAACCACTACACTATGAAGTTGATCACAACCAACCATAGAAAATACATTTACTAATCTTGGATTCTGAAAATTCTCTACAAACTGCCAGCACATAACTAGTGTGTGATTATTCCAATTCCACATCA